>JAHLJT010008756.1:132551039-132671016 GCA_031308135.1 Acheta domesticus | reverse complement strand
TCCACAGAAACACCCGTACACGTGGTGGAATTCGAACCCAATACCCTTCATGCCGAGGCAGCTACGACCTTTCAGGCTTAGCGACCTTGGCTATCTAGTCCGGCTATGTTTTATTTTTTTAGAAGATATTTTGTTCTTCGAAATTAGTCGTGTAAACTTTTAATGAAATTTAATACATTTTTGTCTTTCAAAAGAAATCTAATAAATAATTCACACAAAAACAAGATTTTTCTTCATACCTAAACTGTAATCTACTATATAAACTGTATATAAAATAATTGTTAATTTAATATTGAAAGTTTTAAGATGAATGCTAGTAATTAGCATACTTTAACTGTAATTTAAAGGCTTTCCGTTTGTAATCTGAATTGTTGCTGAAAAAGAAAGTATTTTGCTTGTAAATTAATCTGATGTTTGAGTAGGTGATCAGATTTTTGACTTGATCGTTATAAAATCTTGTTTTTGCAGACGTTCGAATACCAATATTGGTTTTTGAGAAAGAACCGGTAAAATATTCATGATTTTTTCCGGCGTGAATGAGGTTGGCAAAATATATGGTAAAATAACGCTCCGATTTGAAAAATTGAATCAAATCTTAAATGTAAAATTAGATTAAAATAGAAAATCAATGATATACGATAATGAAATATGATTAATTGAATCAATGAAGTCATGTTCGTATTGGCAACCCACTTAAAACAGCTCCACCATGAATACTTCCAAAGTTGTAAACATATACCAAGTCAAAACACAAATAAATAGAAACATAAGTGATTAAATAAACGGGAGACAATAATGAGATGAAAAGAGACAGAAATAGGTGTTCATTTTAAGGTATGTTCCAACTCTGCACACCATTTCTCAACCATATTGATTCTTGGATGATTTCTGCATGAATTCTTTCAATTGGAGTTCTTGTAATGAAGTCAAACACTTTTTTTAAACATCAGAGTACTTGATACCACTACAAACCAAATTGTCAGGAATCTTTGTTTAGATAAGGACTTACTTAATCATCCTATAGAAATTGCTTTACTAGAACCTTTCCTAACACTAATAGTTTCGTCTTTCAACGCTCATCCGATGTTTATTAAACAAGTGAAAACGTTCGCCATTCGTATCGCTTCGTGGGAACTCTTACAATTAGGCGTATCAGTTGGGCATTCGGATCAACATAGTAAATCTTAAAATGCTTCTTTGAAAAAAAAAAAACCTTAGCCATCTGTGTTTCTGTGTAGAGGAGTGCAAGTGCAAAATATATTCAAAATAATGACCTTGCAATACCTCCAAAAATGAAAATATATTAGCACAAACTTCTGAAATCCTCATTAATTCATCTTTAATTACTCGTTCGTTACCAACTAACAAATAATCCAATATTGCATTTATTTTGTTTAGAGTTTATTTTCTTCCAGCATTTGACATTAGTTCTTAAACATATACTTTTCCTCATTTTTATTGCAGCTTATTTTAGGGTCTGACAGACTCCCTTCCCCTTTAGCGTTCTCGGGATTCAGAAATTACATTGACTTTTGTCTGTTAAATTAGGAATAATACAATAAGTTTATGCCCACCAGGAGGGTGGCGGTGGCAAAGAGCCTGTACCGATACAGCGCTTCGGTCCGGAAGGTTCGCAGGTTCGAGTTCCGCCTTTGGGCATGGCTGTTTGTCCCTTGCCTCTCATGTGATGTGTTGTCGCGAAGAACCTTCGCGTTCTGCTGACCCCAGATCAGAGGAGTCCCGCAAGTGTATTGGTGTCTAGTGTAGTGGTCGAATATGCGTAAAGGGTATCGGGCTATCGGCCAGGAAAAAGCCCATAGGAAAAAATATGTTTAATGATTTCATCTCAGAAGTTGATTACAATGATTGAAAATTGGGATTATTGGATTACTTCCGGTATTGGAAATGTACTGCACATAGGATTGCTTGTGTATTTCTTGATGTGGAATCTCTACGTTCCAAGGCACTACTCCAAGGATGCGCCTTGCGAGGGCCTAGTGAAGGAGAGAAAGGCCTGCTCAGTCTCTCCGTGAGGCGGGAAAGCGGACGGGGCCAGGGACACGACAGATTTAAGTCCCCGCGCGCAGGCCTGCCTCCAACTCCCCGTCCCTCCCGCACTGCCACATCTCAGCGCTCGGTTTGCCACGCCCCCCGCGCCCCGCCCCCGCGCCCGCCCCCGCCCCCGCGCCCGCCCCCGCGCCCGCCCCCGCGCCCGCCCCCGCCGCCCGCCCCTCGCGCCCGCGCCCGCCCCCGCGCCCGCCCCCGCGCCCGCCCCCGCCGCCCGCCCCCGCAGCCCGCCCCCGCGCCCGCCTCCGCTCACGCCCCCCGCTCACGCCCCCCCGCCTCACGGCCCCTCGCTCACGGCCCCCGCTCACGCCCCCCGCTCACGCCTCCGCTCACGCTCCCCGCTCACGCCCCCGCTCACGCCCCCGCTCACGCCCCCCGCTCACGCCCCCCGCCTCACGCTCCCCGCCTCACGCCCCCCCGCTCACGCTCCCCGCTCACGCCCCCCGCTCACGCTCCCCGCTCACGCCCCCGCTCACGCCCCCGCTCACGCCCCCCGCTCACGCTCCCCGCTCACGCCCCCCGCTCACGCCCCCCGCTCACGCCCCCGCTCTCGCCCCCCCGCTCACGGCCCCCCCGCCCCGCCTCACGCCCCCCCGCTCACGTCCCCCGCTCACGTCCCCAGCTCACGCCCCCGCTCACGCCCCCCGCTCTCGCCCCCCGCTCCACGCCCCCCGCGGCCCGCCCCCGCTCACGCCCCCGCTCACGTTCCCCCGCTCACGCCCCCCGCTCACGCCCCCCGCCCACGCCCCCGCGTCCGCCACGCGCCCAAATAGGCACTGCGCCTTCGCCCCACGCTCCCGCACATCCCCAAATCTGCACATCTGCACAGCATCTGAAATTTTGAGTCGAGTACAAATTACAAGGAATATTATCGGGATCTGCAAGTAGGGTAAATGGCCTGAAATTTATGAAAAATGTTGAAAATTTTGCTAGTTGGTAACGAATAGTGATTAAATTAAGATTAATTAAAAAGAATTTTATTGTGGGAGTGCCAAATTCCGTAAATATGTACAAAATAAAATATAAAAACTGTGATAAAAGTTGCAGCATACAGGGAGTGTTTAATGTTAAAACTGTGGGTGCGAAATGAAATAACAGCTATGTAAAAAAAGTATTAAATTATTTCAATAAGAGAAATGATGTACACATTAAATTTTTAATAATAGTATATGAATTGTTGTATTTGAATTGTATAAATATGGATTCAGGCCGATTAGTGGCTGTTTTACAAATATGGACAAACCCACAAATCTTATAAAAAATGTCAGCTTTGTTTAAATTACAAAATTCATCTACATTTTTAAAATGTTTGACCGGTCTAAACAACAAAAAGTATGAATTTTGATTTTTGTTTTCCCCCCGAATGAACTATTGTTTTTTGAAATTAGTGAGCAAAAATCGATATACATTAAAATTATACAGACTGAAATCGGCTTGGTTGGCACTGATTAATGAGTAAGTGTATTTCCATTTTCGATGTCTCTCTAAATGATCAAACTCTTTTAGCTAATATTAAGCCAAACTTGGATAGGATTATGTCGCAAACACCTTATTATATACTTTAAAGTAGCTCGCTGGCGTCATGCCGCATCAAAGGAATTTACAAACCGACTGCGGCCGCGCTGCGCCACCGCAGTGGCGCTCCCGGTGGCGGCGCCCGGAACGTGACAGAGGCGCATCGCGTGGGGGGTAGGATTAGTGGGCGCCCCCGCCCCCCGCGCCCGCCGACCTCGTAGCTAACTGGCCGGCTAATTGGGCGCGGGGGAGGAAAAAACCGCGGCGACGCGTCGAGCGGGGTGCCCCAAGGAAGCCAATTGGGGACGCATTTGCACTGGCGTTCGCGCAGTTGCGTTTGGAGAAGAATTACCCTCGTCTTGCTTGCATCTATTTATCGACATGTACTATTATTTGGACGGTGTTATGCATCAAACGGCCTATGCGACATCATACATGTTTTGAGATAATTGTGTTCAAAGGTTTTATTACATTTTCAGCTCTAAAAACTATAATTTAATTATTTCATTCATTGAAGCGCTAAACTACACAAACATGAGTGGAATATCTGGTTATAATATAGAATAATGTGGTTATAACCGGTTGTTGCGAAACATAAAATCCCTTATATGACTGATGGCGTTTATAGTTTTCATTAATTATCAGGTTATTTTTGCAGATTTGGCGCCAAAATGTTTGCGTACACTAAGAACATCATAGTCCAATGCAACTAGTAGCGTCCATATATCATTTTTTTTCCAAAATGGCGCTTAGCCGGTTGATGCATAACACCGTCCATTTTAGCTACGTGTTACAAAAGGCATAATGCAATATTTGAATAAAAATATTTGAACAGTAAATTAATCACCCCTCCGTACGATTTTTTTATTTAGAAAATGAAAAGTAATGGCTCAATAAGGTAATTAAATTACTGTACTAATGTGACAAATACTATTATTACAGCTAAGTATTAGAAGGGACATAATGCAAAGTTTTAGTAAAAAATATTTGATTTGTAAATGAATCACTCCCTCCGTACAATTGTTTTTCTTGAGAAAATGACAAAGAAATTGCTCACTAAACAATTAGATTACTGTACTAATGCGACAGATACGACGGGAGACACGTTTAATACAGAAATAATTTTTTCGGCGATTTTTCGCTTATATATAGTCTAGTTCCTCCCAAAGATCATAATTCATAGTTTCAATATTTCCTCCAGATTCCTGAAACGCGTACCCAAAATTGGCATACGGTAATATCTCCCTTTGCGGCATTAGTTGTGGCCACGCAAGGGCGAGCTGTCAGTTGCAAATCTCTGCTTCTGCGCCTGCCCCCCTTCCCCCTCCCCCCGCCGCGAGGCGCCGCCCCCTGGGAACCTCCGTGGCGTTCCGCTGCGCCGTTGTCTTGCGCGACTCGACGCCGCGTCCGCTTTCCGCTCGGTTCCCTCCGACAAGTTCCTGCGCCCCCCGCCAGAGCGCTCGGGGGGTTAATTGAACCGTGACGTCACTCAGCGGGACGTAGCGTGAGGCCAGATAACCACCGCGGCGCCGCTGGGTATCTCGTCGTTTCGCTCCGGCCTCGTAATTGAATAATTTTCGCTGCTGCCTCGCGAGGTCCTTCCCCGTATACTACCACCGCTACCGCTACCACAGCCACCAGCCCCTTCCCTGGTTCCAACCGTTGGTCCTTCTGCTCCGTCGCTGGCGCCAACTGCAGCAGCACCACCAACACCAGCCCCCCCCCACATCACTGCCATCGCATCATCACGACCGCCACCATCACCACCACAGCTGCCTAAGCTGCGTCCCCCGCCACCACTATTACTACCACCAAGACCATCACTACCACCACAACCATCACTACTACCACCATCACTACCATCGCCACCATCACTACTACCGTAACACCACACTACCTACAATCCTACTACGTCACCATCACTACTACCACCACCAGCACTACTACAACCGCCATCACTGCCACCGCCATCACTTATCAACATCATCACTACCACCATCATCACTACCACAAACACTATCACTACCACCGCCATCACTACTAACACCATCATCACTACCACCACCATCACCACCACCACCACCCCAACCATCACCAGCCACAGTTCCTAACGCTGCCACTCCCGCCACTACTACTAGCACTACCACTACCTTACCACCACTAATCATCACCACTTCTACCAAAAACAACGCGATTCTCACCCCCACACTGATATCACCACCTTTATTCTCACCATTATCATCACCATTACCCTACCAATACAATCATCATCACTATCACCATTATCCCCACCATTACTACCATCCTTATCCCTCTCCCCATCGACACATATTACCCAACTCATTACTGCCACCATTATCATCCACCATTGTCACCTTCCCATCGCCATCGCAGAACGCGACAATAATTGCAATTGCCACCCTTATCGCCACACAGCCAATGCGATAGGTCTGTGTTTTCATGCTCTTCTCTCATATTAACCTTCATTCTGGAGCTTTATATAGAAGTGATTGCGGGGTTTAATGCTCGAATACTTTTTAAGAATGTCATATTTTGTATATTTAATTTCTTGATTGCGATATTCTCTATTAATGTTTTCATAAAAATATATATTTAAATATTCTAACTTATTATTTTCCATTGTATTGTTTAATCTTCTTTTGGCGGTTTATTCAAAATAATTAATACACCTAATTATTCAATGAATTAGCGTATTTTAAATGCGCTATTGAGTGTCTTTCTAACTCGCATGAATTAGATAAGAAACCTGAAAATTCAGTTAAAAAACGGGTACTGAGGTGTTTATATACATTTTCAAGGTCCAATAATCAACGCTGAAACCTTTTTTTGACAAAGTTTTTACGTATTCTAGCAAAACAAACAACATTCTATTCAACTAGATCATTGAAAAGTTTATATTAACGTTATTGATCGTTTTGCTAATAAATTTATGGGGAGCGAAAATTGAATTTATTTCCATATGAGAAATAAAATGATAATTTATGGATGGAATAGGCAAGGACTAATCAAAGGAAAGAGGGTTAATATTCTGAAATTAGGAGGTGTCCATCGCGTTATTCACAGTACAACTGTTACTAGCACACATGCAGTTCTTAACAGCATTGTGATCGTAATTGAAACACGTTTAGAGCTTCGTCATGTAGAGGGTAATAAACTGTGATGTTATCGTGTTTAGTTTCATTTCATTACTTGTCGCACAATTCAATTCTATGCGCAATGGCTAATGTAATACGTAGCTCTCACAATCTGTGAAGATTCCTTCTCGCAAATGCGTGAAGATTTTTTAGTGATATCTCTAGGTGCGCCCCTTTCCGGCGCGTGCGTGTTGAGGGGGTTGAGGAGGGGAAGGGGTGGGGAGGGGAGGGGAAGGGAGGGAGCTCTGATAAGGGGGTTCTCCCCCTCACGCGGAGGGTTCGGTGGCGTTAAACATTCGATTGTTGGTTCATTCAACCAAACCGTTTAGCAGATACGGAGCATGTGTGTTCATGTTGCTTCCAGTAGACTGACATTCAATGTTTCATTGGCATATCATGCATATTGAAGATTTGTACACCACTCAAAAGTACTTCCTGTATTTTGTGTTCATGTCTTCTCCAATGAACAATTAATGTTTCCACCTTTGTCAGGATTCTGAGACATTAAAATTTCAAATTATAATATTGAGATTTATTAACAAGTGATTGGTGAATGCGCTTACAGTTAAAAAACCTAATAGTAATGCACTAATCAACAAATGACTCACACGGGTGATTTGCAAGTAATATTATTTTCCCGAACGGGCGATAATTTTTATAGATAATAAAAAATTAATAAATGTTTCAATTACTACAGCGCGTTTTTCAAAGAACTTTTATTAGAACAAAATTATTTCATTGAAATTTAGAGGTGACATTTTTTTGCGCAGCTACACAGGAGGTATCTTGTTTAGTGGAATCAACTGTGTCCAGATTCGGGCAAAATGAGCAACCATGTGCCTCTCTCTTGTGGTGTAGTTGCCTGTTTACAGCTTACATGTGCAATATTGCACAGCGCAAGGGCAAATATCGGCGGCAGAGCCGATAAATATGTCAATAAAACACATCATTAATTTAAGGGTGGGCGGGCGGGCGGGCGAGCGACGAGGGCGAGCGCACGGGCGGGCGAGAGGGCGAGCGCGGGCGGGGACGAGCGCCCCGGGGCGACGCGGCGCGTTTTTTCAATTGTTTCAACTGACGTGGCAGTATTTGGAACAGCTGCAGATGGAGTTTCACAGTGAAGTAATCAACGCGTTGACATCTGGGCTATTTGCAACGAACCGTCTGCAGTGATTGCTTAATTAATCGAGAGGTCGACAGAGAAACAAAGGACTTGGTTTTTTAAACAATATAAATTTTTTACAACTCTTGTGAACTAAACATGCCGTTTTGGCGGCATTAAATCAATACGTTTGTGATCATTCAGATTCAATTGATGAGACTACAATTGTAAATAGTTGCTTGGGTCAGACCATAAATATATTTACGGTTATAGTCGACTTGTGTAAACTTGTAATATTTAATATATATTGCAATTGTTATGTGATCACATTTAAGCGATTGTATATTGATGTATGGGCTCACTCATTCTTTAGTTATGATTTAATGAATGAACGTCCAAGACAAATATCAGGTAAGAAAAATTTTATTAAAGGTTTCGCTTCTCTTAGTCTCACCAAGTAAAATAAAGTATTAACTAACTAATGTGGAAAGGAAGAAGAATATTTTGCGTAAAATTACAATTTTCTACAAGGTATTCCATCTGTGTCCATATTGGGACTATACATAAAAAGTATAGATAATTATTTGATACGTGAAATGTTTGACAACCTGCTACTTGACGTTGGATTTCCATTACCTTTGTTACTTCTCGAGAGAGTTACACTAGCGGCTGGCCTTTGTGCCCCATTCGCTGTCAGTTGCCTGTGTCTCAACCAAATGACACGCCCCTGTTAACGTCTGTACTTAAATAGCAGAGCTCCAAATAAATTTCGCGCAGCTTTCGTCCGAGGTAAACACCGCACGCCACTCTGCCTCACTTTCAGGCGCCATTCAACGGAGCGCCGCCCGAAAGTCAACTTTCCCGCGCCTGAAACTCTCCGGTTCCGCTACCCGCAATACAGCCCCGTAGTGCGGGTCTGTATACACCGCCGGCGCGGTGAAGCAAAGTGGCTGCAGCTGGTTCTCCCGGACTTGCGGGCAACTGTGGCGGAGCAAAGGGCGCTGTATTCAGCGGGCTAGTCCATCTATAGAGCGAGTGGACTTGAGCTCGGCGCGGGACGAAGTTTGGCCGCGGGGAGTTCGCGCAGCGTTAGGCGCTTAGTAGCTCGTGGCCATGCAAGTTCTGGTTTTGGACGGCCATGACTCGTGTCCTGTGCGGTGGGGCGTGGAATGTTGGAAAGCTGGTTTGTTCATTTGGAACTGGAAGTCGTTCTAGAAAAATAAAATGCTTGGATTTTATACTTCTCCTTTTTAGGTTTAAAAAACGCGCAAAAATGTAAAGAACCACTTTGCTATTTACTTAGTCAATACTGAAATGAGACTTGCCTAAGAAAAAATTGTTGACCACTTTAACTATTACTTCTAATCTTACTGTAAAAATTACTGTGACTGTAAAAGTTCAACTACTATTTAATATTTCTGTCTGCTATTGCTATTGTTTTTATTTTTTTAATAACCACCAGCAACAAGATTGCTGCAACATCATTTGTAAAACTATGTCATAATAATATGTACGAGAGCCTAGATGCAAAGTATCCTATTAGGGGGTATCTGAAATATTTTCATTGAGAATATTGGTGGTTTTTCGATGCTATGCCCAAGACCGAAGGTATCAAGTTAGTAGGTATAAGGTATTAGTCTACAAATACAAGGATGTCCAGCGTGTTCATGTACCAACACCAATAATGTAGCAAAACAGTTAAAACTATGTGTGACACAAATAGTTCTTGGATATTCGTTTTTCGACTGACACTACTATGTTGTCGAGCCTTTTGTTGATAATTATTAATCTCTAGAAATGATAAAATTTGCTTACGTGACGGGAAATACACTAACTTCATCCTCACGGCGGAGAGGCGTCGTGTCGCGAATTCTACCTGACAGGAATGAACAGTGAGCGGGCGCAATGAGACATGGGGTGCCACGTCCTCCAGAATGTTGTCGACCATCTGAAGTGGCTCAGGGCATCAACTAATGTCACTGCATTGCCTCTGACCGTGAGATCCTCGGGTTTGAACTGCGACGGTGGCATGCATTTCGACACTCGCTACATAGCTACGTCGATTTCACCTGCCGTCTGGAGGAGAATTCTAGTGACCGGCTTCTCTGATCGGTAGTTTTTTTTATGATTCCTCCAATCGACACCAGGATAATGCTGGAGCAGTATCCTATCAAACAGGCGACGGACCGCACGCGATCTTTCCTTCCTCTTCCTTTCCTACCCCACCCTTTACTTACATGCTTAGTTACCCTACACTACATGTCGGGAGACCAGTCTTGAGCTGACAGCTGTTCCCTGCTGAGGTGGTTTTCCGTTGGTGAGGGACACACGGTTATGGAAAAGCAAGCAATTCTGGTTGTCGGCGGTTCTCACCATTTAACAGCGAGAAAATTCCACCCGACCTCCCGTGGTAAAAACGTCTAATGCACTTATGGTCCCAGAAACACTAATTGAATACTACCCCGAATACAGGTCTAAGCCACAAAAAGTCAAAAGTTGAGATTTCAGTAAAATAGTGACCTATTGGACGTAATACACAGCCCCCTCGATTCTGAGACACACCGGCCATTACAAAGTAAGTTATTCTTTAGGTAAAGTTGGCCTACTGGCGAACTGTGATCTATCTGCAGCAAGATGTCGGATCAATGCGAGTATGTTATGAGCGGTAGTGCCTTGACTAAAGTTTGACTTCAAAGTTGTTCACAGTTCATAATATATCGATGGCACGCAATGTTTTTTACAGAAATAAATTAATTTACACTGATTAGAGTTTTTTTTCTATTTCCTGAAAACTTTTCCTTTTGTGGGTTAGATCTCTGTTCGGGGTAACTATTCAATTAACAAATGAATAACCAAGGCCCTAAGTGGAAGGGCGACGCCCCCACGACCCGAAGGGCGGCGGTGCCTCCTGTCGCTTTTCGGCGCGTGGTTGGCGGCGCGCATGCGCGTGTAATGAACTGAGAAATGCGATGACGACGTTAAATAACCATGTGGCACCGGGGGAGGGGGGAGCGCCGGTCAATTGTTTGCCGTTCGGCCGCGTTGTTGGCCGAGAGGGGGGAGGGGCGGGGGTGTGGATGGGTGGGGGTGATTCCAGGGCTGGGAATGTGCCGAGCGGGGAGGCATGCAGGCAGGGGTCGTTCTGCCACTGAGCGATGGGAGGGGCGTGGTTCGTTTGGAAAGCTGCGAGGATAAACGATTCCTTGAGAGCAACAGGAAATTCATCGCCTCTGCGTGGTTTCTTCGGTATTCTTTGATGCTGTAAATACAATCTGTATAAAATTCATTTCAACGTGTTCTGGGTAGTGGGTAAATAGTGCAGAGTAACCAGAGCGTAATTCAACTTTTTATTTATGTAAACGTGTTTCAGGTACGTTTGACAGTTAAAGCCCTGTTTGAAGACTTTAAGGCGAATAGTTCGTGTAGTCGACACAATAACTTGGACATTGAAAGTGCACAATATGCATATGACAAAAATAGTAAATTTTTTCCATGCATGTGATGAGTATAATATTTGTGTGTAAATATATACAAATAATCGCGGAAGGCGAAGAGGTCAAGATCTTTAAACTGAAACACGGTACAGGAAGTTTCTTCTGTATGAAATGGGAGAAGTAATAAATATAGTTAGTCAAACATTCGAATTAATAAATGAAACTACTGTTTCTCGCAGTTATGGTCTAATACAAAATTTACGGTCTAATATAAAATTTATACGCATTGAATATAAAGTATTTGTATTATTAACATTATTTATTGTATTTCATTTATAACAGAAGACCTCGGGGACAGTAACATGTTATGCCAGTATATGTAAGTTTTGAGGAAAAGGAAGGTAATGGTTTAGTCATTGCATTCGACACATTGGGATAAAGAATGTTAATTTATTAATTACACTGTCACCGTGCAGCGAACCTTTGAAATAAAAATTCAACATCTAGATTTATCTATGGAGCGAATACGTCGAAATACAATATCTTAATTTCATCAGGAATGTGGCATAGCATGTTATTGCCCCGAGTCTTCAAGTATTGCTGACTCATATGAAAGTTACATTATTCTTTCTTATATAATAGTACATTATGAAACGATGACGTAATGATGGGTATTAATACACGAGTGTGATATTACGATACGAGAGAGGAACGAGCGAGTAGCATAAATTATCACACTGAGTGTATTAATACCCATTACATCGAGTTTCACTACGGTACTTTCTCTACGACTTATAACTTTTATAGTGAATCTTTTCGTGGCAGTTGACACGCAAGATTGAACCAAGGCCACCTAGCAGACAGCTCCGTAGCCCTTCCCTTCCCTGCTGTAGGTGGATGTGGCTACTAGTCCGCTTAGAAGGGAGTACTGCGCTAGTCAAATAGGAACTTAGGGATTTACATACAATTTATTTTAAATAATTTTCCACGAAAAATACTAATAATTAAAAAAAGTAAATTGAGAAGCGTAATGTAATATAAAAAGCAATTTAAATGCACTCAATCGAACAAAACATGAACTGGAAACGATTCTCAGTGATTGATTGTCAGTGCTAGGTTTGTAAACTTTTCTACAATGGGTCAAGAACCTGTATCGTAATAAAATCTCCTTCGTAATGAGTATCATAATGCAACTGGTTGCAGCCATCAAATTATAAATTAAATAATACCATGAGAGTAGAAAATATCAATTTCGTCCCACCATGGAAAGGAGGTGACGCTGTGCGTTGGCTAGCCGTGGCGGGTCGGACAGTGGAGGTGGAGGGGGCCCCGGAGGGCAGAGGCAGCGCTCCGGGTGGCCGGCGCCAGAAGACGCGTCGGCGTTAATGCCCAGTACACGCGCCCTCGTGTACTTGGCGTGTACCGCCCCGGGAGCACAAGCCACTCAGCCGCTCAGCCCACGGGTCGAGGTTTTCGCTAAACCTCAGCCGCTGTGCAGTGCGTAAGTGGTCGTGTGGTGCATCGACGCTGCTTAAGCTTCTTTGTTTCAGTTAAAAGAAGACGTTTGACAAAAGAATGCAATTCATTCAAAATGTAATTTTCACTAGTAAATACATACAAGCGTTGAAGGGAAAAAATGTAAATATTAAAATTTAATTTTTATTACCATAAAATGTAAGATTTAATACGCGCCAGCAACACACGAAAATTAAAAGAAATTGTGTCAGTGAAATATATGTAAAGCGGTACCTCCGCCAACTGGTAATTGTTACGATTCTTATTCGCAAATAAATATTTTATTAGTGGTTTTTAGACCCTCCAGATTTTGGATAAAAATTATGCTCGTATATTCAGAAAGATGTTTATATTTTCGATTTTTCGTAATTACTTTCTGAACATTGTGAAATTGCATTTAGTTCAATATGAGATCATCAAGATAACGCAATCCGTCGGGTCGGAGTGCAGCTTTGATTGAGTTAACGAAATGGGTGTGGGAAATGTTCACGGAATGGCCCCGGACGTCACTTGCCCCGACGTTTGGGTACTGGGTTCAACAATCGAATGCTTTAATCCCAGAATCATATTAAGGCGGTAATCTACTGATGATTGTACGTCTCAAATATTCCGTAAAATATGTAAACAAGAGCAATATAAAAATAGATTTACGACAGTGTAATGGAGCGAAGTTGTTGAAAACTGTTCATGTTTCACTAAAAGTATTCATCTAGTGAGAGTATACGAATGCATACTTCAGTTATTCGTTGAAACGCCATACTTTGGTGTATGTCAAGTAATTGCTATATGAAACTTGTGGTGCTACTACAGCACATGCATGTATGTCCTTCATTAAAGATTTATTGTTTAGAACAGATATCATTGAAGGAATAAAGCTGTCTTAAAATATTGTAGTTGAAGGTTGATTCCAAAAAAATGAACTTTTCCAACACCTATTGAAATAATCTGGGTTTTCAACGAAAAGGATATCTGCGTCATTTTTAAAAGTTCTTTACACACTACTTGGGCAAAACTGATTCTCCGAACAACAGTACTAAGTGTACATATGTGAAATTACCACATCAGTTAATTGATCTTAAATGTAAAGTTGTGATAACTCAGCGGATGGAATTGTGAGGCTAGCCAAGTCGTGTTTTTTTAAATAGCCCAGCGGTGTGTGGTGGCGGGGGTTGACTTTGGCGGTTCGCGCGCGTCCTCAACGGCGGCGCTCGGGCGCCGGGGTCGCGCAGTCCGTCTTCCGCGCTCACGCGTTGGCGACGGTGGCGCCAGGAGCCATTGGCAGCTCCATCGACGCGCAGCGCGCGCCAGCACCCTGTCGCTCCGCCCCCCTCCCGCCCCCCCCCGCCCCGCCCACGACCCCGCCGCCCCCTAAGAATGTGGCACTGTCTCCGCCGCCACCACTTTGTCCCCCGTCTTCGCTTTGCCACCGCTGCCACCGTCCCCGCTCCGCTCCTGCCCCCGCCAAAGCCATCGCCATTATCTCCGCCCCGCTGCACTCTGCCACGCTTCACCCCGCCCTGCTTCATGCCGCCCCGCTTCATCCGCCCCGCTTCACCCGCCCCGCTTCACTCACCCCGCTTCACCCGCCCCGCTTCACCCGCCCCGCTTCACCCGCCCGCTTCACTCTGCCGCTTTGCACTCCACCCCGCTTCATCCCCGTCCCGCTTCACCCGCCCCGCTTCACTCCGCCCCGTGTCACCCCACCCCGCTTCACCTGCCCCGTTTCATCCCACCCCTCTTCACCTCGACCGGCTTCATCCCGACCCGCTTCGCATCACTCTCCTCTCTGCTCTTTTCACCTGCACCTGAGCAAGCGCAGAGACAAATGCACGTAACACCACGTTCCGGAAATATCGAGACGCTTAATGGGAGCTATGGATTGCAACCATTTAACATTTTGTTTATGCTTCTTCATTAATTTCTTTCATTAGTTTTCTCGCGTTCTTTCTTACACGAAAGGGGAATCTATCTTCGTTGACCAAGACTGACTAGCGAAAAGCTGGGAAGCTTTTTTGAGACGACGTCCAGTGTAGCCATCGGTCCTAACTGTGACGTCTGCCGAATGCACAGATTCGTCGCGCGTAGTCTACGACCTACGAATGGCACATAACAATTCCACGTTGTTACTAAATCACATGTAAAGAAACAGCATTTTTAAAAGCCTATTTATAATAAGAGAATAAAAACACCGTTCAATCAAACACGAAATTATACGTTTATGTCATGAGATGGAGACACAATTCTTTTGCTTTATATGTACACTTTTTAAAACATTATTTTAATACAAGTACTCTTTTTATACTTTTTAGCTTTAATCAGACTTTCTTGAAATTGGTAACTTAGATTTTGTATTAGGATATTGCGTTTAATAGCGGACCGTAACAAATCGTTATTGAATGCTTTATAAAACGCAGAGGCGTGAAGCCAGTGCAAGAATGCAAAGCCAAAGACTACAAGCACATGTGCTTTTTCAGTGTGATTATAAAGTCTTCGGTTTCTCTCGCTACCACTTATCCTGTCCAAACCATAATTTCAGCCATAATCTTTGATTTATCATTTACTACCTGTGGACAACCTACAACTATCAATTCCTATGAAATTGACTGATTTGTGCTCACTTACTCAAGAATGAATGAAACATGAGACAAGAACATATTTCCTCATCAGCAACCGAATATGGCATACATGATCATGAATAAACCGGAGAAGAAACGTGTAGGGCGTATTTGGAATATTATTTGTGTCTCAGAACATTATCCTTAATATAGGGAATTATTTGTTTAACGTCTGCTATTATTCTAACTATGTAGACACACTCCCAAAGTAGCATGCGTGATTTTTCAATCATCACAATCTTAAGATAAGTGCCAAATGCATCAAATCAGGCAGAAACTCACAAAGTCTACAATAAAAATTGTTATAGATATAGATAGATATTTACTATTTCCTAGGTTTATGCAACATAGTGACAGAACACTAAAAATTTACATATTATAATTATGAATTAATTACAATGTCACTTAAAATTATTTTAAGACAATAATAATAATATAACAATGATAACAATAAAGGTATTAAAAACAATAACCACATTAATTCTACATTTTATGGCTGTCCTATACAGATATTTTAGACTAGTGAATACGACTTTTTATTGCACAGTACTCCATTCCACTTCACAACACTTACACTTCACTTCTCTTTCTACTTCTATATTGCACTCCACTTCACAACACATCACCACACTTCAATATGAGCCTGCTTTCTTTACCTTGTACAACTTTGTTGCCGCCTCCGCCGGTTCGACTGCCCCTGCAGCTCCAGCTGCCCCCTCTTCCCCAGCCACGGCTGCTCTTGCCCCCGGCGCCCGCTCCCCCTCCCTTCACCCGCGCAACCCCATCTGCTCCGCCCCCTCCCCTCCCCCTCCCCGCCCCCCCATTGTGCTGCGTCGCAGATTTATGACAGCGTGGTGGGAGGGGGCAGCGCCCCGTATCGTGTTCCCTGTCAAAAAAGCGTGTTCATTTTTGCGAGCCAACCGACTAATTAACATGCGCGCGAGGTAGCGGCGCTCCGCCCAGCTGACGCGGGCAGCCTTTGCCAACCAACTTCCCGGGCACCCGACCCCCTCGTTGCCCCCTCCGTCGCCTCTGCCCCCACCCTCGGCTGGCACCCCTCCCTGCTCACCTGCCAGGCAGATGCCCAAGCCACTATTCACCCCCCCGGCCCTCCTCCATGTCCACATCCTTCCATGTTCCACGTTCAAGTATATATTCCACGCTCATTAATCTGTCTCTCCCCCTACACACCTGTTCATTTGCAACCAATTGTCCGTATTTCTTCCCCTCACTGCAGTGCCTCTGACCGGGAGATCCTAAGTTCGAGTCCCGACAGTAGCAGGATTTTCCACGATAGCTGTACTGCTAACTCGAATTCAGTTGCTGTCTAGGGGAAAATTCTACCGATCGGTTGCAGTTCTGATTTGTTGTTTCCTGATGTTTCCTCGATCAACATCAAGCGAACATCTAACAAACGGGCGATGGACTGCGCGCGATCTTTCCTTCACTTTCCTTACCCCTTATCCCTCCTTCCCCGTTCTATTCTCATCTCTTACTTTCACACCCTTACATTTACTACACTACCACACATTTCGGGAGATGTGTCGGGAGCTTAAAGCGTGTCCCGGCTGGGGTGCTGCCTGATAGGATATACCTGGTCGCGGAGAAACCCCGCTAGTCGACGGTAGGTCGGCGCCGGATCTCACTATCCACGTAGGAAATATCACCGCTACATCACAAGGGAAAACATGAGCTACACTTTCGGAACTAATGACTTTGGCAGTTGTCACCTCTTCATCTCACACCCTCTAGTGTCCCATCTACCTTTAAGATTCAACTTGTACACATAACTCGGTACCTCCACAGCCTATACCTCCGCCCCGCCCTGTTAAAGTGTTGTACTGAGACGCCAACACATCTCAAATATTTCGTAGTGTTTCACCTTCCAAACCTTTCCACAGTTCCTCTCTCCGCTAACGAAACACATTCTCGCTCTTGCCTTCCCTCGCCCAGCCAGTTTGCTTCTTGCTCCGAAGTCTTCGCGTCTTCCTTCAGCTCTGACAGACCGCACGTATTACTCTTCGTCTTCTTGCCAACCCCCTCCAAACAGCCACGCCTCCCCCGTTTCTCTCTTCGCGCCTCCTTCTGACCGCCGCGAGTTCGCCCACACACACCGGCCCAATTCCAGGAAGCGGAGTGCTCTAGACCGCCCAGCCATCCTCGCCCTTTCCGCAGGTCTGCTGGGCCGCCCTCCGTCGCCCCGGCTAACGAGATTTTTTGGCGCGCGGAGCGACGCGAGGCGGGGAAGCACGGGTAGAGGCGAGGCGGGGCACGGCGGGGTGGGACGGTGCGGGTTATAGCGCGGCGGGGAGGGAAGGAGCGGGGCGCGGCGAGGGCGGAGTGGGGCGGGGCGCGGCGGGGGTGGAGCGGGGCGGGGCGGCGCGGTCCGAGCGAGGAATTTGATGCGGCCGCATTGTCCGCCCTTCCTCTCCCCCACTCCCCCCCCCACCACCCCGACCTTCCTCGCTGGGCGCCCTGCTGTTAAGTGGTGTTCTGACCACTTTTATACCCGTTTTCTGGCGCGGAACGTTTTATGACAATCTTTTTTATTTGCTCTATACCTATTGCCTGTCTGAATGCTCGTGAGAAGGATAACTCTCGGGCTTGGTACTGTCAATATCTTCTGTTTCTCAAATGATTACAATATTTATGATGTAATTTTGCTTGTTTATAGTTAATAATTTATATGTAATTTTACTTACATAGTATACTAGGTAAATGACGTACATTTCTTATTCAGTGTTAACAATAAAGAAATGTTCAGTTAATTTAAAAGATAATTACTATTTGTTTACATTTATTTAATTATTAAAAACTTCTCTTACAGATTTGTTTTAGTGAATCCCTTCCAAAAAATGTACTTAATAATCTAATGAAGTGACTCTTACAAAGCTCTCTCTTATTTTTAGCTACTCCTACAGTAATTATTCAGAATGGATAGTTTTACTAAATTTCTATAGTGAAATTCCATACGTATCAATTGAAGACGTGATAATAATTATAAATAAGCAGATATAAATAAGCCTAAAATTCAACATTAACGAAAAATTCCATTATAGGAAAATATAATGTCGGTTGGACAGTTGCACTTCTATCTTTCCCCCTGAAAAAGATTCTGATAGCACTATAGTATACAAGCGTAAGATATTTTTGCGACAAGTTTGTCGCCTTTTATTGCACAATAACAGTCATCAGACATCCCTTGAATTTATCGATCTCTTCAGAGAACAAAAGAGCAGAGAGGATTTCATTCAAGCAGTTCACAACGCCCTCTGGGTAGCGGATTCCGAGGGATAAGCCAAAGGGCAACGGGCGTGTGTTATCGGAGGACCTCGATTTGGCGAAGACCCAACGTAATAGCGTCACGTGACCTTCAGGGGTCTCCTCTACCTTCGCCGGTACCAGTGGTTGGCAACGGACCCGCGTCTCCTACACCGCCCTCGCCATTCGAGCACAGTGTTACCCGGCCCATTCCCTCTTCACGCCTCTTCACCTTGACTTCTTTACGTACCGTACAAAGTAACACACATATTTTTTCTGAGGATGAATAAATGAATAATATATTCTTCCACAGTCATATCACCGGGAGAGGACGCTCAGTGCATCAACTGATATCACTGCAGTGCCCCTGATTGGGACGTCTTTGAGACCCGACGGCGGCAGGATTTTCAACATTAGCTTGTCATTGAGGTCCAATTCAGTCGGTGTGAAGTAGGGGAATGGTAATTGTAGCGGCCGGCGGCTCTGATGTGTAGCTTTCCGTGGTTTGTCCGATCAACACCGGGCGAATGCTGGAGCGGTACCCTAACTAACGGGCCACGAACGGCGCGAGATCTTTCCTTCCTTTTACTTGTCCTATCCTCACCCCTTTACACACACACTAACATGCAGTACACAACCACACATGATGGGAGACCGGTCGGGGGCTTACAGCTTGTCCCAGTGGGGGGCGGTACCTCTTTGGTGGGAGATACGTTTTTGTGGAAAACCCCGCTAGTTGACGGTAGGTTGGCACCGGATCTCCCCATCTAGGGGGGAAGATCACTGCCACCTCCCGATTAAAAATGGACTATACTTACGGGATTAATTAACATGCGCCCTGATTCACTAACACTCAATCAATGATCGTATCATTAGACGTCGAACATACTTTTTTTTCTTCCCACAAACTTCTTGTGAGTAGGTTATTCAATAGGCAGATCCAAGCGAACTGTTGTCCAAGCGAATCATGGTCTCCACTTGTCACCCTCATCAAAGTCTTCCTCGAAACCAATACTGTCACTTCCAGCCTCGTAGCGCACAATTTGACCGCCATGATCCTATCAGCCGCTAACCGCAACGTCGCCCCCCTCCGCAAACCTCATCCATCTCCTGCCCCCGTCTCTTCGTTCCACTCCCTTCACCCACCCACCCTCTCTTCGAGCTGCTCTCGCTCCAGCCTATAGAGACCCCAACCGTTTCCCGAATCCATCGTCGCCATGTGGTTCACTGATTGTTAGTGGTTCTGGGGACGTCAACCACTATGGACACTAGTCTCGTATGTCTAGCGTATGCTATTCTCATCGGGATATGGTGATGATCTTTCCCCGCTGGATGGCGCTGACCTACCGTCGAGTAGTTTCCCCGCAACCAGGTATCTCCCATCAGCAGGGCAACGACCCTGCCAGCACAAGCTCTGAGCTGTTGACCGGTCTCCAGGCACGTTTGGTAATGTAGTGCATGTTGGTGTGTGTGTAAAGGGTGGGGATAAGACAAGAAAGAGGAAGGAAAGATCGCGCGCGATCCGTGAGCCGTTTGCTAGGGTACTGCTTCGGCATACGTCTGGTGTTAAACGGAGAAACCACGGAAAACTACCGATCAGAGCAGCTGGCCGCTAGAATTCTCCTCCAGACGGCTACTCAATTCGACCTAGCTGACAAGCTATTGTCAAAAATCCTGCCACCCGTCAGGTCTTGAACCTAGGACCTCCCGGTCAGAGGCACTGCAGTGTTCCCTGTCAGCGACGCTGCAGAGGCAACACCAATGTTAGTACTGAGCCACGTGATCCAGTGGGAGGCGCGGAGACCGAGGCCCGAAACAAGAACGCGATTGCGGTCGGGAGCACGAGCCGAAGTTAGGCCAAAGCGCGGTTGGGAGCGTGTGGGAGGGAGGGTGGGAAGCCGAGCGGAAAGGGGCGACGAGACCGGAAGCGGAGCGAGAACCGGAAGCGGCAGAGGGCGCACGAGGAGAGAACCCCGTCTGCGCCGGAAATGGAATATCGAGGGCGATATATTCTCGCTGGCGGCGCGCTAATTGAATCCAGCCTTGTCAATATAATTATTTATTTTTAATTAAAACTAAATTCCGGGCGCCGCCGCCGCCAAGACGGCCGGCCGTGCCGTGGGCGTGGTCTCGGGGCGGGGGCGGTGGGCGGTGGGCGGTGGCCGAGGTCGGGATTAAATTTACACGTTTAATTCCGAAACCCACTTCAATTAAGCTGCAAACTGATATTCACCACTTTCTGCCAAATGGGAGCTTCGTATCGCTAAGTCATATTTCGTGTAATTTGCTTTTTGACTAGCAAAGGGCAACCTGCGGTCTTTCGTTTCTGACAGGTTGAATGAAGTTAAAATACAAGCATTTTGGGAAGGGGGAGTATAGAAGTGTTCAAAATCAGTGGAGAAGCTCTCACGTGTTTTATGAAACATTCGTTGCGTAAATATCGAGGTTATCAAATATTAAACAAGTTGGGAATATGAGCCACATTCCACGTTCACTTCAATTTTTTTTTCTCTCTCTCACTCATATGGCGGGTGGTAAAAAAAAAAGCGCCTACGACGCACGTCGAAAATTGAATTCTCGAGACTACTAACTTTAGGGCCCACATTCCAGTTAACTGTACGCCTTTGCAGGTCGACAGTCTACTGCCAAACAGCTCGTATTCGTCCGAAACGGGAATGTCATAATGTGGGGAGCGACATTGCCTGCGCTGAATTTATGCCGTTGCATTCTGTAACAGTTGAATGTTGATGTCGGTGCTAAGGCGCGTGATGGATACGGTTACGAGACGGAGGGTTCGGCCGTAACGCGGGACCTCTGACGCCCGATTCCGAGCTACCCTTTATGGAGCAGTCTCTGCGGCGGCTCGTATCACTTCCGTCATCCGGGACGCAATTTCGCTTTCTCCTGTTTACGGCCGCCGTTACTGTTCACTTCGCCGCAAATTAGCATTTCATGCCACTACGAGAGGAGGGGGAGGGGGGGCGGGCGGCGGGCTTACTTGAGCATTTCTTTATGGCGTGTTTCGTATGGAAGCTCCATACGAGCCAAGAGAAGGCTTAATGCGAATTGGTCGGCGGCACACGAGCGATACGCCGGAATTTATTGGCGGAGCATAATAGAAGCAGAATGTGAACGATCCGAAGACATAATGGAACGTGAATAATGAACGTATGCCTTTTTTTTCAATTATCGTAGATATTCAAACTGAAAAAATCTTGTAATATGCTGCTTATGTTATATAAATTTAAGAACCTTCATCTTTCAAGTTATGCCGCAACGTAAGTTTTAATATATTTCATAAAAATAACCTCTCGGTTTAGATCAAAAACTACTTTAATTTCTCGAGCGTTTGCACGAAAATATGATTGTATCGACATTAAATTCCTCCATGGAAATATCGCGTGCCGGCTTTGCCCACTAACAGCAGACTTAAAAATGGAGTCGCGATGTAACATGGTGATATGTTTATTCGATGAAAATTACTTTGCTGCCAATTATATATTTATAGATTAATTGGAAGAATTATGATTACTTACCAGTGCAGCTCAATTATCAACTTTCGTTGAATTATGTTCTCACTGTTGGCTTTTGTTATATATATATATATATATATATATATATATATATATATATATATATTATATTTTGATTCCAGAAATATTTTAAAATATTCCTGACAAATTAAACAAATCAACAAAACATGTTTCTCAAGCAATCACAGTGAATGACAAAAAATCTGAATGCGTAACCGTGAATTATGCAATTTCTTGTAAATTATATATATATATATATTCCTTTTTAAACGGGATTAAAGTGCGGCTTTAATCACACGTTTTGCTACGTTAAAATGTGTCTTTACTCCTCGCAGGATTAAAGTGACACTCTAATCCCTCCGAGATTAAAGTAATTCTGTGAGATTAAGGTAATCACAGCCACCAACGACTCCCATTATCATTACAGCATAAGAAAGAAAGGTTTGCAAATACTGTAAGTCTGAGAGAATACATATACGTAAGTTAAAAGCTAACCTTCAAGAATAAATACTAATCGTCACAAGCTTCTTTAACAAATCATTAAAATGCTTTGTAAAACTCTTTTTTGGGTTTCTAGCCTTTTCCATGTCTCTTCAAAAATTCAATCAATTTACATTATCTAAAAATGGCAATTAAAGCGTTAAACACATTAACAATTTTTTTCTATAGAAATACGTACGTATTTACTTGGAGATATTAACGTTTTCCTTGATACGAAATGTTGCGCACACCATTGAATAATACCTCCAAAACGACGAAGATTTACGTTGTAATTGTTTTTGTTATTTAAGGTCATTAGGCCATTTCATTGTTATTTAAGAGCATCAACTATGTCATTAGCAACCACTATTGGATTTTAACTTATGGTATCTATGAGCATGAAAGGACTAACACATACAACCATGCCCGAGGCGGGACTCGAACCCGCGACCCTTCGGTCCGAGCTCGCTACGGTACTACTGCTTTAGCAATCTCGGCCACCGGCCCAGCACTTCAGTTTTTGATTTATTGTTAAAATACGCAAGTACGATTTCTTCTGAAACTTTTCTTTCCTTCCTCTCATTTCTCCGTTTGAAAAAACATTCGTACACTTTCTCGTACATAGTATACCTCAATTTTTCGTAGAAACAATTTGAAAGATCACATTCTGCTTGTTGATAATAACATTAGGAATTTGTAGATCTTCATCCTCAGAGTCTAAATGATACCGTTCGTCTGATTCAAAAAATTTCTTCGTTCTTCAATGCAGAATGCAAAACCACTGAAATCACAGCCACCTAAAGGTGATCCCCAGAAGGTTTCTCGCCATCTACTATACTGCTTCGTCCTTCGTGTCATAGGTGTGCACGCGAAGAAATAATGTTTAAAAATAAAGTTTCCTATATGAAACGGGGTTTACGTGAGCTTTATTCACTCGGGAGAATTATGTCCCTATCGCGTTCGGGACACAACTGTTCTCCCTCGTGAATAAAGCTCTACTTACCCCTTGTTATAAATAGATATAGTGTACTTTTAATATTGAAAAACAAAATTCAATGTTTAAATTATTTATTTTACTGGCAAATTATAAAATTTTTGCAAGTATATTATTTCTTATAATAGAAAGCAAGAGACTGCAAATGTTTGAATCAGAAATGTCCGAATCCGAATATAGGTATCTAACTTATTATACCACATACAATAAAAACTATTTTTTTCCAGCTTTGCTTATTTCAGCAAGCGAGATATACTAATTATTCCAACATTAAATTCTACCGTCAAAATATTGCGTCCTAGGTTTACTCACGACTGTTTCAATTTACTAAAAAAAGGTTAAAACCAAATTGTATAATTACGAACTGGTAACCATCGCACCAATAGTTTGGAAAATAACGTAACATGTAATATTTGGGTACGTCCACCGTAAAGAGTAAAAATCAAATTGATTTTTTCACGTATAGCATGTGTTTGGAAGTGGGTTTTTGTATGTTAGCAAAATTCTTCCTTCTTTACAGGTCTGAGTGGAAGAATTCCACAAGGGAATACAATCGTAATTAATTTTTACAAAGTATTCGAGGTAGTTCCGTATAATCTGCGTGTGAAGAAATTATTGACATCAGAAATATTGAAGTTGAAATTGGGATCCACTTTTTTCATTACGGACAATAATTAAGAACTCGGCTGTTTCTCCACCAATGTACAACTGACGAAAAAATATTACAAAAGAATTTAGAACTCTTAGTTTTTAATCTGGCTAAAACAAATGGCACGAAAATAAAAGGGTCTAAAAATTAAAACATTCCAACGAGGCTGAAGTTACGCAAAACCAGGTAACTGTGTAGATGAGTGAATTCCATCATTCAGGCATAGAGCCGGAAAATTATCTAAACCAGGTAAAACATTTAAGTAAAAAAGTTGGAAGTCGTCGCATTTCGTATTGTAAATATAAAGGAAACTTCTACAATCATCAAACATTGGAGTAATTATTCTTGTTTTCCCTCCCACGGAAATGAGGATGGCTTTTTGGAACCCTTACGGAATTTTGACAGTAGACAGAACTCAGAGAAAAAGCGGCAAAAATTACTTTAAAGTCCTAGCATAACAAAAATTATGGGGACACGCTAGAAACAAGAAGAACCGGAACGGGATATGTGCTCTTTATAAATTATATGTTGATCACCCGGCTTTGAAAGAAATAAAGTTTAAACTAAAAAAATATTTCGGCTGAAATGATATTCCAACAAATGTCGAACATGAAAACAAAAAAAACAACAAATGCCGGAAAATTTTCACTCACCAACAGAAACCTATGATATTGTAGCACATACTTTCTCTTAGAATTTGACCGTCATTAACATTTATTGAAAAACGACTTACACTTTCAAATATTTGTATGTCGTATAGAGAAGAATGGATTAATATTTAAGAACAATTTTCATTAAGAAAAAAACTATTTGAAATACTGCAGTAAAGGAAAACAGCGAAAAAATAATATTTTGCAATTTACGATAAATTATACAATTCAACGAATTCGGAAAAGCGTCATTTTTATAAGTGGATCTTTCCAATGTTTTTTTTAATTGGACCCATTTTGAGAAAATTTTAAAATGGAGTCGAAACGAGTTTATTATTGTAGGTTGGTTCTATATACATATACATATACTATATATATATATATATATATATATATATAATATTATATGATTATAACGCAAGAAAATTTGTCAATTTGTATTACTCTTCATTTAACAGTATTTTGAAGCGCACTTCTCCCCTTCGCAAACTACCGCACAACTATCTCAGCTCATAGTTTCTATTTGGTTCACATTAATCGTATCGTAATTGACACGCTAGAAGTGTTTTTGCACGGGCAATTGTACATGTCTGTTTTTGATATAGTTAGTTTAATATTGTAATGATCATAACATTTTGTTTGTTTGTAATGGTGTCTGTCAAAGTGACTCTGTGGCTCAACTTCGTGTAATATAATACATTTATTCACGTTTGTTTCATTTGTAACATTAAGATGACTACTGTTTTTAACTGTCGAAAAAAATACAGATATGCACCACAAGCGCTTTTTTTGAAGTGGTTGTATAGGATTTTTTTAAATTATTGCTGAGTTCATAGTAGATCAAAAATTGGAATATTACAATATGAAGTAAATTTTTCAAATGCGACAAGAGTATATCCTGTTGAACACCTCAAGTTAATGTTTCTTTCGTACTAAATGTGTGCCACTACCCTCAGACTGTCTCATTTATCAAATTCTAATTTCATTTTACTCTCTCGGCTACGCAGCGGAGAGAAAATGAAAAGTGGATAAATCTAGGTTGATAATATTAGAAAAAAATCTCTATCAAGTGGTGTAACCAGAATCCATGATTTGTGGGTTCTTGAAACCGAAAAATCAAATGACGGCAAAACGTCGTTCTGTCTGTCCATCCGTCTGTCCGTCTGTGAACGCTAGCCGTGAAATCGTTCAGCTGATTTTCCCCAAAATGGATATTCCTCAATCCATCTGGCGTGTGTCGCGGCCCCTTGAATTGAGAACCGATATTTGAATTTTGGGGGACTTTACATGAAGTCCATGGTAACATTTTTCAAATTTTCAAAATATTGCTCCGTCGTTTTTGTTTAAATTTTGTTGTTGGATAGTGTGAAGGACGTTTAATAGAATAGGTGCAAGTCTCATATTCGGTAAAAACCCAGATTTTTCGAAAATTGTAAGACTTGAAACTTTTTTCGGAGTCTTCCTACAACTAAAATATTAAAGATATAGATTTTTCCCTTGAATGAAATCTGTTCCTTAATGAGAGATTTTTAAAACCGGTTATGTACAATTTTTCGAAAATTTGCGTACTTTTCGCGTAATTTTGCGTGAAATTACGGGCGAGAAAGTGCGTGCTGTTCTAGCCCCACTAGTTTGTATGGGATGTATACGGAAATATGACGCCCGTGATCGACGTTAAAATGTATCGTCTGTATATTCACACATGATATATCAAAATGGCGTCGAGGACTTCAAGCGAGTCTTCTGAAGGACACGTTCGATTCTTGACACGAGAATGATTGTGTATGTCTCAGTTCCTGTTGCTTCTCGTCACTAATTCAATTTCCCAACAATTTGATCTGTCTCACAAAAGTTTGCTATCACCTTCTGGTGTCGAAATGGCTTCTTGCAAAGAGTCTGTATAATCGTTACCATTCACGGCAACTCCGACATTCGTAACTCATTCCGGCCTCCGTGACGGTCTCCCTCGGTCGCGATTAATGAGATGAAACTGTTAACATGAGAGCACAAGTTAGTGAGTCTATTCGTTCTCCGGCAGAGTTCTTCTTGGCACCGGGAGAGGTGACTCAGGGCATCAACTGATGTCAATACTGTGCCTCTGACCGGCAGGACCTAGGTTCGAGTCCCGACGGCGGCAGGAGTTTCGACACTAGTTAGTCAGCTACGTCGAATTCAGGCTCTTGTCTGGAAGAGATTTCTAGGGTACGGCTACTCCAATCGGTAGTTTTTCGTGGGTTCTCCGATCAACACCAGGCTAATGCCCGAGCCGAACAAACGGGCCACGGACAGCGCGCGATCTTTCCTATCTCTTCCTTGTCCTATCTTCACCCCTTACATGCACTACACTACCACACATGCCGGGATGCCGTCTGGGGCTTAGAGCTTGTCTCGGCTGGAGCGGTGCCCCGCTGGAGGGAGATACCTGGTTGGGGAAAACCACGCTAGACGACTGTAGGTCAGCGCCGGATCTCTCCATGGCGGAGCAAGATCACAGCCATCGCCCGAGCAATAACATGAACTACACTTACGGGACTTGTGTCCTCCGTAGTTGACGCGTCCGGAAATCACTAGAAATCAATGAATCAATCATGAGAGCACAAGTAACTGAGTAATTATTTCGGTGGCAGAGTTCGTCTTAACGCTGGAGCGAGGACGAAGACGAAGGTGAACGCAGATGTAGTCTCGGGAGGGTAGGTGGAGGAGAAGGAGGAGGAGGAGGAGGAGGAGGAGGAGGAGGAGGGGATAGGGGCCGAGGGAGGACGGAAGGCGAATTTGGAAATGAAAGCTCGCATCTGCCCAGAGGTTCCGGTTGGCGGCGACACACGCAATCGCGCCCTTCCCCTCTGCCCCTCATTTTGCTTCCCCTCCGCCCAATGTCCACGTCACCGCCACAGCGCCCTCCTACGTTTTAATTATTCGCCGCTCTGTTTGTGCGCTGGCGGGGGCGGGAGGAGGGCTTGTCAGCCTTTTCGGTAACATTTATCTGAAAGAGTTGATTGGTTTTAACTTCAGTTTCGGCGCCGCTGGTTCGAAATCCTTTTTCATTGGCTGACAGCGTGAAATTAATGGCAGCCACACAACTTCGATTACTTCGAGCATTTTTTTTTCTTCTGGGGGTAAAATACTTATCTCCTCAGCATTGTATTTTTGTTTCAGTGATTCAGGCGACGATTTCTCTCAATATTGGAACTTATTTCCTCACGGCTGAGAAAACGTGTCATATGCAATTCTCACAAAGGGAAAGCGTTAGCAAACAGACAATGAGAAATATATTTTTTGTTGTTTCAAGCTTCTCTTCAGGGGAGAACAGTTATAACGCAATGCATTTTTAATAAATTTGATCATCTGACAAATCCTTTCCCAGTATTGTACAAAAAACAAAAAAATCTATAATTAACGAAGATTTAAATATTTATATTTCGTTGCGCCCGGTCTTTGTTGACGCACGAAGCATTTTTGTATGCGAGGAAGTAAAAAGTCACAAATATACACATTTAACTGCTGGCTTATTTTAAATCAGTAGCATGACTGTACCTCTACATCTTGTTATCATATTTTAATCAATATTTCTAAAAAGAATTTAGACATGTATTCTTGAAATGTTCTAATACAATATTTCTATTATCCAATTTCAACTTTACGGTGAACTACTTCATTCACTAAATCACAATAGCATGTTTACAAAAAAAATAAAACATCGTAATAATCATCTTCATTAAACAGTAATTAATATTTATAATGCGCCGTGAACGTCTTACATTATTTCCTTATGTATTAAAACTCTGAAAATATATCACTATTATTATAACTAAAAACAAAATGTATGTATGTAGAATATTAACGAACAATTATAATAATGAAACAAAAAATATGAATCTGAAAAGAACATTTTCGAAACAACTAAATACGAAATTTAGAATTGTCCAAATATCCCGTCTTGGATCTACGAGTATACACTACATGGGCTACGACGACGCCACGTGGTGGAAGAGGCAGAAATATGGTTGCTGTAGAAAAGAATAATACAATAGTCCGATGTATTAATGTGTTGAAGTAGGTGTGCTTTTTGTATCGTTGGTTGATTAATACACGTTCGTTACGGCAATTAGGGTTAGTAGTAATTCTCAGATTGCTACACACACACACACACGCGTATACATACATGTATACATATATATATATATATATTATATATATATATATATATATATATATATATACATACACACACATCACTAATGATTAATTGAATATGATAAGAACGAAGTAACAATCAAGCGTGTTGCTGCCCCACCCCTTTTAAGTTTTCTGCGAATGTCAGTCGTGATTTCTGTTCCAGCAACAGCCTTTATCCCGTTTTTTGCAACTTTCCGCCGTCCGCTGCCGTCGGAAACTTGCGTTGCGGCGTTTCCTTTCATTAAACCGACGCCGGCTCCATTGTCGCCGAGTTGTTTTCAATTTAATCTCCCGCAACGATTCCTGCTCCCGGCCCTCAGCCGCTCTCTCTCTCTCTCTCTCTCTCTCCCTCTCCGCTGTGCCCTGCAGCCCTTTCCTGTTTCGTCGCTGACGTCACCTTCTCCGCAGTTGGAGGTGCCTGCGCAAACCTCGTTTGGGCGCCCGGCGCCCTACCCCTCCCGAATTTAGTGCCGGCGCCCTCCCCCCGGCTGCACGCCGTCTTCGTACCTGCGACTCCACGCCTTCCATCACACCTCCACACCTCCGCCACCACCTTTCCTTTCAGTTCACTGTCCCCCTCTTGCTTCAATGTTCCCGTCTCCTACCAACTCCCATCATTCGAGGAACACCCGTTCTGCCATTCACCAACACGCCATACCGCCGCAACCACCTTCTATCCCGGTTCACTATCCCCGCCCATCCACAATGTTACTCACTCCTACTCATCCTTCCTTCTTGTCTGTCTGTATACATCATCGCCCTCCATCATCCTCGCTGTCGCTCTCCACCTCCCCTTCACACCATAGTCACCACCTTCCATCCCAGTTTACTATCCCCCTCTAGCCCCGATGTACTTCTTTCCTACCATCACCTATCATTCGCAGCAACGCTCTCCATGACCCCGGTTCCGTCCTGCACCAACCCTCCATATCACCGCCACCATCTTGTATCACAGTTCATATCTCCCTCTGTACCCAATATTCGTCTCTCCTTCTATCACCCATCATTCGAAGAACGCCCGCACAGCCCTCCAACCCTCCACAACTCCGTCACCACTTTCGATCCGTTCCCCCACTTACCCACTATCCCCCTCCATCCCCAATGTACTTCTCTCCTACCATCACCCGCCTTTCAAACCAACGACCGCTCCGCCTATTGCCACCCTCCACACCTACGTCACCACTTTCGATTCCAGTTAGTATCCCTCTGTTCCCAATGTTCCACTACTCTTGCCTTTATCCCGTCATTTCAAACGACGCACTGCATGACCCCCGCTCCCACCCTACACCACCCCTCCACACCACCACCCCTCCACACCACCACCCCTCCACACCACCACCCCTCCACACCACCACCGCCTTCCATCCAGTTCACTAACCTCCTTCACCCCCAATGTTTCATCGGGAGAGGTGGCTAAGGTGACTGATGTCACTCCAGTACCTCTGACCAGGACTTCACTGATTCCTAGGGCTTCACTGACCACGCCCCACGTTGAATGATTTTAGACATCGTTTGATAGCTAGGTCGAATTCAGTCGCTGTCCTGGAGGAGGTTGGTAGCGGGCGGCTACTCTGATCGGTAGTTTTCCGTGGTTTATACGATCGACACCAGGTAAATACCGGAGCAGTACCCTAACAAACGGGCCACGGACCACGCGTGATTTCTCCTTCCTCCTCCTTGTCCTATACTCATCCCTTACTTGCATACACTTACACTAACATGCACTTCACTACCCCACACGCAGGGAGACCGCTCGGGATCTTACAGCTTGTCCCGATTGGGCTGTGCCCCTCTGGTGGCAGATACCTGGTAGGAGAAAAGTCCAACGAACTCATCATGTGCTAACTCCTACTATCACAAATCGTCGATCATTATAGAAGAACCATTGTCTCCCATAATTTCATTATCAACCTACAGACGCTCAAAATCGCTCATCATCACCTTGCCATTATCACACAATCATCCACATAACGGACTCACTATCCGCCCATCGTCTTGCAATCACCAAACATCGCCCACCGTCATCCACCATGGCACACTATCACCAATCACTTCTAACTCCCACCTTACACCATCATACAATACTTTCAACCATGCCACATCAGAACCCACTACCGCCCACCAGCCATCTACAACCACTCACCAGCCATCTACAACCACTCACCAGCCATCTACAACCACTCACCAGCCATCTACAACCACCCACCAACCGTCTACAACCAGCCACCAGCCGTCTACAACCACCCACCAGCTGTTTCCACAGCCTGCAGTCGCTCGTCGGCGTCTACCAGAACCCACCAATGTTCCCAACGTTCTCGCCGAACCCGTCGACCCGACAAACCAAGCCAACAACGGCTGCCCGCTCTGCCTCTGGTGTTTCTGGAGCCCTCGGGCCTCGTCAAGTTCTCCGCCCACGCCGCCCACGCCTCTCCCCACTCCCGCACCCCGCAACCCCCTCCACCCCCACCCCCGCGCCCGCACCAGGCTCTCTACCCGTGGCCCATTCACTTCCAGCGCCGCCGTCACCCGCACATTCCGCCCCGGGGGCCACCGCTCCTGCGTCGCCCCCCCTCCCCCGCCCCCACCGCCTCCGTCACGTTCACGCGGGCTCTTTGACGTGGCCGCCCCCTCCACCGCCTCCGTCGCCCTCTCCACTGCGCGCGCGCGAGCGCTCGAGCAACTTGATTAAAACTTGGGGCGCATGGAAATGGCGCGGCGCCTTCGACTCTACGGCCCCGCGGGGCGGGGGAGGAGGGGGAGGAGGGGGGAGGGGTGGGGGAGGGGAAGGGGGTGGAGCTTGCGCGCTTTACGTGACGTCGGCCGCTCGCAACCTTCCAAATTTTCCCCGGCAAAATAGGATCGGGGCTACAGGTTACGTTGGGTTAGGTTCAGTTCCCTTTCTTCGAGGGAACGTGGAGCCGAACTGACTCGCCTATTTGCAGAGTATAAGTAATATTGATTTAGCATTTTTTTCTTAATGTACAAAACACACGAAATCTAATTTCGCCGTTATTAAGGAATAAGCTCCCAAAACGGAGATCAATAATCCGTACTGAATTATAACCTTTCCATCGAGTCATACTTTCCGTCAATGTTAAAGGAAGTGGGCTGCACGTTAAGTTAGGTTAGATTCAGTTCTCTTTCTTCGAGGGAACGTATAGTTAAACTGACTCACCCCTTTGTTGGGGTAAAAGTAATATTGATTTGGTGTTTTTTCTTGATATACAAAAACATGAAATATAATTTCGCTCTTTACTATTAACCAAAAAGCTCCCACAAATTAATTAATTCCTAGTGAATTTTTTAATAACTAATTCCTAGTGAATTACAACATTTCCATCGAATTATACGTTCCGTGAGTGTTATTTATTTTGCAGTCTTTTGCGGTTACACATTTGTTAAAAACTTCCCATCATTGTTTTGAAAATATGTCTGCTTCAGTATTTTAAGAATAAAAATATTATTATCGTTACACTTGATAATACTAATATCTCTATAATTTGCCTATATTTTGTATTCATATTTGCAAAAGCTTTGAAAGGTTAATATATAAGACTAAAATTTCGTTAAATAAGAAGTATAATATTAAATGATAAAATATATCTTCCCAAATACCTCGATCAGTGAGTTTGTGAAGAAGCGAATTTGAGTGGCAATCTACGACAGTTTCTCTAGTACGCTTCAGAAGAACATTTTGGAGCAGTGACAGAAACACTGCCTTTACAAGATGAGGTGACACTTCGACATTTCTAATGTGGACGATGACATTGGGTCATTGTTACACCTCCTGCCTTATAAAATGAATATATTTTCAACAGGTGATAGCACATTTCTGAGTCCACGAACCCCGTTGAAAAGGACATTTGGAAATTGATTAAAAAGATTTTTATCGGCCACAATAAAAAAATTTAAGTAGAGTGGACGTGACCACTCAGTCCCTATTAACAGTGAAAACATCGATGTCGTTGTTGAATAACCCTGTTTTTCACCTCCCATTGTATAATGCTGTCATTTAATAGTCATTTCGATACAGATTCCATTATGATTCAGGTACTTGACAAATCACAAAGATGTTTACAAACCAAGTATCATTTACAATCGTTGTAGTAAATGTTTCTTTCGATTGTGTACATTAAAATTACATATGATATTATACTATGTTTTTCAGTTTAATTTCTTTCATTACTAGTAATTTTTTATTGGAATATTACTTAAAATAAATTGGATCGTAATTTCACTTTAATCCTATTGGATTAGTACAGTACACCGTCGCAGGCGGACTGGTAGCCACAGCCAACTGCGGCAGCATGCGAAGGTAGGCTTAGGGCTGCCTTGTCCGCTAGGTGGCCTTGGCTCAATCCTGCATATCAACCGACACGAAACTATTCAATGTAAAAGATTAACTTGTAAAAGTTGTAGAAAAAGTACCGTATGAAACTCGATGTAATGGGTATTAATACACATGTGCGAAGTTTACGTTCCTCGCTCATATCGTAATATCATACTCATGTATTAATAACCATCATTACATCATTGATTCGTAATGTACTGTTCTGCCGTGGATGACTTCTGCATGCTGTCCAAAGCAGCCCGTCGCAAGCACCTTCGAGCCTTCCTCTCGGCCGTTGAACTCGCAGTAGCTCACGCGTAGGCGCCGGGCATTGCTCTTAATGAACGAGCACTTGGCCTCGTTGCCGACAGAGAGCGCGGCGCGCGATCTTCTTAAGCCTTGAGCCCCTCTGCCCTGCCGCTGCTTCTCTCTCACCCACTCACCCGCCTCGCCGGAGGGCCAGCAATTACCCCACTCAAATAATAAGTACTCGTGCTAGAACAGCACGTATTTTCTCGCCCATATTTTCACACTAAATTACAAGAAAAAACTCATTTTTTCGAAAAATTGTACATGACCTTATTTCAAAATCTATCTTTAAGAAACATATTTTATTAAGGCAAAACATCTCTATTCCTATTATTTTAGTTGTAGAAAGATTCCGAAAAAAGAACTTTCGCAGGTTTGGAAAAATCAGGATTTCCAGCGAACATGACGCATTCTGTTCGATTCCCATCCTGCACCATTCTGTTCAGCGTTCTTTGCACTCTTCAACAACAAAATTTAATTGAAAACGAAGGAGCCATTTTTTTTGAAATTTTGGAAAATGTCCCAGGGGCTTCATGTAAAGATTTCGCCCCCCAAATTACAATATTGGTTTCAAATTCAAGGGGCCGCGACATCAGCCACATCCATGGCAAAATATCAATTTTGGAGAAAATCGGTTGAAAGATTAAGCGCTCTTCTTAAGCCTTGCGCTCCACTACCCCGCAGCTGTTTCTCGCTCACCGACCCGCCACGCCGGAGGGCCAGCAATTACCCCACTCAAATAATTAGTGGTGCTAGAACAGCACGTACTTTCTCGCCTGTATTTTTACACTAAATTGCAAGAAAAAACTAATTTTTTCGAAAAATTTTACACGACCTTATTTCAAAATCTATCTTTAAGAAACCGATTTCATTAAGGCAAAAAGATCGTTATCTCTATTATTTTAGTTGTAGAAAGGTTCCGAAAAACGAACTTTGGCAGTTTTCAAAAAATCAGGGTCCCAGCGAACATGACACCTGTATCATTCTGTTCAGCGTTCTTTACACTCTTCAACAACAAAATTTAATCGAAAACGAAGGAGACATTTTTTTTAATTTTGGAAAATGTCCCAGGGTTTTGCCCCAAATTACAATATCGATTTCCGGTATACAGTATCGGCCCCCAAATTACAATATAGGTTTCAAATTCAAGAGGTCGCGACATCAGTCACATCCATTGCGGAATATAAATTTTGGAGAAAATCGGCTGAAAGATTTAGCCGCTCTTCGTAAGCCTTCAACTCTTCTGCCACGCAGCTACTTCTGGCTCTCGTGCCTGCCACGCTGAAGGGACAACAATTACGCCACTAAATAATAGCCAGTGGTGCTAATACATCTCGTACTTTCTTGCCCGTATTTTTGCGCAAAATTACACGTAAACACTCAGATTTTCGAAAAATTGTGCATGACCTTTTTTTCAAACTGTATCTTTCAGGAACAGATTTTATCAAGGCGAAAAATCTCTATCTTTAATATTTTAGCTGTGGGAAGACTGTGAAAAAATTGCAACTGTTGTAATTTTCGAAAAATATGTGTTTCCAATGAAAATGATACCTGTACCATTCTGTTAAGCATTCTTGACACTGTTCTACAACAAAATTTAATCAAAAGCGATGGAGCCATTTTTTGAAAATTTGGAAAATGTCCCAGGTATTAATATAAAGTACCCCCCCAAATAAAAATATCGTTTTCAAATTCAAGAGTCCGTGACATCAGCCAAATCGATTGGGGAATATCAATTTGGGAGAAAATCGACACTTTTGCTGCTGACGTTGTTCACGGACGGACAGACGGACGTTTTGCCATCATTTGTTTTTTCGCTATCAAGGGCCCACAAAACATGGATTTCGGGTACACCACGTGTTAGATGAGTTTTTTCTTAATTTAACGACTGAATTTATCCACTTTTTCGTTACCAAGTCCCTGTAACAGAAGTTTCCTGCCGAAAATTCGCTGTTTTGTCGCGGAGCATTACATAATTTTCTCTCTACTCCGTAGCGAGAAAGTAAAATCGATAAAATTGTATCAACTTTTAATGAACCGCACGTGATTTCCTCCGGTCAATTCACCATTGCCAAAACATCCGAGCAAATGTTGTGAGTGATATCTTCTTTCTCCATCCTAAACTAGTGGCCTGGCCATGAGCTTATTTCAAGTGATTTCAAAGGACACCGAAAGAATGATGTGAAGTTTGACTTCAGAATTTATACAGCTTACACCATGTGAGAGATAAGAGGGAATTTATACTGCTTTCACTACTTCTAATCAATTAGACTTTTTCGTTTATTTATGTTATGGATCTTGGTTGTGAGTGTAGTGAGGACAAAGAGGCGTTATACGAGAAGATCTCTATGCAAAGAAGCTTTGTCTGTGGTCTCTTTCGTCCCAGGTGACCAGTACTTTCGTATGCAAAATGCCTCTTCTTTCGGATTAATAATTATTTTATATTCCCTCTAATAAGTACATAAAATTCATGATCATGTGGAAAAATTTAATGTAAGCTCATGTAATTTTTCTTTTTTCAGGTGAGCCAGTTATTCCAAGTTCTTCAATTTCGGTTAAAACATGTCTACGACAGGTGAGTGGAAACATTTGCATTAAATTGGCAAATTTAATGTAATTAATTAAAAATAATTTTATTTTTTGTACAATTCTGAGGGTTTTCTGACTTCTAGTATCACTGTACACATTAAGGAAACCCTTGAATTTATATGCATATGTTATGTATGTAAAATCGACATTCTATGTACAAAGTTAATTTGACTTTCTCACACTAAAAAACTGGGATGCATAAGGCCTTTCTCTTAATTTAAAACAAATACTAAACAGTTATTAGAAATTACAAAATTGCAGAAAATCATATTGAAAGTTCATCTGAATGTTTTAGTGTGTTTCGTAGTCTCTTACGATTCTTTACGAATAGACGTGAATGGAGGAACGTTATGGTGAGGGTTTTGTATATTCCCTACACATCGTTTCCAAAATATTTAGATTTTTTGTATCAGTCTTGATCTAAAAGCAACGTAATTTTAAAAGAAATTCAACTCAAACGAATGGTTTATTTTCGTGACTAAGCGAGACACATAAGGCAGTTCTAAGCGACCATTTCCACGGGAGCTCGTTCAGTGCCCAGCAGATGGAGCGGGTCATGCAAGAGTCTTCGTGCAATTGCCTTGAACGCTTTATCTTGTTTCTTGCGCACAGTTCTTCCAAATATTTCTCACCAGGGGCCAAATATTGATTGGAGGCTCTCTTTCTTCGATTTTGATCTTAGTATTTATAGATTTGCTTCTGCGAAGTATTGCGTTGGCTGGTTGCAGAAAGACGGATGTATTAAAAATGCAATAAATAGAACTATTAGTTGACAAGTGAACAGGAATCATATTACACTAACTTTCGTAATAGCTTTTGATTGTTATAAATTAATTGTTTTTAATTTTCTCAATCTCTTTTTATTCTCACTACATTCTTATTGATTTCAAATACTGAGCACTGCATATTATTACAGCTCAGGACACCACATAGGACAGATATTCGTATTAGGACTGCAGAGATTTTTTCCTCAGACAGATTTTTAGGATTTCATTTGAACATACAAAGAATTTAAAATGTGGTTCTCATCCCCTTTCTCGAAGCACATGCTATAAATAACATACCTACGAGGCTTGATTTCACCATTTGTAGCTTCCCCATTTGATGTTCGCGGTCTACTTAGATGGCGTAAACTACGCAATATTCACATGTGTCTTACTTTGTGTCTTACTTTTAGGGTAAGCATTGCATGCTAAAACTTCAAATTTTAGCACTAGTGCTAAAAGTGAGACGATGCTCAAATGTTCAGATAAAACTGTGAATGCAACCAAGAAGACAAAATACTTTCGTCTGATTAGCTACCATTGATCATAATGTTACCCAGTTAAATGAATTGCGTACTTCAATTAAAATGAAATCATGGTTCACTAAAAATAGCATACGACACACATTTAAAAGCGCATAGGATTGCGCCACACGGCCTGGTGTCGCAACCTTTCCTATTCGGAAAATATAATGCCACTTTTATCACTTCTATCATAAATACCTATTATTGGCTGTGCCCCCAAAGCGAACGAAGGTAATTAAGCCCACAGATGGTGAGAAAAAAAAGATGGACGGATTTGTTTTATTTAATTCATATGCAAATTATGTATACATTTTATTCAATTTAATTCCGTCATGCATCTGCCTAGGCAAATTCATTTCTCTCCAATTGTAAAGTGTAAATACCCGATATATAAAAAGTGATCACGTACGCTATTGACAACTATATTTAAAAATATGTCCCCAGATAATGAAGCTACGTGCTAAGTAGGTCATCATTCCACTACACAGCTGGGGATCGGAGTTTTACAACGTGTGTTTCACCGTGCCTTATGACGACAAAACAATACGTTTTTGTATGGTTTGAAGCCTAAAGAAATTTTATATTTACATTTTACGCCCTTTTTCATTCGTTAATACCGGAAGAGATGGCTCGGTTTATCAAATGATGTCACTACAGTCCCTCTGACCGGGAGGCTCTAGGTTCGAGTCTCGACGGCGGCAGGATTTTCGACACTAGCTTGTTAGCTAGGTCGAATTCAGTCGCTGTCTGGAGGAGAATTCTAGAGGCCGGCTGCTCTGATCGGTAGTTTTCCGTGGTTTCTCCGATCAACACCAGGCGAATGCCGGAGCAGTACCCAAAAAACGGGCCACGGACCGCGCGCGATCTTTCCCTCCTCTTCCTTGTGCTGTCTTCATCCCTTACACACACTCTTGCAATAATATGCACTACACTACTACACATGCCGGGAGACCGGTCGGGAGCTTAGAGATGTCTCACCGGGGGTGGTGCCGTGCTAGTGGGAGATACTTGGTTGTGGGAAAGCCCCACTGGTCAACGGTAGGTCGGCTCCCGATCTCGCCATCCAGCAGGAAATGATCACCGCCACCTCCCAATGAAAAACACGCACTACACTTACTGGAATAATGATCTCAGTAGTTGACGCTCCCGGAATGACGAATAATCAATTAATCAATCGTTCGTTTAGGTTTAACATTCATATTCGTGCCATTGCATTAGCCGGAGAGCACCAATAGAAGGAGGGGAAAAATCAAGTAGAGCCAGAATATATTGAAAAGTAATTGAAAGAAATTTTTGTATATTTAAGAAATAATTGTTTTAAAATATTTTCAGTATTTGAGTTACAGCAAAGACATACATATTTTCAATATTTTCTATACTTGCTGTCGTTTCCACGGGGACGCAGATGACAATGTATTTTCTTTGAAGAACTAGGTCAATATTTATCATGTTTCTCCGTTGGCACAACTGTTATCTACATCAAAATATAAGATTGAAAAGTTTACGAGCAGACGTAGGTGTGAGATAATGGAGTTTCTTTCTCAATTCTTTTCTGCACATACCGATGAGTATGTAAAAACAAAAATAACTACGATTTCAGAAATGTTCTGAAGCCTTAATGATGTAAAACTAGCTTCTTACCAAATAAATGATAGGATAAAGACTATGTTGGGGTCAACAGTTTGACCTCTCATTAGATTTGCTACTGATAACTAGGGGGAGAAGTGGATGACCTAAAACGTCGCCAAAAATAGTCAATAAAATGCTCTTAAAATGGTTTTGAAATACCCTAAAATCAAAGTAAAATTACGTAACAAATGTTATTAAAACCAATTCGGATGAACAACTCAAGCTGTTGATATGTATTGATGTAATCGAGGTTTCTAACTTTAGTTCGAGTGAAACGCAGCTAGAAAACTTTTGATTTGGACGGTTCTTTACCACAAAATCTCTGTCTTTTGTTATCTGGAAATCGGCTGAACCGGTAATGGAGATGATAGCCGTCACAGGAACGTTAGATTACATACTCACAGTGGCTGACATTACCACTTCTTAACGAAGAAATCAAAGAGCCACCTGGAATAGGTAAGCAGGAGTTCTGTGGAGAACATTTGTTGCATCTTGTAAATATATTTGAAGCAAGTACCGCTAAAATTACATTAAACTCAATGAAATCAGAAACAAGTGCTTTAAAATGACGTGAAATGTAAAAAATGACTTATTTGTCGAAATCGACGAAAAAATATATGAGAATGCAAAAAAATGCGAAAAATATAAGAATGCGTCTTATTCTTTTGTCATAACATAAAATGAATTTTTTTATTAAAAAGCATTTTTATGAAGTGAAAAGAAAGAAAATGAAATTCCATCCGTCCTTGGTGATTACGTATTTCTAACGTTTCATAAGGAGAAGTTGATGAGAACCTGAATGTATTTTCCACTTTCGGAACACAGGGAGCTGTGTTGTAAGACTGCACCCGCCCTTTTATTTCCGTAAGGGAACACGCAGCTTCTGTGTACGCCCACATGGACACTCGCTGGGCGTGCGCGAGTGTATTCAACGCCAAACGCCGTGCGCTGCTCGGGCGCGGGCGGGCGGGCGGGGGCGTGGCACTGTGAGCCGGCGTTCTCATTCATCAGCGCAGTTGCCTGCGCATAATGGATCAGCGCGCCGAGGCCTCGCGGGGCGCGGTCGCCCACCCGCCCGCCGGCCCGCGTGTGTGTGCGCTCGCCCCGGGCGATGGCGGTGGCGGGGGCGGGGGCGTGGAGCGTCTCGCGGGCCGTGACGTATTCCCAGCATGCATCACGGGCCGTGCGCTGGCGGGCGCAGCGAAGCGGCCTTGCGCAAACTTCGGAGACGGCGGCCGCCGCCGCATCGCGTTCAGCGCCGCACCGCTCACCGGAGACGCTGCGACCCCTTTGGGCCGCTTCCTTTGCCCTCCGCATTGCGCCCTGCGACCTTCTCCATCTACCCTCCACCCTTCGCCCTGCGCCCACCGATCTACACCCTCCGCCCTCCGCCCTGCGCCCTGAGCCCTGAGCCCTGCGCCCTGCGCCCACCGCCCTGCATCCTCCACTCTACACCCTCAGCCCTCCGATCTACACCCTCCGCCCTCCGCCCTCCGCCCTCTGTCCTCCGCCCTGCGCCCTCCACCATCCGCCCTCCTTCCCCCGCCATCCGCCCTTCACTCTCCGTCCTCCGTCTTCCACCATCCGCCCTCCGTCCTCTGCCCTCTCTCCTCTGCCCTTCGCCCTCTGCCCTTCGCTCTCCGTCCTCCGCCCTTCGCCCTCTGCCCTTCGCCCTCCGCTCTCCGCCCTGCACCCTCCCACCCTCCGCTCTCCAGCCTCCGCCCTCCTCCCTGCGCTCTCCACCCCTCGCTCCCCGCCCACCACCCCTCGCCACCCCGCCCACCGCCCCTCGCGACCGCCTCTCTCCTCTCCTCCGCGCCATGCACCCTCCCCGGGCCACAGGTGCGCAAACTGCCCCGCGACCCTCGGACACGCGTTTGCTTGTTCATTGCTGCAAAGCTAACGGCCGACAGCCCTCGCTGAGATGGATGGCCCACTTTTCTTCGTGAACTTCTTGTCCTTCTTCTCTATCAACCTCTTCTTCCGCCTCCTCCTTCACCTTCCTCCATTTTCCCTTTACTCTCCTTTTTTCTTTCTCATCGACGTCTTAAAAGTTTCCTCATTTACTTGATTTTCTTCTTCCACTACCTACTCTATTGTTATTTACTTACATCTTTTTTTATTCTTGTTTACGTGTTTATTGAGCAACCCCCAAGGGTATTTCCTTGCGGAGGAGAACGCACTTCCCCGAGGAGCTCCCGAACAGCGCAACTGGTCCCTCCGCTCGCTTTGCAAACGCAGCAGGCGTCCGCGATCCCTTTACGTGCGGGTCGCAGGCTTTGCTTCGGGAGGTTGCAATTTCACCCCGACTTCCCCCGCGCGCTTTTCGACGCACCTCCGCCAGCGCCCCCGGCGCCTCTGCGCTCCCCTCGCCGCTCGCCGCCCCGCCCTGCCCCGCGCCGCGCGGCGTCGCCCGTGAAATACCGGTGCGCGCCCCGCGGGCGGTGGGCGGGGCCGAGGGCGTGGCCGCCTCCTTGAGTTATCCGGGCGACGCACGCCAGCTATCGATGGGCGTGACACACGGCTCGCCGCACTGTCTGCCCGCCTGCCCTCCCTGCCCCTCACTCCAAGTCTTTCGCCGCTCTTTCGCCCGCTCTCTCGCCTGATCTCACGCTCGCTCTCTCGCCCACTCTCTCGCTTAATCTCTAGCCCGCTCTCTCACGCCCTCTCTCGCGCCCACTCTCTCGCGCCCTCTCTCGCGCCCTCTCTCGTGCCCACTCTCTCGCGCCCACTCTCTCGCGCCCACTCTCTCGCGCCCGCTCTCTCGCGCCCGCTCTCTCGCACCCGCTCTCTGGCGCCCACTCTCTCCAGCTCGCTCTCTCGCGCCCGTTTTCTCTTTCGACCGCTCTCTCTCTCCCCCGCTCTCTCTCGCCCGCTCTCTCTCGCCCGCTCTCTCGCCCGCTCTCTCTCTCTCGCCCGCTCTCTCTCGCCCGCTCTCTCTCGCTCGCTTTTGCCCTCGCTTGCTCTCGCCCACTTTCTCTTTCACTCGCACTGTTGCTCGCTCTCTCCCACCCGCTCTCTTGTCCGACGTCCCTCTCTCACCAATACCCACCCCACCACCAGCCTACCTACGATCTGAGCGCACACTTGTCGCGAAGGTTGCGGCATTTGCAATGGAAACATTGCTTCCCTAATTATAACGCCAAAAATCATGTAGACTGTTATCGTTATTGAGTAACTTTAACGCAAACGGTTATCGTCGAACATTTTCGTTTTTGAAAAAACCTCGGCCTCTTTTCAGCTTCCGGGAGCGCAATTCAAATGTTCCGCGATTCGCCGCACCGAGAGGCGCTCTCTCGCCGTACGTTGAGTGGCAGCTGGGAGGGGTGAGGTGAGGAACAGGAGTCACAAAAGTGCCGCTGCGACGCGTCGCGTCGTGACGTGTCGTGTCGAGTCTCAGCTGAGTCTTTCGGCTTGCCGACCTTATCCGTCTCTTCAGCTACGCAACGCAGTACGACGGGAGGACGGCCTTAGGACGTCAGCTGATGTCACTGCAGACCCTCTGACCGGAAGATCCTAGGTTCGAGTTCCGAGGGTGGCAGGGTTTTTGGCAAGGGCTAGATAGCTAGGTCGAGTTCAGTCGCTGTCTGGAGGAGAATTCTAGCGGCCGGCTGCTCTGATCGGTAGTTTTCCGTGGTTTCTCCGATCAACATCGCGCTAATGATGGAGCTGTGCACTAACAAACGGACTACGGACCGCGCGCGATCTTTCCTTCCTCTTCCTTGTCCTATCCTCTCCCCTTAGGCACACCAACATGCACAACACTACCATACATGCCGGGAGAGCTTTCGGGAACTTTGAGCTTGTCCAGGCAGCGGCAGTGTCCCGCTGAAGGGACATTCTTCGTTCGGGAAAACCCGCCACTCGACGGTAGGTCGGCGCTGGATATCGCTAACCAGCGGGGGACAAGAAGCCTCGCCGCAAGCGCAAAACTATGTTCTACACTTACGGGACTAATGATCCTGGTAGTTGACGCACTCGGAATCACTAACAATTTATCAACCGGTACGGCGTGGCGCAGAGTATTTAAATTAGCCTAGCGGAAGAAGCAGAGAACCTGAGTTTTTCTTAATATTTCATGAGAAACCGTTTCCTATTCAAAGCGTTTTCGAATTAATATAGAGACTATGTCGTTATTATTTATTATTAAGAGAGCATAATCCTTAAGCGTTGCGTGTAGTCGTGGGTAAAGAAACCTTAAACACGGTTTTTCGCATTTGAATTGACTTATGTTTGATTACAGTTAGCAAAGAATAAATCCTAGGAAACCTTTGATGAAGCTTTCCTTTCCGAAGACGTTGTATTTCACCTTCTTGTTTCTTTTATTCAGACGTGTTTCACAAGACGTGTCTCACTTTGTAACACTTGATAAATAAAGTATCCCATATACACTGTAATGCCCATTCACTGTATTTCGCGATAAATTATTTTTCGAACTGTTGAAATAGTTTCTAGTACTGAATATACCTTTTCTATTTTCTCATGTATTCTTTTATATATAACTGTAGTTACATTGAAATTATATTCATTGTGTTCCAATTCTTTTCTATTTTATTTGGTTATAGTGTATAGTATAGTAGAGTACATTGTATTTGGTGAAGTCTTCATCACACTGCAATACCTTAACTCAACTGCAATTGAAAGGCATGAATAAACCGCTGTATGTCGTTTGTTTAGTACTTAATGCGGCCTCGAGTCCTTCTATCTCCGTTGATTCAATTGCAGCCCGTGCCCAGTTTATCTGCGCACTCGTCCGCTCGCTCGTTTCATTCTTTCCCCCCCAGTGGGGGCGCGCGGGAGCTGTCTTTCCCCTGATTTACCCCAGCGATGCGCCACCCCGTGCGCAACTGCCGCTGCAACGCGCTGTAAAAGTCAGCTCGCGCGCCCTCCCCCTCGCTCGCGGCCGAAGCAGCAAGCTGTCTCGAAGCGCGCTCTAATGGTTGGGGCCGCAGCGCGGCACGTCTAAATCAGGCGGTGGGCGTGTCCCGTGCACGCCACGCGAGCAGCACGTGATCGGAGGTAGGGACGTTGACATCTCTTCCGCTGGCACTGCAACTTTCGGTTACCACGAAAACACGTATTCCATCATTTAAAGATATTTGATTTCTAATTCATTGCACAGAAATTATTTGTTTTGCTCTTCATACTTTCGAGTAATTAAGTATAAGCTGGCGGAATATTCAGCTGGCACACCACAATTGTGTATCACAAATCCACACATGCCACCATTTAGAACTATTTAATTGCGCAAAAATAATTTAATTACTCTTCAAACTTCCGAGTAATTGTGAGCTGGCGGAATATTCACCTGGCGCACATAAATGATTATCACAAAAACATACCACCATTTAGAACTATTTAATTGCTAATTCGTTGCACAAAAATTATTTGTTTTGCTCTTCAGGCTTTCGAGTTTTCGACCCAGGCTTCCTTGCATGCCTACGCCCGACGCGGATCTGGGAACCTTTATCGAGCAGGTCCCCTAAATGCTCCTGGGATTTGACTCTCCGTTTTTCCGCCAGATGTCGGTCTTAGTTAACTATATCCGATCCGTGTGGTTGGGAGAAAGTGAGATCTCGTTAGGGCGGGATATTGTCGGAGGATTTAATTTTGAATCCGGGGATCTTCCACGGTTATTTTACGTGCCACAAGTGTGACACGGCTACTGTGGAGTTTCCACCCTTCGAAAACCAACGGACCGCGGTCGGGATGAAACCCATGTTCTGGGGGTTCAGAACGCTAACCCCCCACCCACCCAGGAGCGACATGCCATCGTTGACCGGAAGGTTCTACATTTTGGTGACTTTCAGGAGTTTTCGAATGCCCACGGTAGCAGGATTTGCTACACTAGTTACATAGCTATATCAAATTCATCGCCGCTGTCTGGCGGAGAATTCTAGCGGCTTGGATGGCACCTGCCCATCGATTATATTTGTAGTGCTTAGAATGAGTCAGTCGGTAGCAAATGCCCCTGATACGTGAGCTGGGCGGAGAGAGTCTTAGTGGGTGACGCGTATTTCGGTCGTGCGGTGCGGAAAGAACAGATTGGGTGGAGCTGGGCAGGTCCGGAGGGGCGAGATGATCGGGTGGATCCGGGTCGGGTCGGGTCGAGTCGGGTCGGGTCGGGTCGAGTCGGGTCGGGTCAGGTCGAGTCTGGTCGAGACGGGTTGGGTCGGGTCGAGTCGAATCCGGAGGAATCGGGTCTGCTCGGAACAGGATGTGCAAGAGATGGTTCAAGAGAACTCGGGACGGATCGGGACGCGTCGGAACGCGTGGAGATGTTTCGAGACGGCAAGGCCGTAGCCAGACGAGGGAAGCGGCGAGTCTCGAGGCGAGCGGTTCTGAGCGAGGCAGGGTAGTGCGGCATCCTCTCTGCATTTGGGCATCAAGGCGCTGCGCGGTGCGGCGGAGTCCCAAACAGACGAGGCGCCACGCGCGCGGGTCTGGGCTAGGTGGAAGAATCTCATTAGGGTACAGTTGGTCAGGCCGAGTGGGAATCGTCGACGCGAATCGATCTGGACGGATCGGGTCGGGTCGCGTCAGGAGGGGTCGGGATGGGTCAGGTCTGCTCGGGACGGATCGGGATGCTTCGGGACATGACTGGACGCGAAGGGTGAACCACGGTGGGATGGGAAGAGCAAAGCGGCGTGTGCCGAGGCGAGCGGCTCTGAGCGAGGCAGTGCGGGGCGGCATCCTCTCTACATCTGAGCGCGGGGCAGCGACCCAAACAGACGAGGCGCGACGCGTGCGGGCCTGGGCTAGGCGGGAAGATCTCATTAGGGTACAGCTGGAATCGTCGGTGCGAATCGATGTGGACGGAACGGTTCGTGTCGGGTCGCATCAGGAGGGGGCGGGATGGGTCGGATCTGATCGGAACTTATATGGACGGGTCAGGGCGTCGGAGATCGGAACGCGTCAGGGCGTCGGGACATGTCTGGAGGGCGAAGCACGATGGGACGGGAAGAGCAAAGCGGCGGGTGCCGAGTGGCGAGCGGCTCTGAGCGGGGCAGGACTGTGCGGCATCCTCTCTGCATCTGGGCGCGAGGGCGGCGGCCCAAACAGACGAGGCGCGACGCGCACGGGTCTGGGCTAGGCGGGAAGATCTCATTAGGGTACAGTTGGCCAGGCCGAGTGGGAATCGTCGGTGGGTATCGATCTGGACGGATCGGGTCGGGTGGCGTCAGGAGCGATCGGGATGGGTCGGGTCTGATCGGAACGAATGTGGACGGGCGAAGGGACCTCTGTACGGATCGGAACGCGTCAGGGTGTCGGGACTTGTCGGGAGGGCGAAGCACGATGGGACGGGAAGAGCAAAGCGGCGGGTGCCGAGTGGCGAGCGGCTGTGAGCGACGCAGTGCGGGGCGGCATCCTCTCTGCATCTGGGCGTGAGGGCGCGGGGCGGCGGCCCAAACAGACGAGGCGCGACGCGCGTGCGGGGGGGGGGCGCTGGCGCGGACAGAGACGCATGGGGCGGCCGCCCAAGACAAATGCAGCGCCGGCGCGCGATGGGGCTGCGGGCGATAGCGAGCCGACAGCGGCGGCGGCGAAGGGGAGGCCCCAGGGCGGGAGGCGACGGAACGGGGCCTTAGGGAGGGGGCGGGGCGGAGCGGGGAGGAGCGAGGCGGAGTGGGGTGGAGCGGGGCGGAGCGCGACGGAACGGGGCCTTAGGGAGGGAGCAAGGCGGAGCGGGGCGGATCGGGGCGATAGCGAGCCGACAGGGGCGGCGCGGGCGGCCTCAGGGCGGGGAGAGGGGCGGGCGGGTCAGGTGAGTGCAGGCGGGACTCGGAAACGAGAGAAATGGAGGCCTGGAGCTGCGATATGGGACTGCAGTCCGTAGGGGACAGAGGGACACTGGGACGTAGGTCGGGTGAGGACGAAAGAGAGGTATTGACGGTAGAAGGATCGGAATTGCGTAGCTGAGGAGTGAGGGAAATGGAGGTCATGGCTTGGTGCTAGGAGGTGCTAGGAAGGCGTTTTCGGAGGTGGTGGGAGGTGATGTGTCGCATCAGTGCGTCCAAGGGCTTGGTAGAGTCCGGTGGGATGGGGAGGGGACGGGGCGGAACGGCTAAAAGTTCAGAAGGAGGAAGGCAGGGGGGCGGGTCAGGCGAGTGAAGGGATGTGGCGGGGTCGTAGGAGGGGGCGGGTTGCATCAGGCATCCAGGGGCTTGGTAGAACGTGGCGGGGGGATATAGTGGCGGGATGGGTTGAGGGAGGGGCACGAAGGGGTTTTCGCAGGGGAGCGTATGGTGACCTACGGAAGGCACTGAATCATTGAACTGCCCGCCATTGTGCACGCGTCGCGCTTTCCGCACGCAGCCCCGTCACAGCTCGGCCCCGTCCCGCACCTTCCCGTTCCGCACTTCTCGGACCGCACCGCCTCGCTGCCACTTCGTGCCACGCCACACTCAGCTCCGCCCCACCCCGCCCCACCCCGCCTCACCCCGCCCCAACCCGCATCACTCCGCATCACCCCGCTCCACCCCGCACCACGCCGCACCACCCCGCACCACCCCAACCCACCCCACCCCACTCCACCCCACCCCACCCCACCCCGCCCCTCGCAAGGCAGTCCTGCCTCACCCCGCCCGCGCCGCCCCACCCCTCCCGTTCGGCCTTGGCCCGCATTTCTCCGCCCTATTCCTCTTCGCTTTACTGTACCCTGTTCTGCCACTCCATGCCACACCACTCTCAGCTCCGCCTCGCCCCTCGCAAGTCAGTCCGACCTCACCACGCCACGCCACGCCACTCTTCGCGCCCCGCCACGCTCACACCACGCGGCTCTGAGCCTCGCGTCGCCTCGCCACGCCACGATACATCACGCCTCGCCACGCCTCGCCACGCCTCGCCACGCCTCGCCACGCCTCGCCACGCCTCGCCACGCCTCGCCACGCCATCCAACATCACGCCACGCCACACCACACCACGCCACGCCACGCCACACCCCACGCCACGCCACAAGCCACGCCACAAGCCACGCCACGTCACACGCCGCACTGCGCCGCGCCGCGCCACACCTCTCTCAGCTCTGCCCCGCCCCCTTTCAAGCCAGTCTTGCCTCACCACGCCACGCAGCGCCGCGCAGCGCGCTGCACAAAGGCCAAAGATCAAAGTTGAGCGTTGGAGCCATCTCCGGCGCGGGGAGGGAGGGGGCGGACGCGGCAAGTAGCGATCGATGGGGTGACAGCTGCGTGTTTTCATTAAGCAGGCGAATCAGCGCCCGCCGCCCGACACATTCACACGAGACGGACGCGGGCGGCGGGCGGCGGGCGGCGGCGGTGGCGGCGGAGGTGGCGAGCGGCAAGCGGCGAGCGGCGTGCAGCGAGAGGCGGGCGGCGGGCGGCAGCGGCGGGCGGCGGGCGGCGGGCGGCGGGCGGCGGCGGAGGTGGCGAGCGGACGAGGCTCAATATTACATTGTTTCCGCTGATTGACAGACCTCAATTAATCTGGATTTTTCACGATCTCTTCGAGCGTTTTAATTTTCATTCATCATTCTAGTTCTGCCTGCCAATCACTGTAATTATTTCATCTGCATGTAACGTCAATCTCAAGTTCAAGAACTCGACTTCAGAATTAAAAATGCGTCGCTCCATCGGTTGTCCATATCTTTCAATGAATTATTAAAATATAGCAAAACACAATTTAGGTTGTTTGCAAATCTTATAACACAGAACCGATTATTGAAAATTTACATTCTCAGTAAAAAAAGGCTTACATTCATTGATTTCTTAAAACGATTGCTTTTTAATGTTATACATGAAATCATTTTTATGACGTTGACATATTATGACATTCTTCTTGACCACAGATCGTTCATTGTATTTAAGATACATACAAAAATCCGTTTGAGATGAATGAACGAAAATAGGACAAACAGCAAAGAATTATGGGCGGAAGACCATCAAAGTCGGTGTCTTTTTACAATAATTAGTTGAAGATTGTCAAGGGAAAGACCCTAAAATGAGGGTTTCCTGCATTACACTACATTCTATGAAGAAAATTGAAAAGATATTTCCGTATATTTGTGTTTTTAAAAATAACAAATTTGTTACCATTTAAAAGTAATAATGTATTCTACTAGATTCCAAATGCCCCATTTTTGAGTTCTCTATTTTCACAATTACATATTTAGAAGAACTTTTTTGTCAAAAAACTCTCAAAACAGGAAATTTGAAACAAGTAATCCGAAAATAGAAGAGAAAAGATAAAACAGCGTTGGCATTTGCTCCACGACGCGCCTGCTTCTAGGAGAGATCCAAACAGTGTGACTGTCCGTCAGGGATTCGCCACCCTTCAGCTGGGAGGACGTGCGCTTAAAAATGCAGCGATGCCCAACCTGACGCTCCTAGCCACCCTGCACTGACTGCGAGTGCAGGCTGCCCTCCCCATCAGTGCCACCGTTGCCGCCGCCGCCGCCGCCGCCGCCGCCGCTGCCCTTCATGTGTCGTGTGTCCCCTGCTCTCTCCCTCTCTAGGATGCTCGGACGACTGGCAGATGCTGCGAGAGCGGATGGCCCGTCCGTCCGCCCTCGCCCTCTCCATCCATCTGACCTCGGCCACGCCCCCCTCCGCCGCCCCGCCCCCGCCCCCGCCCCCACGCCGTTCCACTTCAACACCAACCCTCCCCAGGCGCTGCGGCTCCAGCCTCCTCTGGACAAGAGTTGCGTGCCGTCAAGTCCCGATTCTAACATACAACGAGGCTCTTTCTGATGAACAAATGTTCAAGGTAGTTTGTTTAATCAAAAAACAAACGTTTAAGTGCGATAAATAAGTATATAAATTCAGGTATATATTATTTCAGTAAGTGGTGATACAAAAGAACATATTTCCTCGCATTAGTTTTAGCTGTTCCGCTATATTATACTACAACATAAATCTGCAAACGTGTTTTCAACCAGCAATACTTTTTTCCGCTCCAAGACTCGAATTCAGATTCTTAGAGTTAACCTACCGTCACTCATACCACTGCTCCACAGAAATTCCTCTCATACTGCTGCATGCAATTGTGGCGTAAGTCACAGGTGGGACAAAACAACAGCTTCCAGGGACTCCCAAGAAATAGTTTTTTGTTTATCTACACCCATCATAGAAGAAGCATCGAACTTGCACTCACATTTTTTAAAATCGTGAAAAGCCTTATTTTCCCTGTGTTTCTATCACATTACTATATCAGACGAAAATTCTGCATGTCAGTTATTTGAGTGTAAGTCATAATTTTCAGAAACGGTTTGTACAAAAGTGGTGAAAGTCAACTAATAGTAATAAATTAATAAATAAGCAATATTTCAGTCCAAAATATCTGTAGTAAGTTCAAAGATATCTCCTTAACATGTTCATAACACATTAGGTAATTTATTTCCAAGAAATCTAGTTTTACACAGTTTTTTCTTTACATGTCATTTTCCGAAAAGTATGTTGTTTACTTGCACCACTTTTACTCTCAGCGGTTCAATTACATGGAGATAAATACAAGAATAGTCGCACCATTACCGTAATTAAAATTCTTTCCACATTTTTATAGAATTTCAATGTCATTGTAGAGAACAAAAACCGAAACTTTTTCTGATTCCTCTTCGTTTTTACGATGTGAGGATTCCGATACTTTGACGATACGCACTAAGAATGTTTGCTTCTCGATACCGAACAATATTACCATTTACAGTTACAAAGAATTTCACTCCGATGATTTCGGAATTCGATGTGAGCCAGGAAAAATACGCCTGATGAATTGCCATACTTAACTTGTATAGCCACCTGTTGTAGGTGAACTCAAGTTTATCTTGCCGATTCCCGGTGGCCGAGATTGCTAAGCCAGTAGTGTCGTAGCGATCTCGTACCCAAGAATTGCGGGTTCGTGTCCCGTCTCGGGGATGGTTGTATTTGTGTTAGTCTTTTCACCCCCTATCATCACCGTATCATGTCATCTTCACAGCTACCATAACGTTAAACCCAATAGCGATCGCCAATGACCTTGATGTTAATGCGACCTTAATAAAAAAAGTTTATATTACGAGCTTATTATGAGTTCATTACCGAACTCCTTTCATTACCGTTTACTATGAACTGACGTTCTATTTGTCTTCCATCTTCTTCCTCTTGGATGGTGCGAAAGTACAGAACACTGGCCGGACAGCCGCGTTCTTGTCGTACTTCTGGTCTTTCCATATCATGTGTATATCAGCCTTATAATTGGAGATAGGGATCATCATCTACAACAATCACGGTTTTGCTACAGACGCCCGTTCCACGTGTTCAATAAATTCTGTGGTGGTAGCAGAATGAGTCTTATAGATAGGGGTACTCAGAATTGGAGATAGGATTGAAATTTTATCAGAGGCAAACCGTCAGCCGGAGCCTATATCTAGAATTGTCACATTAGATATGATCATTTTGGGCTTATTCAAAGCTAGGACAAACAGGTTTTAAAAACGTCAGTTACGGTGTCAACTAGATGTTCCACACTACAAATGGCTGAGCTACAATACAGCTCTTTCACTGTTTTATCACATGTGTCTCATGTATCATATGTGTGACATGTACTCAGCATCCATGTTGTACTTTAATCACCAACAAAGATACTGAGATGCAATTGAAGTTTAAAAAAAAACATAATCCAAACAGCTATTCAGGAGAACAAAAAACGGGGGTGGTTTTTGAACTGCGGTGCTTTGTTTTCAACAAATTGAGTAATTTATAAGACTCTGGACTATGGTTCATTTATGAAAATAACTCATACTTTCGGGGTAATAACTACGGACGCAGGTTTTGTTCACAACAACACAGTCAGCATATGGCCGTTATAAAACTCTAGCAACAGTGTTAGTATCCTAAAATCTCACTCTTTGGACTTGTTCTTTTTAAAAAATTCTTCAATTGCAGCCGCGCGTTATCGTTTCGCGTGCCGAGGAGCTGACTGAGACTCGCCGAAATTCACACGAAAATGTTCTCCCTTTATCGAACGGCTTCTCCCCCTCCGTGATTTTCCTCGTCTCGTCTTCTCGGGCGCGAGTTTCTTCTTCGCGGCGTGGTTAGCTCCCTCTTCCGGCGACTTCCCGCGCCCTGCGGCGGCGACGAGGATCGCTTGAGAGGGCGGCGTTCGGAGGGGGACGCGTCCCCCCCTTCGGCGCATCTCCAGCCCGTCGCTCCCCGTCTGTCGCCGGCGGCGGACGGAGGGGAACGGGGAGGCGGAGGGGAAGGGGAGGAGGAGAAGGGAGGGTGGAAGGGGAGGGAGGGAGACGGGGAGGGCGGGGGACGGGGGGAAGAAAGGGGAGGGAGGGGAACGGGGAGGGAGAGAAAGGGGTGGGACAGGGAGGGACGGAAAGGGGTGGGAGAGAAAGGGGTGGGACGGAGAGGGTGGGAAAGGGGAGGGAAGGGTATGGGGAGGGAGGGAAAGGGAATGCAGGGAAAGGAGCAGGGAGGAAGGGGGTTCGCCGATCGGAGAGCTCATGCAGATTTTGGCCCATCGGTCTCCACCGGAAGACAGCCTGCTTTTCTTTCCTCACGCTTTCCTACGGTTGCACTGGGAAAACTGACATTCGAAAGGGCGGACCAGGAGACGTGGATCAGTGCATTAACTGATGTCACTGCAATCCCTCTGACCTGGAGGTTCTAGGTTCGAGTCCCACCGTGGCAGACTTTCTGACACTAGCTAGGTCGAATTCAGTCGCTGTCTGGAGGAGAATTCTAGCGACCGGCTGCTCTGAATGGTAGTTTTGCGTGTTTCTCCGATCAACATAAGGGGACTGCCGGAGCAGTACCTTAACAACCGGCCCACGGACCGCGGGCGATCTTTCCTACCTCTTCCCTCTCCTATCCTCTTCCCTTACACACAATAAGATGCAGTACACTACCACACATGCCGGGAGACCGGTCGGAAGCTTAGAGCTAGTCCCGGCTGAAGCGGAGCTCCGCTAGTGGGAGATACATAGCTGGGGAAGACCCCACTAGTCGGCGGTAGATAGGCGCCGGATCTCGCGGCGTCTACCAGGGAAGAAAACCGCCTCCTCGCGAGCGAAAAACATGCGCTACACTGAGCCGCGGAATCACTAGTAATCAATCAATCAACCGAAAGGGGCGGCTGAGGCAGCTCAGTGTGCCAGCTGTTGCTGATGCGGAGCTTCTCACCGGGAAGGCCAAGGGTTCGAGTCCCGACATTTTTGAGAACTCACTTTTCAGAATATTGAACGTTACTCATTGCCACAGACATATCATCATTATATACATACACCATCGCCATGTTATTCATCGTAACCAGCTGGATCCCCATCGATGGCATCAGCGAATTTTACTATAATATATTCTTGTACTATTGCCTTCAGCTCAACAGTTTTAGCATTTTGAAATTAATCACGCCTTTTTAGATGGTTCAGTGCAGAATTTGATAGATGTTAAACGATTACAAAAAACCGTTATCTGTATATCTCCCCGACAACGCAGTATACACGGGAAATGCTTGCGTTGACGTTGTATTTACGGAGATGAAAATATTTTATTGGGCGTGGCTTTGATTGAATTTAAAAGGGTTCAATATTCATTTATCTCTATTCCTTCTGATGAGGAAAAGCGTGGGCGGGGTGGCGGGGCGGTGCAGTCGTCAGCGCGGAATCCGCTTCGGTGCTGCCCTCTACTTTTCCAATCCGCCGGCGCGCAGCGCTGCGGTCGCAGTTCATTTCTCTCGCGGAATGGAGTCCTCCGGCTTCCACAGTGACCCGCACCCCCGCCCTCCTCTTCCACCCTCCCCCCCCACGTGCACCCCTCACGTCCCCATCCAGATCCTCTCCATACCTACCACTCCCCCTTACATCCATCTCTTGCCCTCCACATGCACCCCTCACATCTACATTCAGCTCCCGTCCATACCTACCACTCCCCCTTACATCCACCCCTTGCCCTTCACATGCACCCCTCACATCTACATTCAGCTCCCCTCCATACCTATCACTCCCCCTTACATCCACCTCTTGCCCTCCACATGCACCCCTCACGTCCAAATTCAGCTCCTCTGCATACCTACCACTCCCAATTACATCTACCCCTTGCCCTCCACCCCTTGCCCTCCACCCCTTACTCTCCACCCTTGCCCTCCACCCTTTGCCTTCCACATGCACCCCTCACGTCCAAATTCAGCTCCCCTCCATAACTACCACTCCCACTTACATCCACCCCTTGCCCTTCACAAGCACGCCTTCCCGTTTCAAAACGCCCTACACCCTCAAAACGTATTTCTTTCCCTTCGCATCCACTCCTACACCACAACTGCCTCCACTCTACATCCATACCCTCCTACCCCTCCATACATAGCCACCCCTACCTCAACCCTTCACAACCACACGTACCCTTTCAAAACTCCCTTCACCGCCAACACTCATCCCTTTCCCTTGACATCCACTCCTTCTCCACCACAACGACCTCTACTCTATATCCACCCATCTACATTCTCAACTGCTCCTCTCTCTTCATAAACACACATCCTCCTTTCAAATTACCCCACGCTTCCAACACTCATCCCCTTGCCTTCAAGTCCTTCCCTATTCCCCCACAACCATCTCTACTCTACATCCACCCCTCTAAATACTCAAACACTCCACCCTTTCCTTCTCACCTCCCACTCTCCCTCCCTTCCTTGTTCCTCCTGACCTTCCCTTCGCACCTCCTCCTTCTTCTCCCTTCCCATCTTCCTTCTTCCCATCAATCCTTCCTCTCCGCCTCCCGTTCCTTCTTTTCCTCTTCCCCTCTTTCTCTCTATGTAATCCTGTCCCACTTCTCACCTCTTTCCCTCTTCTCGCGCGGACGATCGAAACGACAACCAACGCTCCATCGACGCGTAATTGCACATCCGGTCGGCCGCTTTCAGCCGCTCCCGCGCGGGGGTCAGCGGAACTACAATGGCGTGGCTTTGCAAACTCTTTGGCGGCGGCGCGTCGCATTCGGAACCTCATTTCGCAGGCGGCGCTTTCGAGGCGAGCAGGTGGGCAGGGGAGGGGGTGCTGCAAAGGAAAGGACCGGTCGCGCACCGACAACGGAGAGGAGAGGGGGAAGTAACGCTGCAACGAGGAACAACTTTCTCGACTCAATAGAAGTTCTACTCTTCATCTGCCTCTCCGGTTTAGTAATTAATATTTATCTAAACATACTCTCTTATTTTCTCTAACATGTTCATATATTCTTAATCCTCGTAACATTTATCAACAATGTAAGAATGTTTTAATGATCTTATTATAGATTTGAGGCGAACAGGTGAGGGGTGCGGAGGGGAAGGGTAGGGCAAGGGAGGGGGTGCTGTAAAGGAACGGAAGGGGCTATTCTGGACGAGGCAGACTGGAGTCAGGTTTTGGAGAGGGCTCTTTGAACACTTTGAGCCACGTATAATTGAAATATGTTTACGAAAGGAATCTTTCGATTTCTCAGTGAGAATGAGATGAATTTGAAAGAATTTCATTGCTGTATATTTCCTTATTTCGGAACGCGAGAGAAATGAAAATGTTTTGCTGGCTTTTGAAAGTTACGATGAATTGAAGTTACTTTTATTGCACCTTTAATTAACTTATACGAAATAACTAAAGGAAGTTTTCTACGATAAATATTTCTTGTTAAATAATATGATTTCCATGTCAAATTCACTTAAATAAAAATATCTTAAGTTATGCCGATAAATATGTAAATTTGGGAAAAGTATGTAATTTTCTGTACGTTAATTCCAATTCCGAATGCTTTGACTACAACGTCACATGTCATATTTAGGGACCAGTACAAATTTTCTAAACGTGCCTTTTCTAATAGTGACATTAACTGTCAAAAAATTGTTGTAGAATACACGAACTCTCACACACAAGGAGCAGTGAGCCTTTTTAGGCAGCTAGGAAAGCCAAGCAGGAAACCACGCAAATGCGAAGCAATGTACACCGACGTCCCGTGCTTCGATTGCTACTCCTCCGGTAGCTGCAAAGCCATCGTGCCCACGGCAGATCCAAACAAGATTTACTTTTAAACTTATCTCCCGCGCTCATTGCGTTAAAGTTTTCTGCTCCTCGCTACCGCTGTCAACTCCCCCACCCCCTAAGATGCCCCCCCTCCCTCACGCTTTTCTTTTATCTCGAGCGGCAACTTTGGAAATAAAAAAATCCCTTGTTTCGTCCAAGAGTCTGCACGCGCATAAAAAAGAATACGTAACACAATATAATTCCAAATTGTTGCTTGTCTCTTGTCTCATCTCTTTTCTTTTTTCACAAAGCTTCAAAGACACTTTGTACTTCTGAAATATTTCTTCTCTCGTACTCCGTGCCTCGTTTCGGGGTCCTTCGGCCGTCTTTTTAAGCCCTCCGCACGCAACTGGCGCTTTTCTGGAAGTTGCCGCGCCGCACCGCCACCGTCGCACTGCGTAGCCCAGAAGGACCGAGCGGGACACGATAGCTCGTTGCGTTGCGAAGTATTTTGGAAAGACCTCTTTACTTATTGAAGGTTTACATAAGGTGAGTTGAAACTGGAAATAACGTTTGAAACGGAAATAAGTTGTTTCTGCTTCTTGCAGACACCTTTATACTGGCTATTCCACTCGTGAAATTAAAACCAATAGTGTTTAACTATTGGTATCAAATTCCCCAATGAGGGCGGTGTATCTAAAAAATGTATGAATTTTCTATCCGATTTTTCTTACCGCCCCTCCCCACTGGCCACTAATAAGCTACGACTCGTCTATCTTAGAAGGTGGTATCTACCGATCGCTGTGTTGACGTGCAATAAAGAGGGTATGTACTGTAATAAAACCTTGATTTTAACATGCTGTAAGTTATTTTCAATATTTGGCACATTTTGGAATTCTGTTCGACATAATTTCACTCTTGGAATAGTCCTATTAAATACCACTCGTGCTGTGGAAATTTGCCAATAAACCTTCTCCTCTGTGGGTTGGGAATGTATAGACAATTTCCGTAGCACTCATAGTATTACCTATGATAAGAGCACGATGGGGTTGGCTAAAATATTTTGCCACTCTCGCAGGCTGATTTTGCCGGCAAGTTATCGCCGGTTTTTCCGCGCTAGAGATATTCCCATGTCCGGTGACCATCACGAGGGAGACGGTGTGTGTACTTTCGCGAGCTATACTAGTATTCCGACATTGCGAGCAGAAAACAGAAGAGAAGACTTGCGAGCCAACTCCTTATGCTAAATAATGAGAGGAAGAAGCACCGACGAACCACATACCAGATACACCAATTATCGATATTTTTGTTTGACTCTATTATTGTTTTTGTTTAACCTTATTACCATAAAACATTCATATTATCACACATTGTGAATTTTATAAGCAAGAATTATGATTACGATGTATAAAAGTTAATAAAATATTTTCCGTATATTTTTTTATTTAAAATATTTTTAAGAAAATATTTTTCTTTCATCAATCCTCTATGAAAATCTCCTTTTTAATCAAATTTTTCGTAAACTTCACTCCTGATTAGATTAATATTGACACAATGTCTAAATTTCTTTTATTGAAAAGTGTAATACGTGTAATAATTCAGTTATAAGGTCTTAAAATATTCATTATATATTATTGACAACTTAATATTCTTTTATCCATGACCTACGGCTTCTTACGCAATATCTTCCTTCGAAGAGAATTGTATTCTGCTCTAAAGTCTGCTAAATATTTCCAACAAGTCGAGCACACACAAGTTTGCATGCACGAGATGGCTCCTTAGCGTGGCTCCACACATTCGTAATTCGGCGAACAGCGAGCAACCGCTCGCCGAATCCCGAGTAGTGTGGATGTGCTTGCTATTTGTCGAGTGACGAACATTCGGTGCTCCCCCTACCCATGGCGTGTCGATCTTTTGGACACATCAAAGGAAGCGAACATTTGCCGGACACATCAGCTTGTCGAGCTTGGACGAGCAGTTGCTCATTGCTCAGCAAATACCGAGTGAAGTATTGCCAATCTCAGAAATTTATATTGCCACATTGTTTATATTAGCATTATTTATTGCCAAATAATTGCTCGCTATTTTCTTGCAACCTTACTTTTCGTGCAAGTAGATGTATTTGATGGTGTTTGTTTTAGAAGTGTTTGTGTGCGTATTGAGTGCATTGTACGTACATTTTCTAACAGTTATAAATAATGTTTCATAAAACTAAAAAGCAGCAATATATTTATTTTTCATGAATATACCCACAGCTTGTAAGATAACGTCAAGTCTATTCATATTTGCAGTATTCACATACTAATGCACTCCTAAAGTAGCTTTGAGCATATGTATTTTTTTGAATTTTATTTAATATAAAGAATTATTATTCTAATAAAAACTGTAATAACGCATTCCACACAAATGTAACACTCCTTTAATTCAACTCCAGAGATGTTCTTCTAGTATCGGCATTTCGTTCAATAATCTTATCTGGTAGTCACTCCTTTTCATCCACTGAAACAATTGTGAATTTAGATTTTTGTTCAAAAGCGGAGTCGATATCAATCCGAGATTAAAACCGTTTCTTGGAAATGCAGAAAAATTTATGAAATTCTAAACTCTCTGTAATTTAAAAGCGCTTGCTTGTCGAATGGATCCATTCGAGTTCTCGAGTTAAAAAACGAGGTAATCTCAATATTTATATTTCGTTTCTGCAACTTCTTCTCGCTCCTTCTCACGTAGTTCCGCGGCGCGATCTAACAATTCGAGCGAGGGAGGGTGGTGGGGAGGGGAGGGGAGGGGAGGGAGGTGGAGTGGGGCGGCGCGCGCGCCCGATTTTCTTTTATTTCTGTTCCCCGCGTTACGCGGCGCCGACTTCATCATATTCCTTTGAGCGGCGCAGCAGGAGAACGACGCTCCTTCAGAGAGGCGGGGCGGGGCAAAAACGCCGGGTCTTTGAGGGCCGTGGCCTAATGGATATTATCAGGGGGCCAAGTATCGGCCGAGCAAAACTTCGCGGTGGTTGATTTTGATTGATTGATTGGTGATACCGGGCGTGTCAATGGGTAAAGCCGTAAGTGTTGTGCATGTTTCTCCTCGGGAGATGGCGTTGATCATCCTCCGATGGGTGGTGAGATCTCGCGCCGACTTGCCGTCGGCTAGCGGGGTTTTTCTCGCAACCAGGTATCCCCCACTAGGGGGCACCGCCCCAGCCGGGACAAACTATAAGCTCCCGACCGGTCTCCGGCACGTAAGATAGTGTAGTGCATGTTAGTGTAAGTGTGTAAAGTGAAGGATGAGGATAGGACAAGGAGGAGGAATGGACAGATCGCGCTCGGTCCGTGGCCCGTTTGTTAGGGTACTGCTCTGGCATTCTCCTGATGCTGATCGGAGAAACCACGGAAAACTACCAATCAGAGCAGCCCCCGGCTAGAATTTTCCTTCTGACAGCGACTTAAGTCCACCTAACTATCTAGGTAGTACGGAAAATCCTGACACCGTCGGGATTCGAACCTAGGACCTTCTGGTCAGAGGCACCGTAGTGATAACCTTTGATGCCCTGAGCCACCTCTCCCGGTATTTCGTAGCGAGGGCGGCATAGCTTGCGTTGCTCACGCCGCATGCGTCAACGTACGCATAAGTTGACAATTTGGAACTCAAAATTCTGAAGGGGAAGTTCTACGTTCAAGTCCTGATAGTGAAGCGGCCGAATAGCTGGACGAAAGTTAGCTGAACAAATGTCCTAGAACCAAGCAATTTTTGTTTTCAACCGCTTCCAGGCGGTTTCAAACAATAGAAAACTTCTTTAAAGATACTGAAAAAAGTGGTATGAATATGGAACTGACCTGACCATATCTTCCTGGGGTTCGAGTGTCTACGATAGCAGCATTTTGGACACGAGCCACTTAGTTAGGTCAAATTAAGCCTCAGCTTGGAGAAGAATTATAGTTGTCAATTGCACTGATCGGTAGTTATCCGTGATTTCGCAGATCAACTCCAGGCGAATGCAGGAGCAGTATTCTAACAAATGGGCCACGGACCGTGTGCAATTTTTCCTTCCCACTCCTTGTCCTATCCTCTCCTCTTACTTAAAAACACTTACTCTTACATGCACTTTCTCTAACACATGTGTCGGGATACCAGTCGAGACCTTAGGGCTTGTCCTGGTTGGGAGAGGGCCCCGCTGGAAGGAAGTGCCTGATGGGGAATATTCCATAAACCGAAGTGTAGGTCAATTCGGGATTTCATCGTCCGAAGGATGATTACCATCTCATACCGTGATAAAGCATGCACTACTCTTAAGGGACTACTGGTCATAGTCGTTGACGTTCTCAGATACATTAACCAATCAATCCAATCAATCAATTGGAAGTGACTAGTAAGTGCAGCATACTGTCTAGACGTTGTTTAATGGACATGAGCTCGATTTTCTCCATGATGGCATTGAAGCATTGATAAGTCCATTAAACAAATTTTGGACACATAGAGTGGCTGTAATAGGAAATAACGAGTACTAGTTTCTTCCTAGAATATAACAGTAACAGAGTCAGAGAAAAAACTTTGCATGAAAGTTCCATTTCATACTGTTTGATTCATCGTCGAGATTTCATAAAATATACTCAGCTTTTCAATATTTGAGAAGCGCCTTTTCACTTTATTGTCCAAACGAAGCGGCTGTATGTGACGAGTGACTGACTGTCAGAATAGGGAAACATTGGTCGCATCAAGCAACACGATACGGCCTCATGGAGGTCGAGGGTTTCCATAGAGAATGCAACGCGTTTCTGGGAACCCTCTGTAGCACGATAGCTGCCACCGCCGCCGACGCCGCCGCCCCCGGCCCCTTCACCGAACCGCTACTACTCTGCTCGGCGCGACAGCCCCTGAGTGCACGCTCCGGCCCCCGCCCCGCCCCCGCCCCTCCCCGTCTGCACAGCATCAGCCGGCAGCGCGCGCGCGGAAGGGCAGGAGGGGGGCAGGATGGGTAATAGATGCGACAGCGCTTCCCTCTTTCGCTCGCTTAGCCCTCGGCTTCCTTTGCTACCCCTACAGCCCTCCTCCCCCCCCCCATCCCCCGTTCTCACTTCCCCTCCGCTTCTTTTGCTGCCACTCCAGCCCCCGTCCGCCGTCTCGTTCCTACTCCCACAGCTTATCTTCCTACCCCTCCATTCTCAACCCGCCACTCTCGTTCCCGCGTTGCCACACCGCTTCTTTTCATCCGTCCTCTCATACGCATATACATTCTCCCACACGTCTGCGTCTGTCTTCGCTAAATCTGCGCTCCCACTTCTTTCCTCCAAGCCTTCGCTTCCACTTTCACCCCTTGCCCCTAATCTTCACGTGCACTTTTTCGATCGTCACCGCCTCTCGTTCTTGCCGCTTCGTCCGCCTGTCCTCACACCCGCCTCTACTTCCACTACGTCTTCGCTTCCGCTTTGTAAGTTTTCACCCACGCTTTCACGTCTATCCAATCTTCGCGTCCACGTTTGCGATCGTGTCTTCTCTCTCTTCCCTCTCTCCCTCTCTGTCTCTCCCTCTCTGTCTCTCTCTCCCTCTCTGTCTCTCTCTCCCTCTCTGTCCCTCTCTCCCTCTCTGTCTCTCTCTCCCTCTCTGTCTCTCTCTCCCTCTCTGTCTCTCTCTCCCTCTGTCTCTCTCTAATTCGCGCCGCTTTGTCCACCTCCACCTTTCCTCTCCCCCCTCCTTCTCCCCCCGCCACCCCCCCGCCTCCATCTGTCCCGCCGTCATTAGCGCCCCAGTCTCTTAATTGGTGGCAGAGAACGGAGAACCAGGTGCCTCATGAGGACGCCCGTCCCCGCCATTGGCCGGCCAATAACCCCTCCTGGACTCTGGCACGACGCCCTAATGAATCCTTACATTCATTTTTCAACTTAATGACACTGCAGCATGATTTATGGAGCGGAATGAAACTGTTTGTTTTGCCATCCCTCATGCGAGGGGGAGCTTGTCACAGATGTACGATCATGGTTACTAATGAAGTCAACGTGCAGAAGAACATCTGTACGATGGGTTGGGAATTGTCTGACTAAAAATGTTTTGCAGATAGAGAATCTCGGAAGACATGTAATAAGCGTTTTACGTTTTAAGAATATCTTTTGATTCAGGAATTTATTTCAATTGCACCCCGGCAACATTCAGAAGACAAACCAAACCTCTATTTTTCGGAAAAAGCTCATTATAGGTTTCTGATTGTTCTGAACTAGTCTGTAATTTTCTCCATTTTTCATTTGCATGTAGGTTTCTCTTCGCAAGACGACAGTTTGTTTATTTTGTGGTTCATAGGCGGGAAGACATTTAATAATTTGAAACAATTTCGCAGTTAAATGTTTACAGGGAGACTGCAATCTTCCTTTCTCTCTCGCTCTCTCCCCTCTCTCTTCCCTCTCTCCCTCTCCCCCTCTCTCGCTCCCTCTCTCTCCCTCTCTGTCCCCCTCTCTCTCTCACACACACACAAGATTTTTTAAATTTTATAATTATTATCTCGAATATCTAAGAAGAACCGTGCCGTGAAACGAAACTTTAGTAACTGAAATTCACCCTGACAATTATTACTCTTACACAATTGCGTCTTAATCACACAAAACCATACAAAGCATCGCGTTATGACGTTCACTTTGTATTTATAGTCTTCAGAAAGTATATTTCAGTAACACTTCAAATTTTTGAAGTGAAGGGTTTGTGGCGCTGGACAATTCTTTTCATAATATCGTGTACTAAGTAAGAATCAAGTAAAATATTCATCACGTGTATATCCTACAGTGTTAATTTACAGGAATTAGAAAAACACTATTTAATCTTTTATATTTGATAACATTTTTCATTCTTGTTATTGATAAATTGATGTATTAATGTATGTATGTAATGATAAATTAATGTATTCGATAAATCTTGTCAACCCCGTGCACATCAGAGTAAATCAGATTAAATTTGTTAAATCCACAACTGGTTTTATTGCATATTTCATTTTATAAAAGGAGTCAAATAATTTAATTGAAGTTGTTCATAGTAACACGTCAACAATCTTCCATCTACGACTCGGCATCTCTCTGACATCGAAATACACATGCTTTCGCAGAACATATATTCATTATGGCAACGTTATTTATAAATAATGAGATCATTGTTCAGAAAGATTGACGAGTATTAGTAGAAGGACAATTTTCGCACTCACGCAGGATGCCTAATTGGTCACAAGTCTACAATCTTGAAATGATATGCGGCGAGCAGATTCAGTGAAGTGCCAGTGAATAAGAATATCAGTATAGAATATTATAACTGATGAAACAATGAATGCTAATAAATTAATTTTGCTGTCCTAAATAAATAAAATAGGGATATCTTTCAGTGATATCAAATTAACTACATGTGTATGTCACACGTACTGTCAGTTGGTATAAAAGCCAAATAAATTTTTGTCTGGGGTAATTTGTGAAACGTTTGAACTTATTTGATTCGGTTTTCACTGAAAGATAAGGTGTTTTGGCAGGTATAAGTTACTGTCTCTGTGATTTTTCTTAAAATTTACTACTACACACCCTTTCATCCACATAACAGCAATATTTAAGTGTGATTTGTTTCCATTTTTCGAAAATTATCGAAAAAGCAGAGAGTAAATTAACGAAAGTGAATTGAACATTTCTGAGAACCCATACTACTTCCTACTGAATTCATTTTGATTCATTCGAGTTGCGCCATCAGGTTCAGAGTAATTGATGGTCAGAATTGTTGCGGAAAGATTTCCGGAATTACGTTTATTTTCAGACGCCCATATCAACGGTGGGAACGGCAGTAGAAAGAAAATTTTGTTGGCACAATATGACAAAAACAACGTACGTACGAAATATTATTATTGATGTTTTCACCTTACATTTACAGTTATTTATTATAGACATCTACAACATTGCTAACAGTATCCAAAAATTAATAAATGAAAATTAAAAAAAAACTGTAAGGGGAAAAGTTAATGAAATTATCTATATATTCAATTTTTTGATTAATTCATTTATCCATTCATACAAGCCACTTATGCTCATTTACTTTTTTCAGATTTGTTTCTTTTTATTGCAAAACGGATACAACTTTATTTATATTTAGATGAGTTTGGGTTTATTCTGTTAATACAGACAGGTTTACGGTATCTTTCACTTCGTCATATTTTGTCACTACCTTCAAAATTCTCCGTGAACAGCTACTGCTGATTCTTGTATAACTCGTAGAACTGCCTGCGTTGCGTGCTGCTCTACCGGTTGAGAGGGAGGGACCAGGCCATCTCGCCCCTTCGTGCAATCGCCGACCACCTCCGCCCCCGCCCCAGCGCCCGCGTTCGCCCAGAAGCGCAACTGGCGCTTCCTGGCGAGGATTCTCTTTAAGTTGCCCACCGCCTCCGCCTCGCCTACCTGCCCAACCTCCGCCCAAAGCCAGCCCGCCCGCCCGCCCGCCCGCTCGACAACCAGCCCGCCCGACAACCAGCCCGCCCGACAACCAGCCCGCCCGCCCGACAACCAGCCCGCCCGTCCTCGCTCCCGTCCTCCCTCCCGGCGGTTCTCCCAACCGCCCGCCCGGCTGTCCTGCCTCCCGCCCATCCGTCCTCTTCCGTTGGCTCGTTCTTCCTAATGCTTGCTCGCCCGTCCTCCCGCCCATACTTCCTCCCTCCCCGTTTTCTACCCCTCCTTCCCTCCCACCCGCCCGCCCGCCCCTCCGTTGGTCCACCCTCCTCTGCTCGTCCATCCACTCGCCTCTGCCCGTCCGCCTACGCCCACGCCCCCACCTCCGCCGGCGCCCGCCTCCGCCTTCGCCCTGAAGTACAACTGGCGCCGCCTGGCGAGGATTCCCTTTAAGTCGCCCACCGCCCCCCCCCGTGCCCCGCCCCGCCCACCTGCTCCACCGCCGCCGCCGCCCACCCGCCGAAGACGCTGCCGCGCGCTCGCGAAGTTGCGGAAGGGGCGCTGCGGTGGGAAAGCGCCATCTGTCAGCGGCTGCGAATTCGAATTCGTTTAGCCCCTCTCCCCTCCCCTCCCCCTCCAACGCATTCGCGAGAGGCGCCGAGGAGAAATTAAATTCCCTGGAAACATTCGGGAAGGGAGACAATGCACCGTCCGTGGACGTAAATTTACGTCTTTTCCGCACGGTGTGTTTTCACCCCTGCCGTAGATTTTTTCTGGGTCCATAAACTCCCATGCATCTGCCGACACCTAAAGAAATGCAAGAAACAAAAGCAGGCTTTGCGAGTTGTGAACAGAAGTAAACAATGGAGATTGTGTGTACTTTTTACTTATATTTTGTTAATTTGAAGTTCAATCTGCACTCCTCTGGAAGTTCAACGCTGGCCGGTATTCTTAGTTCTGTGTCCAGGTTGTGGCACAGCACGCTGAAGGGGACAATTCACCCTCCATGGAGGTAAATTTACGTCTTTCCCGCAGTGTTTCCACTCCTGCCTATAGATTTTACTCGGTCCATAAACTCATGAACGTACCTGCAAGCAAACGATTGGAAGAAACAAAAAGTCGTTTTAGGAATTGATGTAAAAAAATTGAAAAATAATGTATATGTTACAAGTAATATATTATTTGATTTTTGCTCTCGTAGGACCAAGGTCCGTTTGTTTTGTTGACTAGATGACAAATAGGAGAGAGAAGATTTGCTTCATGATATGAAATACAACAATTTTGACTTTGTAATTCACTTGTCAAATTGACAAGACAAGAAGGACGCCTTCCTTGTGTAAGACACGTGCCAACTCTATTTCTGATTCCCAATCTATACGGGTTGGTGGATAGAATTCAGAGTTACAACGCTTAGAGAAAGCATTCCCATCGCGCTTTCGCACACACAACAATAGTGCCCTTCTTGACCGTCAGACTAGAAATTTCAAAGAAATGTTCATGAACAATTTAGTCAGAAGCATTCCTGAGATACCATCGCCCCCGCCACCCCAACACCTCCGCCGCCCTCGCCCCCCCCCCACCACCTGCGCCACTCGTCACGCCCCTGTCGTTCCCCGCCACCTGCCGCCCCGCCGCCTCCACGTCCACCTCCTCCGCCCCCCCCCGCCCCCTGCCATCCCGCCGCCTCCATCCCAAACTCCACCAACGTCTTCGTCGCCTCCGCCACCCCCGCCGAGCCCGCCCCCTCTGCCGGCCCGCCTTCTTCGCCGCTTCCGCCGCCTCCGCTTACCCTGCCGTCCTACACCGCCCCCGCTGACTCCACCACCGCCCCCACCGTGCCCAACCATCCCGCCGCCCCGCCGCCTTCGCCTTCGTAGCTTCCGCCGTCCTCCTCCGCCGCCCCCGCAGTCCCCGCTCCCCCGCCGTCCCGCCTTCTTTACTGCTTCCACCACCTGCGCTGACCCCGCCGACTTCCACCGCCGCCCCCACTGTTCCCAGACAGCCCGCCTCCCGCCGCCCCGCCGCCTTCGCCTTCGCCTTCGCCATTCCGCCGTCCTGCCACCCCGACGTCCTCGCCACACCCGTAGCTGCCGCCGCCTCCCCCACCCCACCTGCCGCCTCCTATCATCTCCAACGCTACCCATGCTCAGGGCCATCTTTGGGCACAGGCAGACGAGGCTCGTGCCTCAGGACCCCCATGATCAAAGGGCCCCCACAGATAATAAAAAATATATAACAAAACTGAACTAGCGGTGCTAGAACAGCACGTACTTTCCCGAATTATAAAAAACAGCTACGCAATATTAAGATATTGCATTTTCTGCGCTACTAACATCTTAGCTATTGAGTTTTTCATTCATATCGCACAAATAATTATATCCATCAAATTTCAGTATTGCTGTATGGCTGGTTAATATCAAAGGCAATGTTTTCCAGGAGAGGTTTTTTTATTTGCTCCCAGAAGACACACAGTAATGTACGAACTTGTTGAATCTACAATGTACGAACTCGTGGTGGCTAATCGCGCGTTGTCGCCAAGTTGCGCGCCTCTAGCTGTTATCGCAACTCGTAACAATGACATGTACTTAATTCCCAGGAATTCGCGAGCGCTAAGCGGAATTCCATTGTAGCCTCCGCATTGTCGATAAGTTAGTGTGAGGAAGCAAAAATTGAATTAATATTGGCATTTCCAATAACAAATTATATACTATTGTTAGAGTTATTAGTAAAATATTACTATAGAAAATACAGAGATTAAAGATACAATTTAATTCCGTTTATCTCGTTTTTTTACAAATCCTTCCTTACCTTAAAAAGAGGAATCAAAATGCTTATTAACTGTGTAATATTCAATTTTTAATAACTTATGGTCGCCAGAACGTAATTTGTTGAACTAAGAATTAGGGGACCCGAAATCTGTGAGTGCCTCGGGTACTTTCAAACCCAAAGACGGCCCTGACCATGCTTTCCCAGTCTCCGCTGCTGCTCGCCACACTACAACCTCACGCTGTTCATGTCGTTCCCGCCACTCTGGCCGCCTTTCCTCTTCCTCCCCTCTCGTCCGCCTCGTGCCCCTCGCAGTAGCGCTACGCGTCAGGCGTTCCCAACACTCTGCGAAAGCAACACTCCACAATACTCTTTCAATTTCGACAGTTTTTGCGCCGCAAAGCAGGACTTAATAGTTATTTATGTATCAAGGGCGTTAAGTAGATGTTTTTGCCCCGAGGGCGACTTCCAAACCCGAGGGCCTCTGGCCCGAGGGGTTGGAAGTCGCCTGAGGGGCAAAAACATCTAGTAACGCCCGTGGTGCATACAAAACTTTATGGTTTACTAGTTCGTTGCTGAATAAAACAAGAATTCGAAACATTTTATAATATTTCTTGCGTCTAAAGTGAAAAGACGCATTGTAACAGTCATTTGTCAACATGACGTCAGATAAACAAAACAGAGTGTATATACTGCGATTTTTCTAAGAAGAGCTCTCAAGATAACTCAAATCCCATCTTCGCGATGGAATATGTCACGGCATTTCGCGTCTTTCTCAGTCGTTCCGCTAGATTTCGCACAATCGCGACCGTATGAAGCAGTGCTTGCGATCATGTGACTTCTACCGGCAAGACCGAGAAAAGACGCGAAATGCGGTGATATATTCCATCGCGAAGATGGGATTTGAGTTATCTTGAGAGCTCTTCTTAGAAAAATCGCAGTATATCTAATTTCTATTGCATAATCGTTATTGGACTGATTTGTTCGTACAAAATGAAAGAATATTGTGAAGTTCCTGTGGAAATTCTCGCAAAAGCTAACAAAACTATGGACAGTGGTTTCCATTAAAATCTTGAGATATATATAAAACTCTTTATGGTGTATTTGAGATTTACCAGCGTGAATAACAGTGTAAATTGCGCTGATGAAACGGTACTTTTAGGTTATTAGCGCCTATTGTCAAACGTTATTTAGAATATGTCAAAACACCAAAAAATAACATTTCGAGGATGTTAGCCGATGTGCCTTATATATCTTATTACTATTACGAGTACCGCCACTAAAGAAGAATATAATTATGTCACTAAAAAAGATGGTACGTAACAGTGAAATGCGAGTGAATGATGGCAATTATAAGTTTACGGAAACATTTCAAAATTTCAATTTTCATATCAAATAAGCAAAATAAGGTTTATAACAATTTATTTTATTTATTTAAGCATTATGCCATTTATTTATTGTATTTGCTTGCATCTTAACTTTACAAAATCGAATTCATAACTAAGTTCTGTGTGTTGTGTTGGTATAAGAGCGGGCCATAAAGTATTCAAAAGGCCCTAGGGCATAAAGAAGCGAAAAGGCCCGCAAGGGTATTAAGTATACCGTTACGTGTTTTGTTTCAGGTCTGTAAACACACAGCAATTAACTAGTAAACCATAAAATACATAAGTGGTGCTGAGAGGTGTGCTTAAATTTAAGTCGAACTTATCGTTTAGGTTCGCCTTCAAAGGCGTGGTGAGACGGAAACATTTACTAACACGAACTTAAAATTCTTGAGACGAACTTAAAATTTTAAGTAATGGTGGCGAAACGTTAAAGGTTAAGCACGCCACACCACATAGCCTCATGTCGCTCGTGTCGTTCCCACAATTCTTGCCGCCTTTCATCATCCTTCCCTCCTGTCCGCCTTGTGCCCCAGCGCCTCTGTCACAGTAGCGCTCCCCGTCAGGCGTTCCCAACAGCAACACTCCACAATACTCTCTCAATTTGGACAGTTTTGCGCCGCAAAGCAAGACGTAAATTTAAGCAGATCTCTCAGCAGCACTTACCGTTTAAGTTCGCCTTCAAAGACGGGTGAAACGGAAACGCTTCCTAAGTCTACCTTGAAATTCTCGAAACGAACTTAAAATTTTAAGTAATGATGGTGAAACCGGCCTTTAAGCACGCCACACTATATAGCCTCATGTTAGAATAGAATAGAATGGAATAATTTATTTCGCTATTTTAGAATAAATGGAATACTTGCAGTGGTAGCGTTTTCTAATCAATTAATCTACATAAAACAAACATCAAACAACTACATAAATACAACAAATACACAAGATGAACATGAAACAACATTAAGATATTTATATGTTACTGAATACAATTTTATAAAATTAATGTGTTAACCCTATGCTAAAGTTAACCTTAATATGAAATAACAAGAATAATACAAAAAAAAATAATTTTAATGTTCACATATTCTAAAAAGATTACAATTTATGTATTCTAATTTAATTTTTTGACATTCTGAGGGAAAGTCTCCAGCAGTTGCCCGTGTCGTTCCCACCATTCTTGCCGCCTTTGCTCCTTCTTCCTTGCCGCCCGCCTTGTGCCCCAGCGCCTCGGTCGCAGGAGCGCTTCGCGTCAGGCGTTCCCCAGGGTCCTTCCCCGCGTCGGCCGCGTCCTGCGCAGCGGATACCCGCGCGGTTATTAGTTGCCGTTGCGGTGATTTATCTGCTGCGAGGCGAGAGGAGAGGGCAGCGGCGACTCCTTTGACAAAAATCGCATCGCGTTACGGCGGCGCCTCGCGAAAAAAAAAATATCACAAACAAAAACAGCCCGCGGAGAGACACCGGGACGTCCGCCCCATAATTCATAACGCTCGGCGGACGGGGTAGGGGGCGGGGGAGGCGGATCTTGGGCACTGGCGGATCCAGGAGTGGCCATGGGGGCCGTGGACCCCGCCAAAAGACCTAAATGAAGCCTCTGAGCTAAACTCAAATCGCCTGTTTCATCGCCCAAGAAATACCGTCTTTCTCCGCTAGTTGGTGAAAGGAGCGTGGCGAAATTTGCGTGGTCAGACGGAAGATATGCGCTCAGTCTGGCCACATAAAATAAGGCATCAATTCAATTCCATTTAAAAGGCCTAGAATTTTCGTTTACCTTCCTTTATTTGACAAAATTAATTTAAATATTTATTTTTTTTCGAATTATGTAATCATTTAAACAGTAATATTGTATAGTATCATATCTACAGTACATAAATGTTGTATCCAGGAAAACACAGAAGTTTCGTAAACAGAGTTTTTATTTAACAAAAGTAGCAAGGCCAACTTTAACAATCCGGTAACCAAAGAATTAAACCAAATAACATAGCCAGGTTACCGTTTACCAATAGATGTCCACAATACAAAGCCGTTTCAACAATATACCAGAAGAGAGTCCAAAAACACAATTGCCGGGTCTAAAAATATCGCCTTGTCAATAACTATACCACTTTGCACCCCGAACTCCACTAGAACACTGCCTGTCTGCTCGGCGGCGGGGCCCGCTTTTATTCCTCCAGGCGGCATAGCCTCGCATCCATTCCGGGGCTTCGCTTGCTCGGTGCCTTTTCTCCTTTCGCCCGGCCTTGTTACGGTCCGTTGCTCCCCGTGTTGTCGCCGAGTGCTGGCGGTGCGGCGCGCGATTCAATTCGGCGCGCACCACCGCAACAATAAATGATATACATATAATTACAATAGTAGTTTATGCAATTCGTTTATAATGTTAAGCTTTATTGCATGAGTAAATGTTTTTGAAAACGAGCAAAGTTTAGGAGCGAGTTTTCAAATTTGTACGAATGCAATAAAGCAACATTATCATCGAGTTGCATACGCTATTTTTTTGTATGACAGCATTATAAATTTATAAGAGAATGAAACTTAAATTTGCGAAGACCTTTCCTATGAAGTCTCGAGTATTTGTGGTCTGTGCGAGAAAACTGTGGTCGGCTGTTCTGTTTACCTCTACCTCCCCTTAATTCTCTCGCTGCGATTGGCTGAATGTGTGATGACGCAATCATTCGAGCCGTAAAAATCTAATACGTCATCATTTGTGCCATAAAACGCCTGATTATGAACGTTTTCTTGCAACAGGAAAGGTCGTTTATAATGCTGGAATACAAAAAATTTGTTTATTACTTATCAAAAATCTACGATGCTCCCACAAAATCATCGGCTGGATCCACCCTTGAAGGGAGCCGGTAGTCTAGAGGAGACAATTGCACTGGACGATTGCCACGTGATAAGCCTCATACCCACGGCATGAGGCAATGTAGGCAATGCATGAGGGTTGGGTGAGCTCGTCGTGTGCGGAGAGAGATTATCGCCTTTTGTTTCGTAATGCGTCTCATCTGCGTTTGATGGAGTGTTAGTTTCGCGTTTCGAGTCGCTTTTATGGGTTTCAGCAGTCTCCGAAGCGTTTGCGTCTCAGGTCCGAATACACAGCCATTCAATATGCGAACGTTTCAATTTAAACTGTGAACAGCATTTCCGACGATACAGTTATCTCATTTTAAATTTTGTTAAAGTAGCATGTACACATTGAAGCTGTGGATGGTGATTTTATCACGCGTTTCAAGAAAAACGTGGATCTGTTGATGCGCGGTAGATATTACCGGTTTTATTTGAAGACGATTTTGGTAAGTCGATCCTCCCTCCCTCCCCATCCCCCCTCACTCTCTCTCTCTGACACACACACACACACACACATACACACACACACACACACACTCCCTTACTATGTCTGTCTGTCTCTCTATTTGTCATTTGATGTTAAATTGTAAAGATAAAAGCAAAATTCAGAGTTTGGGTTCGTATTAATAATGAAAGTAAAGTCATTGTATTTTAACTTCACAAGAAGTGCACGTACATCCCTACCATCAATGAGCATGAATCCCCTTCTTTACGAGAAAATTTCATCTGTGTGAGAATCGTCTACCTTACAGAACGTACAGCTCTTTTTCTTTGCCTTATATGGATTTCTGGCATTGGGCGGATGCATTCTCTTTCTGTCCGAAGAAGCCACTCTATGCCAGTGCGTTGTCCTGAAATAGAAAATATATCGGACGTTAAAGAAATAGATCTCAACAACTTGAAGTAACAAAATATTGATACTAATCGTTGAAAAGGATCTTATCATCTCCTCTTATTATAAGGCAAACTCTCTTTTTTGCAGTAGTGAATAAGTGAAGTGTGTGAATGGTGGTAGTGAACAGTGGAGTTAAAAGGGATGTAGGCATGGATGTCGCATGGATGACGTATTGGGTGACGCATTGGGTGACGCATGGATGTCTTGTATCTCTACTTCACGCAGTTGCCTGAAGTATATATTTTTGTGAATCGCGGGGGTTGCCAATTGCCAAAACCTTTTCGACATAGTGAATGTCACAATGAAAATTATCTCTATATAAAACTCCCTGTGCCAATTATGCAAGAAAATCCCGGGTGCCCTGAGAGACGATTTCTATTAAGTGCGATAATCATTGATTCATACGCTCATGAGCTTACTAGTTGTACCATATTAATACTCGCACGTGCTTTGGCGGAATATTTACTACACTTATTTTCTTAGTCACACGAAAAGCGTTGTTTAAGCATCATCGTTTTAAAAGTATCGTAACAGCTTAAAATAATTGAAAGTTTTAATTAAAACAGTTTTAATACTTCACCTTTCAACTGTAACTTATATTTACTCAGTTTGAAGTCTTTATCACTATCATTTAAATTGTTCGTTTCTTTTATAGGTAGGAGGGTGAGGAGAAACTCAAACAATTGTCGGTTAAAAATAACAAGTAAACTTATTCGATCCTTTTTTCAGACATACATAATGCAAATGGAATTATACTAGTGGAACCCGACAAACGTTATTCTACCCATCTCCCTCTTTCCCCTTCCTTCTCCCTTTCTCTCTCTTCCTCCCCATGCCTCTGTTTCTCTCTGTCCCTGTCTCAGGCTGTTTCTGTGTGTCTCTGTCTCTACCTCTCTCTGTCCCACTCATTCACATTTAGTTGCATATTCTGCACGTCTCTGAGCAGGTGAGGTAATGTCGAGAAGCGCCGGACTAGCAAAGAAGTAATAGAATGTTCATGAAGTCTCATCCTGTAGATTATGATGTGAGAGACATTTTTTTGAGGCCATTGGCCTCCAAAGTTTAGTTTTTAATGCCCTAAAATTCTTCGTTTAGAAGTTATTTAACAATATATATTCAAAATTGAGCGTTCCAGGTTGCATTTGATGTTATATATTGAGTTTTGTTTTCTACAGCGCCATGTAGCAGAGTTACAACAGAATTAACAGCATATAAACCTTCTGGGTGAAAAAAAAACACATCTAGAAGTGCCAACTTTCAAGGAGATCGGTCATACGGTGTCGGAGTTTACCTCGTACCAACATCCATTTTTATATACATAGATAAGAGTTCCTACAAATTACCCCATGTGGCAATGCTTTTTTTATTTTTTAATTTTTTCGAAAATTTTGCCATGCAGTTTAATTGTGCAAAATTTTCCCTGGGAGCTTTGCAACTGTGCACTCCTAACGGCCTGTTCAATGAGTGAGACCTTAGCCCCCCCTCCTCATCGGCACTCATTCCCACCGCCCCCCGCCCTCCCTCACCCTTCTTCGCCCCTCCCTGCACTTCTCCACCCTTCCCCGCCCAGTCCTTCCCCCCATCCCCCTCCACTCGAACCGTCTCATCCCGTCGTCCTCTCCCCAGCCCCGTGCGCCACCATCCCAGCAGCCGAGTCCGTCTCTCCGTCGCCGTGTGGTGGTTGCCGGCCGCGAGGCGCAAAGAGCTTATCGCGAGCGATCCCCCCACCCCCACCCGTCCTCCCCCGTCCTCCTCCTCCTCGCCACGCCGTCCTCGTGCATAGGCTTCCCGTCCCGTCGGAGTCCGGGCTTCGACCACGTAATCTCATTACGGACAGGCGCGCGCCCGGGCCGGGCAGGCGGTCGGGCGGGCGGCGGCGCCGAGCACAAAGACGTGGCGGTGAATAAACACGAGGCTCTCTGACGGCCGCCGCCTCGACCCGCCCACTCCGCTCTGTCCTCGGCCACGCCCACATTCTCTCTGTCCTCCGTCCTCACTGCGCCGCCTCCGTCGCTTTGCTCTACCGCTTTTGTGTGTCGCCGGATCTCCCGTCTTTCCTGTCCGCCTTCTGTTCTCTCGCCCCCCCCTCTCCCTCTACTGCCGCTGGTGTTGCATACGTGCGCTCTGGCCCCTACCCGCCTCGCACGCCCTTTGTCGCCCGACCTGCACCACCGGAGCTTTGCGCGTTGCTCACTTTGCCCCTGTCGGTCGCTCAGGCGCTGCGACTTTGTGGCCGTGTTCTTGCGCACGTTTGGGGGAACTCGACAACTTCATTTCGGCAGAATTTCTCTTGTCGCGTCCATATTTCTTTGATGGGTGGGAATATGAGTACAAGTCAGTTTTTGCCAAAATCTAGATATGTACATTTTTGTCATCACCAGCTCGATATTTATGTCTGTTAAAAATTGTACAACTCAAATCCTACTCTAAAACACTGTATTTTTCTACACATTACAAATATTTTTAAAATTCAAAGTACGAACTGAAACAGTTTTTCCGCTCTACTATAAAATATAGCTTTTTGACTTGTACTCTTATTCCCCCGTCAAAGAATTTGGCTTGAATATTGTGCGAGATGGGATGCTGTTTATACTTCTTGATATCTTGACTTTAACATTTATTTGGCATCTGATGTACCCCTCAGCGTCTGGATACTGAACAAGTTCGTATTCTTGTAGAGTGAACAAGGAGACCTTGGTGGAGAGGTCATTTTCCGAGGGCGAAAATAGAAATGTCAACCTATTACAGTCACTACTTTTCGGGTACGGGTATTAAAGTGCTCAATCGCTGCCACATTGCATATACTGCATTTGAAAGTATCACCTAAGCTCTTTCCATCATTATCGAAGATATAAATTCGCCCAACGGGTGGTGTATCAGTTTGTGGTGGCACGTATTGTCCACGCCGTGTTTGTTTCAAAATCAGTCCACACTTTCTTTCATCTATCGCTTTCTGTCGCTCGAGCCTACAGAATAGCAGAAAAACATATATGAATTTATTCCATAAGTCGCAAGACAGAACCGTTGATTCGCAGAGAGGAGGGCAACCCCCGCTAGTCGACGGTAGGTCGGCGCCAGATCTCGCCATCCAGCGGGGAAGAGATCATTGCCACCTTCCGAGAAAAAACACGCACTACTCTTACGGGACTAATGATTAAAGTAGTTGGCGCGCCCGGAAACACGAATCAATCAATCAATCGCAGAGAGGATGCAGCCCAGACCCGCGGCGCCGGCTGCCTGACGCCCACGGCTTTGCCGGACGAGCGATCGGCGCGTCGCGGAATTCCTGCGTGCTATCACGCCACCCTAACGAACTGTTAACCGTCCTCAACGGAAAAAAACCTTCCAGAAATTTTGCAAACCGATTCAAATAACAATCTGTGATAGGCGAATCGCCTACCCCACTCTTAAGCGCCCTGCGTAGTAGATCTCGCGATACCTCAGTCGCCAAGACCATCAAATTAGTTCTGTAGTGGGCTTCAAGAGGATCGCTTCGTGTCCATCGAACTCCGTGTAAAATCATTGCGCGTAAATGTTTCAAGTCTCGCAAAAGAGCAATAATTAATTGTGTAACTTAAATGTTAGTTTGTGCATCGCAAGTCTGAGATGAATACGGCAATGCTATAAATACAGCCACATCAGTTTTGTGTAAATCATTAGCTTTACATAAATTTAACGTATTATAACAACATTGCGCCATTAAGGCAACCAAACAATAAATTGTGTACAAAGTGTAATTAGACTTTACACTAACTGTATCCACGTCAGTGAAGTGTGATTGACTAAGAATAAATCTGTGCAATAACTTGTTTCTGTGGAACCGGAAACATATCCTGTGCCATCCACCCCGCATGAGCTATCAAAGGGTTTCGAGACTGCTGTACTTGATGAATCAATCAAATAGTACAGTCCACTAAACATCAAAACAAGTCCAGCATTCCCGAACACTTCTATAATCAGTCGTCACGTTTTTATCTGAGATTTCTGCATGCTGCCTCTGGACCTTCGCAAAATTTGCAGGTCAGCGACACCCATTGACGCAGTGACCTTGGCGGAGAGCGCGAGGGTGGCGTGCGCGGCGGCGGAAGGGGAAACCCGAAATTGAAGATAAAAGATAGAGATAGTCTACGAGATAGGATGAGAGATAGTCTTCAAATATAATATTTCATCTATTTCTTTTACCAAAATCAGTTCCTCTGCGATGAAAGTCGTGGTCGCAGCTTGTGGTGGGAGGTATTGTCCACGCCATGTTTGTTTCATCACCAGTCCACACGTTATCTTTCATCTGTTGCTTTCTTCTATTACCAGTTGTCACGTTCTAATCTGAGTTTTCTGCATGCTGCCTTTGGACCTTCGCAAACTTCGCCGGCCAGCGACACCCATTGACGCGGCCAGGTCGCCGGACGCAGTGACCTTGGCGGAGCGCGAGTGTGGCGCTCGCGGCGGCGGAAGGGGGAACCGGAAATTGAAACGGCGGCGTTTCCGTCTCGCGCGGCGCGTGCGAGCAGCGAGAGAACCGCTCGCGCCTCGCCTGCGCTCCTGATATTGTAATGCGGCCATCAACTTGTCACGAAGGGGAACCCCCCTCTCGAATATATAAAAAAATAACCAGGAATCGGAGGGGAAGGGGGTGTGGAATCAGAGTCGGAGATGGAAGCTGGAGATAGATGCTGGATGGAGTGCATTGGTCGGAGTGGGGGGAGAGAATCACTCGTAGGGGAAGTTAATGTGATAGCGAGAGCGGGGCTGACTGAGGGACAGATGAGAGAGTTTTTTTTTGTGGAAGTTCAGAAAGGTATGCTGAGTGCCAGGGGAGGGGACGGTGTGGGTAACAGTGTATAAGGTTGATAAGGAGGGGGAATCAATTGAAGCGGAAAGAACAGAAAGTCGACAGAAAAGAAAGGAGAGAAAGAATAAGTAGAAGAAGAACATGAAAAAGGTGCTGATACTAAGATCGAAAGCGGGGCAATGAAGAAATTCAGTCTACTGGCAAGGGAAACAATGTTGCCAAATTTCATTGTCAGTCGTGAAGAAAACTAGAGTTTCTTGGCAACGTAGCATTACTGGAAGAGGCCGTCTGAGGATAAAGTGATCTTGAACGGGCACTCAAAATTTTTGACAGGACATGAGCGGGTATCCGAGGACGTGGGGATTTAAGTGAGAACGTGTGCAAAGTTGACTGCAACGGCGTCAACAAGGGGGAGCGTGGACGTAAGGGAGGACGGAAGCGTGATCGTGAAAATGGTCGGAGACGTGATCAGTGGCGTGATCAGGGTCGTGCCTGGGGACGTGAGCAAGGATGTGAGCTTGCACGTGAGCAGGACCAAGAGTGAAGTCGAGAGTGAGGTCGAGAGTGTGGTCCAGAGTAGGGTCGTAAGAGATGTGAGCTAGCACCTGAGAGGACACGTGAACGGGCCCCTAAGCGTGGTCGTGAACATGAACGTGATCAGATCCATAAGCAGGCACGTGAACGATCACGTGAGCGTGACCCTGAGAAAGGACGTGAGAGTCGTCGTGAACGAAGTTCCGAGCGTGAAAGTAAGCGAGTACATGAGCGTGACCTTGTCTTAGACATGAATGTGAGGTTTGAGCGTAAACGTGAGCGAGTACGTGAGCTTGGCTTTATCGTCGTTGTGAGCTATAACTTGAGCGTGAACGTGAGCAAGTATGTGTGGCCTTATCATAGACGTGAGCGGGAAGGCGAGCACGGTAATGATCTGGGTCTTGATCGGGTCCTGAATGCAGTCGGTCGTGAACGCGGACGTGAACGCGGAACTCGGTCGTGAACGCGGACGTGAACGCGGACTTGAACGCGGTCGTGAACGCGGACGTGAAAGCGGTCGTGAACGCGGTCGTGAACGCGGTCGTGAACGCGGTCGTGAACGCGGTCGTGAACGCGGTCGTGAACGCGGTCGTGAACGCGGTCGTGAAGCGCGGTCGTAAGCGGGGACGGGGTCGGGGTGGAGTGTGGGAGGCGGGGCGGCAGTGCGTAACGTGACGCGACTCCATTGAGTGCGAGGCGCGCGTTATGGCGCTGAGGTCAGCCAAATATTTTCTCTCGCCGTAAGTATCACCTCAAGCGTCATATTTTTCTATTTTCCTCGCGGCCACGACCCCGCGCTGCGCGCCTTGCCTCACCCCGCCCCTGCCGCGTCCCCGCCCCACCGCGCCCCACACCGCTTCGCCTCGCCTCGCCCCGCCCCGCCTCGCCTCGCCTCGCCTGCCCTGCCCTGCCTCGCCCTGCCCTGCCGCGCCCCGCCCCGTCCCGCTCCGATCCACTCCGTTTCGCCCCGCCCCGCCCTGCCTTCCCCGCCCCGCCCTGCCCCGCCCCGCACCGCCTCGCCCCGCCCCACCCCGCCTCGCCCCGCCCCACCTGCCTCGCCCGGCCCCGACTCCACCAGTCCACCTCGATTGTTACACGATTCTAACCTCGATGCTAGCTTTAAACTGTCAATGATTAAAGTCATCTAAAGGATCTTTGGTAAATGTATCACTAACATCGATATTTTAAATTTTAACATCGATGTTGTGTCACCGATGTCGCATCATTAGAATAGAGTGCCGTCTACATTAATAACACGGTGAAATATAAGTCTGAGTTTCGATAACCACGGGATGGGTTTGAATGTTCAGAGAGTTTGAAATCTCACGATTCACGGCTACAGCCGTTTTAATAACGTTTTCGTCACCTCTCTGTCTTAAAAATGTTATTTACAGACAATGATATGTCAACAGAAACACAATGTTTTGATAATGTGATAAGTTCACAAACTTGCTGCCACCCGATAACAACGATCTCGCATGGTTTCGCAAAGATTGCGGAGTCGACCAACAGTACTAACACGACGATGAAGTGAAACTTTCCATTTCTAAAAGAAGGGAGCAAATTTAGTGGAGGAGAAAATAAATTTGTGATAAGTGCTTTATGAGACAGTAAATTTATTGAAATCCGTTCAAATTATGAGTCTGAAAAACACCTAGGGCATAACTGACTGCCACAACAACAAGGAACCTTACATTCGTTTCCAGCAATCGCCCGCAACACGAAATATGCGTTGACGTAGCGGTGACCCCAACACCTTTGCAGTCGCAGCCCCAAGCGAAGGGCTGCCGCGTCAGCCGTCTGCCCGTCTGCCCATAGCCCCGCCCGCCCGCCCGTCCGCCCGCCCGCCCGCCCGCCCGTCCGCCCGCCCGCCCCGTCCGCCCGCCCGCCCGCCCGCCCGCCCGCCCGTTCGCCCGCCCGCCCGTTCGCCCGCCCGCCCGTTCGCCCGCCCGCCCGCCCGTCCGCCCGCCCGCCCGCCCGCCCGCCCGTTCGCCCGCCCCGCCCGTTCGCCCGCCCGCCCGTTCGCCCGCCCGCCCGTTCGCCCGCCCGCCCGCCCGCCCGCCCGCCCGTCCGCCCGCCCGTCCGCCCGCCCGCCCGTCCGCCCCGCCCGCCCGCCCGTCCGCCCGTCCGACCGCCCGCCCACCCATAAGCCCGCCCCGCCCGCCTTCCCACCCACCCATCCTCCCGCCCACTCGCCCTTCATCCCACTAGCCCACCCGCCCACTCGCCCACTCGCCCTTCCGCCCACTTTTCTGCCCGCCCACTAACCAGCCCGCCCGCCCGCTCTCCCGCCCACTCGCCCGCCCACACGCCCACCCGACCACCTTCCCGCACGCCCACCTGCCCGCCCACCCGGCCCGCCTACACCCCTCCTGCCTGTCCGTCCACCCACCCGCCCGTCCGTCCGTCTGTCCGCGAGCGACACTCCGATCAGCGCCCGTGCTGCGTCCCCCAGAAACGCTTCCGCCTAAATTTTCTAGCCGGCGCGGCGGGGGCGGCGCGGCGCGGCGTGGCGCCTGCAGCGCGCCTCATGAATATCGCAGGCGCTTCATCTGGAGCCGCTGCCTGTCACTCGCCGTCCATTGTCGTCGCGCAGCGCCGCCCCGCCCCGCCCCGCGCCGTCCTGATTTATAATTTCCGCGCCGCGCTGCCGACCGGGCCGGAACTGTCGCTGTCCGCCGGACGACGTTCCTCGCCCCGTCCCCGCCCTCGTCCCCGGCCCCGCGCCGCTCGGCGCACCGATAATTCCCGCCCCTCCCCTCCCCGCTCCTCCCCGCCTCGCCCTGCTTCGCTCTGCTGGGCGCTCCGACCCGGCCTCCCTTCCCTGCCTCCACCTCAGCTGTCGTTACCGTCTCCGCTCCTGACTCCGCCCTACCACAGCCTCACCGTTGCCTCTGCCCCGCCCCCCCCGCCCTACCTCTGCCCCGCCTCTGCCTCTCCCTGCCCTGCTTCCGCACCACCAGCCCCCCCTCCGCCCCATCTCTGCCCCACCTCCGCCCCACCTCCGCCCCACCTCCGCCCCTCCTCCGCCCCACCTCCGCCCCACCTCCCCCCACCCTCCGCCCCACCCTCCCCCCACCTCCGCCCCATCTTCACCCCAACCTCCGCCCCACCTCCCCCCACCTCCGCCCCACCTCCGCCCCACCTCCCCCCACCTCCGCCCCCATCTTCACCCCACCTCCGCCCCACCTCCCCCCACCTCCCACCCTCCGCCCCACCTCCGCCCCACCTCCGCCCCACCCGCCTCTAGCCGCCCTATGCCTCGCCTCACCTTATTTTCTCCCGAACATAGGACTCTTGCCCGTTCTGCCTCCGCCCCGCCGCCGCTTCCGCCCCCACCTCTCCTCCCCTCCGCTTCACCTTCGGCCCGCACCATCTCCTCTTCCGCCAAACCTCTGCCCCGTCTCTACCTTGCGTTCACTCCACCCCACCGTGCCACTTCCCCGCCGTCGCCTCACCACCCCACCACCGCCCCGGATCCCCCGCGCCGCCCAGCCTCCATCCAAACAGCACCCTGCCTTCGCTTCGTCTGTCTCCATCCCCGCCTCCGCCCCGCCCCTGCTCTGCCATCACATCTTCCCGCTTCCACTCCCCTCTCCCATCCCGCCGCCGCTCACCCTTCCGCGTGGCCCAACGCGCCGATAATTCCCGCCCCGCCCCGCCCAGCCTCGCCCCTCCCCACCCCCGCCCCTCCCCCCTCTGCCTCTGCCATCACCTTTTCCCCGCTTCCACTCCCCTCTCCCATCCCGCAGCCGCTCACCCTTCCGCGTGGCCCAACGCGCCGATACTTCCCACCCCGCCCCGCCCCGCCCACGCCGCGCTCCCGTCCCGCCCGGCCCCGCCCCGCCCCTTCCCTCCCCGCCCCCTGCTTCTGCCATCACCACTTCCTGCTTCCACTCCCCTCTCCCATCCCGCCGCCGCCCACTCTTCCGCGTGGCCCAACGCGCCGATAATTCCCGCCCCGCGCCGTCCCCGCGTCACGCCGCGTCGCGTCGCGCGTCGCGTTGCCGAAAGGCGGAGAGCGCGGATGCGTGTCGCATCGGTCACACCTGCGCGGGCGGCGGCGCCGGGAGCGGCGGGGACAGTGATGGCTTCATGAATATTCAGCGAATGCTCACCCGCCGATCTGTCCCGCGGAAAGACCCTAAGCTGCCTCGCAGTTAACAGGGTCGGGCGGATGCGCCAGGAAGACTGATATTCGTCTGTCATAGAGAGGAGAGAGCTCGCTGTGTTTTCGCGATTGTGGTTTGGAATGATGCTTTTCAGAACGATAGCAAAGGGGTGGTGTGACAAACCCGTTGGAAAGACTGGAGCTGTGGTGAAGTTTAGAAATCTGCAGATGAGGGGGTGATATCTCTTGAGAGTATTTGGGCTTGGTCGGTTTATTGTTCTCAGAGGCATAGTGCAGAAGTAGTACTAAAGGCAGAAGATGATAGAAAGTTACAATTCATTTCGGAGAAGATTTTCAGTAGCCTTTAATGAGTGTGTCGCTAGTCGTAAATGTTGTGAGTAGCTAGCAATGCATAAGCTTTTGAGCGGATGGAGTCTATCCTATGATATGTCCACTTGTGGTTTGGAGTGATGCTTCCTGATAATGTATATTTATGTTAGAAGTTTACATACAATCAGATTACAAACCCGTTAAAAAATTCGAAATTCGATTTACTTAACCAATATTATTTCTCTTTGTCAAGAACGAGGAAAAAATAATCTAAACATTTATAGAACTTACGATATGGTTTTCGAGGGTGCCCACTTTAAAATAGCTTTGGTAAACGAGCCTAAGCATCAGAATCCTTTGAGCAGCTGACAGCATGAATAAATGTGTCTTTCTTCTGAAATTTCTCATAACGATACACATTCCAAACGTTAATTTGGAAGGTTGTCGATGGTTAGCGATAAACTTTAAAATAATATGCAGTTTTGCTTGAAAGTTGACTTCTTCAATTTTTTATTTCATTGTTGCTCAGACGTTATTATATCAGATGAACCACAGAAGATTCGAAAGTAAAAATACGAAGTGGTGCAAACTCTACTACTTTCAATGGCGAAAACATAAATCTTGTTTTTCTTTCCCAAACTCGGAAAATTTCTCAAATATCGTAGAATTTAATTCATTTGGTTTCTATACCGCGGAGCGGAGATATACTGTCTTGGAACTCCAGTGGATTGGACAGTGCTCTCTTCTTTACGCTTCAAGATTCCATACTTCGCGCCAACCCTCCCACCCAACCCCCCCTCTTCAGCGAGCGCATCACAACCCCAAGTGCGGCTGCCATTGGCCCAGATCCAAGGGAAGCCTTTCCACAAGGCCGCGGCGGGACGGGGCGGGGCGGGAGGGGGGTGGAGCTCGATTTCCGTGCTGGAGGATGAGGTCGTGACCTCGGAGCGAATCCAATTCATGACTCAATTTCTGCAAGACAAAGTGATGGCTCTGTTTACTCCTCCGCTGGCTTGGATGGGAGACGCTGTCGAACAAACTTATGTTGGCCAACGAAAGGAAATTTTGTTCCTCTTCTCTTGTGTGCGAAGCGACTTTTCCCAACTATCCTCTGATAATGAACTCGGTTCCTTTCTTGAGAGGTGAACACAAATTCGTCGCGATGTTTCGCAGGTTTGCCACAATGCAGCTGTTAGATTGTATTATCTCTAGTCTCTTATTTAACATTAGTTTCTTCCGTACGATGACACTTCGTTAAAGAAGAAACTGGATTAAGGAACTAGTTTCCAGGACGCCTGGCATTGTAATTCAAGAGGAAAAATGGTGTTGTCAATAATATTTCTAACAATCATAAAATATATTATTTTCTGTTCATAATTACTTTTAGGATGTCTTCAAATTTACACTTTTGAAATTTATAAGACTTAACTTTTACTACATATATTTTTTATCAATTTAATATGAATTGTAACGTTTTGTGACTGTATTTTTCTCAATAATTAACGTGATTTCTGCTGTTTATTTATTGTAAGCAAAATTCTGCAAAACGATTAATGTAAAACTAGACTTAAAGGCTTTGAAGTTCTACTCTACTTCAATCGCACTTCTTAATTATTAAATGAATACGCAATCGTTTAGCACTCATTTGTCATTACTTTTCTGTTAAATATTATCGCTCACTATATTTTTGGTAAAATGGCCAATTGCTTTCTATAATTTTATAACCGGAAGTGATTAAAAAACCTTGCGGTTTGTATGTATTTGGTATTTTGGATCGATGGTCCGACTTTGCCAGCTAACTAACTGTAGCGCGATGCCTGGGAATAGATTCATTCCCACGCCGGAGGTAAGAGAAACAAGTAACCTACGTGTCGTATTCCCTTCAGCGTAACTAGCAAACTCCGCCTGCCTGAGCTTTTCTTCGTCATGGAGCTACAGAAACAGGCGATTTTAAAGGGTAGCTACAACTCAATTTTTACCCCGACCGGGAATCCCACCCGGGATCGCACCTCGGGAAGCTAGCACGCTGCCCGTGAACACCCCATGAGGCTACGTCGTGGTTTACGTTTCATTCTTGTATTGGACCATTCTTTCAGATACATCCGAACAGGAAATTAGAAAAGTAGTTCAGTGGACACTTCAAGACAATACTTTCTTAAATTGATGGTAAAAATGAATGATTTTTGCCTACTGTTTCACCATTTCCACATATGTGAAGCGAAGACACGTGCAAGTTTTCCCCTCCTCTATCTCATTGATTTTGCTGTCACATTTGTTGAAATTATTTCTAGAAAACATTCCACATGAACGACCATTTGAGGAGCAAAGATCCAAAACGTGATATGTCCACTTCACTACTCGTGCTATTCAGCACAGTTCAGTGTGGCCGCGCGGTGCAATGCCGCCACACTTCCCTGCTGTGAAGCCATACCTATCCTTTCGGACATCTATGGCTGATCTGTAACATAAAATAAAAACATGGTCAGGAAAGACAATAGCCGTTCGGCGCGCTTTGTCCACTTCACTCCTTTCCAATAAAAATGAAAAACATACCATAAATTTTACACTTTTCAACATCGTCTTTAACTCAACGAATGGAGTACTACCTAATGTAGTGTAAGACATGTGATGTTTTATCATGGAAATACAATTGTAGGTAAAAACAACACAATAACATAATTTTTGCCAAATGGACATGTCACCTTTCGAATGTTTGCTCCTCACTTGTCCTGATTGAGTTCTTTCCTAAAGCGAGCACTCGTTCGGATCGAAGCGTTCCCGTGCTGCAGCAACACGCACGTGGGGCTTTCTTCTCGGGAGAGTCGTGCTGAGTCGCCCGCGCGGCGCGGCGCGGAGGGCGAGATGGCGCGCGCCGTATATCTGTCCCCCCACCGCCTCGCGTCCCCCACCCGCCCCGGGCGACGACGCGCCTAAGAAAAAATCTGCCGCGCGACGGCGGCGTGGGACGCGGCGAGCGTCGTTTGTATCAGCCCCTCGGCACCTCGGGGGCTGCGGGGAGACTGCCAGACCCTGCGGCGCCGCGGGGCGGCCTCCGTTGCGTCCTCGCTCGCACCCACCCGCGCTTCCAGCCCCACACCGTCTGCCTCATGCCGTCCGCCCCTTACCGTCCGCCCCTTACCGTCCGCCCCATACCGTCCGCCCCTTACCGTCCGCCCCTTACCGTCCGCCTCTTACCTTCTGCACCTCACTGTCCGCCTTTCCGCCTCTCACCGTCCGCTCCTTAGCTTCCGCCCCTTACTGTCCGCATCTTACTGCCCGCCTCATAGTACCCGCCTTTTACCTTCTGCACCTTACCGTCCGCACCTTAGCTTCCGCCCCTTCGTCCGCTCCTTACTGTTCACCCCGTATTGTTTGCTGCTCACCCTCCGCACCTTACCTTTCACTCCTTATTGCCCAGCACTTTCCGTCCGCGCCTCGTCGAGGGGTGGACCTTCCCTGTCTCGCCTTGACCGTCTCGCCTCGACCGTCTCGCCTTGACCGTCTCGCCTTGACCGTGTCGCCTTGACCGTCCCACACTGACCGTCCACATTGGCCGTCCACATCGACCGTCACGCCTTGACCGTCGTGCCTTAACTCTCCCCACTCTTCCATTCCGCCGTGACCGTTCTGCCATTACTGTCCAGTCATTACCATCCCACCATTACTGCTCTGCTTTTACTGTCGCGTTATTACCATCCCACCATTATTTCGCAGTTTTCTGCTCTGTGGTTACAGTCCGTCTTTGTGCATTTACTACTCGATGAAACGAAGTGCATATTCTCTGAAACGTTAACGCCGTTACTCCTGAAAGATTTCCCCCTTCTTGTTCGTCTCCTTCTTTGTATTGTTTTCTTCTTTTCCCTTCTTTTCTCCTTTTTTCTGCTTTCTTTGCTATTTATTTTTTCACTTCCTTTGACACTTGAATGCTATTTCTACTGTTCCTGGCGCTTCTGCTTCTTTTGCATCTTCTTCCTCTCCTTCTCCGGTACTGACTCCGAAGCCGATCATGTTCTCAGAGTTCAAGTAGTCGCAGGATTTCGGGGATACCTTAAGGTGGACTGAAGGGATTGCCCTTCGCACCGTTCCGAGTGCGAGAGTCGACACAGCGGGGAGGCAACGATCGCTCGCTGTACGCAGTCCCTTGATTTAACCGTCAACTGGTGATGTGCGGTCTCAGTGACCGTCAACTGATGATGTGCGGTCTCAGTGACCGTCAACTGGTGATGTGCGGTCACAGTGACTGTCGAGGAAAAATAAACTGTCTTCTCCACCGGTGAAATGTGCAAGAAGTTTTGGTTCACAGAACCTTCTTATCACTTTCTAGACAATGTTCGAGCGTGGGCTAGCTTATCTAGTTGCAGCCGTTCGCTTCTGAGAATCAGTTGAAGTTACGGATCGGTCTCGAAGGCTATACCTCACCAGTAGTAGAAGTTATACTTGGTAATGCACGTTAATGCTTAATAAATAATTTTCATTTAAATGTATTTTCTTATTAAAATACAGATTGTTTATGTATTCAATATCGTGTCAAAGCCCTTCGATGCGTTCTTCAATCGTCAAATGTGAAGAAAAAATATGGAGCAATATATGAACTGAAATTTTCTCAGTGATTAATTAAAATTATATTATTTTCTGTCTGTTTTATAAACTACAAACTCTTCGATTTTTCTCTTTATTATGCCTCTGTTAACGTGAAAAAAATTGAATTCGATGTGAAATGAAATAAGGAATATAATCAGTCTAAAACTTTCTCGGTCACAGTGACCGCATGTCACCGGTAACAGAAGTTTGAAGGCACGTCACCAGTTGCCGGTTAAGACAAGTCCACCTGAAATTGGTCGGACTGAATCATGAAAACTGCAAACTAGAGCAGCTGAATTCCAAAATTCTTATTTTTGCGGTGGTATAAATTTTCAGGTAAATGGTACTTAAACTGCAGCTGTCCGGAGCGAACCTAGGACCTCTCAGTTTTTAAAGCTACACGTGCGTATTGAATTGAATTGAATTGAATTGCCTTATTTTACGTGGCGAGACTCGGGCCATGAGGCCTGCTCTTCCGTCTGACCACGCAAATGTCGCTACACTCCTTTCCTCGGATAGAGCGGAAAGAAGGTATTACTGAGGCGACGAGACCGGCGATAAATGTTATAAATGTGCGATAAATGTGCGTAGGTTATCTCGCGTCAAGAACTTCGTCGAGACAAACCCACCGGCGCGGCGACGGGCAGAGGCCAGCCGTGAAGCTGCGAGCGGGAAGCAGGGTCGGCCGCGGACAGAAGAGCAGCACGTGACAGGCGATGGGCGCGTCAGCCGAGAGAGCGAAGAGGGTAGCCAGCCCTCGAGGCCTCGCCAAGGCAGCGCCCGTCGCCGACAACCCCAAGAGCGCACATTGGAGCAAGATCCCGAAACGCTGGCCAAAATATGAAAACGGGATCCAAATTTAATGAAACTTTGTATACAACGGTTTGTGGGCACGGTGATAAACATTCCAATGTCAAAATAGCAAAAAAGCAAAATGACGGATACCAATATGGCGGATTAAAGTTGAAAATCGTGTGAAACTGTTTCAATTTTCATAAACGTTTGTGAACCAGGTTTATGGGTTCGATTATTTCGATTCAGATGTAAATATTGCTAAAAATAAAATGGCGGATCGAACATGGCTGATTAAACATTGAAACATTTTTAGAAGTTTGTAATCATTAGAATCATTAGGCTGCGCAAAATACAGAATAGCAGCTAACAGGAGCTTGTTTTTGGCATTTCAATACCTGAATAGTAGAGAATGAAGATTTTCAAATCTTTTTGTGGAACTCAGTGGATCTTATAACTGCTTTCCACTAAAAAAAATTAATTGTATCATTTTGCTTCATCATTAATTATTTTTAACTTTTTTTAAGTATTTGTAATACTTGTAAGCATTGCACTCACCATCATGATTTTCGTTCATTTTAAAATATGAAAATTGCTTAAAACCAAAAACTTTTAAACGTGCTCAAAGTAACGACTGATTTATAATCTTCATGTGCATACAACTATTTTGTTGGTGCATACAACTATTTTTCGAATACACACCTCCCAATTTTTGGTTTGAAGTTTTAGAGAGATCTCATTTATACTATACGGTTTCGTCGTATAGATGCAGATGTCCTCCTACATTATTGTCTCTGAAGTTGTCAGTACTGTCACAATTGTTAAAGCGTGTAGAATTTGCGGATGGTTTTGGCGATTTGTTTCGTAAGTATGGAGTGTGATATTCCAGAAATTATAATCGAGGAGGCCGAAGCTGCTACTGAGAATTTACTTTCTCAAAAATCAAAGAATTCATTCGAAAGAGAGTATGAACTCTTTTTAAAATGGAAATGAGAGAAACATGTAACCCTGGTAAATGAAACAATTAAGGTGGTATTTCTCTTTGCAAAGGTATTACACTTTCATAAGAAAAGCTAATTTAATTGGGTAAGATAACGAACTTTATTTCTACAAAAGTCTCAGACAGTAAAACCTCACTATTATGGAGCAAATGCTAAAGTCAAAGGTATAAAAGAAATATTATAATAAATATTCTTTGTCAGTGTGTCAACATTTGTACATTGTCTTGTTTACTTGTCGTTGTCATGGTAATTGCCCTCCAAAATTCATTCTTGGCCTAGGTCGCCAAAGCCCACCTTTGTGGCGTATAAGTGCTCTGCCAAATATGGGTTTTCAAGTGAGGTTACGGAAAAAAAGACTTTTTTTCGACTTTTGGCCAGCTTTCCGGGATCTTGCCCCAATGTGGGGCGGGAGGGGAGGGGAGGGGAAGGGAGGAGGGAGGGAGGGAGGGCGGGCGGAGGGCGCTGCAATGTTCCGCTAATGGGCGCAGTTACCGGCGCTTGAGCTCCTAATGAAGATTTATCGGCAGCCGAACGGTCGCTGACTGCGGCGGCCCGCTTGGTCACCCTCTCTCCCCCTCTCCTCCTCTCCCCGCTCCTTCCCCTCTCCTCCCCCGCCCCTTCCCCTCTCATCCTCTCCCCGCCCCTTCCCCGCCCTTCCCCTCGTCTCCCCCTTCCCCTCTCCCCGCCCCTTCCCCTTCCTTCCCCGCCCCTTCCTCTCTCCCCCGCCCTTCCCCTTCCCACTTCCCTGTCCCTCCCCGCCGCCCCCTTTCTTCCCCGCCCCTTCCCCTTCCACGCCCCCGCCCCTTCACTCCTCTTCGCCTCGGACTGACTCCCCGAGGGAGGGTCTCGCAGGTGTCGACTGCGAGTGGCACGGCCTACGATTTACTGCCGCGTAACCGTCCGCTGGAGAGCGCTACCTGTCAGGCACGCAATTTATTCTATCAAAATGAATGTAATTTTTTGAGTTGATTTCATCTTCACTATCGTTTTAGTTTTATAGCTAGGTCGTTTTCTATTACCAAGAAAATAATATACACTGTATGGAACGCAAGGCTTTAAGAATTCCATTTCTGTGTATTCCGTTTATATTAATTCCATTTGTATAATGTTAATAACATTTATTAACATAATTTCTTCTATCTTGATTTATTCTATTTCAGTGTAGATTATTTGACACTTCATTGAATGCTCGTCAGTGCCTTTATTATTATTATTATTATTATTATTATTATTATTATTATTATTATTATTATTACAGTAAAAGCTGTCTAAACCGGAATCGATCATAACACAAAAAAATTGCGGTTTCGGAAGGTTTCCGTTTTATGTAAGGTTAGTTGACACTTGTGATCCTAACATTTCTGTTCTGAAAGTAGTAATTACATGATTTTATTATAATTATCAAAATACATTAACATAGTACGTATTTATGGAAGAAATCCCTAAGAAATGAATATTAAACACTCTTCATGGACAGCTTTTGAGTTGAAAAATACACACCTTACTGGTTGTATTCGGACTGCTTGCTGACTCTTTCAACGCACAATGCGTCACAACCCAGAATGTTTGATACCCTCGCATCGCCTTGAGCAGTGCATATCTGGTCGAAGGATTATGATTTTCAAAACGGGTCAGGGAGACGTGCGAATATAAGCCATGCCCATACACCTAGAGTATGGTATTACCCTACGGCCCTACGACTTGACAAGAGACCCCATGATAGCTGGCAGCTGACGCTGACAGCTAAAGCCCCTCTTCTTCAATGTCCAGCTGCCACGACTAAATTGGATGTCACAGGGATAGAGAATATAAAACCGGTTAGTGGTTGCATTTCATTAAGAACATCTCGCGTCTGTCTGCTAATTGCATTTAATTCACAGGAATTCCGTTTAATTTTTTTCCCCTGCAGGAGTCGAAAAACCGGTCCGTTTCCACGTTGGAGATACTACGTTTTATGCTGTGTATAAAGCTATTTAACTTCACGAGCCGGAGAGATTTTCCGGTTAAGGTAGTTTTCTGGTTAAGGCAGGTTTCCGGCTTGTACAGGTTCTGATATAGACAGATTTTACTGTATTATTATTATTATTATTATTATTATTGTTATTATTATTATTATTATTATTATTATTATTTAAATTTCATAGAAGAATCTAGGACGGCGTATGTGCATCGTACTAGCTTCCCTCGGTGAGATCTCGGATTTGATTCTCGGTCGAGACAAAAATAGAGTCGTAATTTTCATTGAAAATCGTCTCAGTTTCTGTAGATGTGAGACGAAGAAACGCATAGGCAGGAGGAGTTTTAAAAGTTGCGGTGAAAGAAATGCGTCGTGATCGCTACATACTTCTCTTTCCCCTCCCCTCACCCCCCGCAAGCTTGGGAATTGAACTAGACCCAGACGTGGGGAATACCGTCAGATGGCCGGCAAAGTCGGACAATCGAGTCAAAATGTCAAAATCTTACTACTTCGCAGACTCGCAGAGTTTTAAGAACTGCTTGTGTTTCAGCGAGAACAATTTTATAATTTATAATTTATTTGTTGAGAGACAAAAGTGTTAATAAATACTACACGAGAAAATAGAAACCTCTAAGTTAATCATCTCGACATCAATCGGAATTATTTTTTCTCGAATCGATACATAAGGTGTCGGGAACTTACTACTAAAATAATAATCATCTTTTTAATGGAAGTAGGCGCCCTTCGTAAAATGTAGAACTAGTAATAGCAAAATGAATAGATCATCCTGTTAACTTTATTAGATAACGTCTGATTTTAAATTAAAATGGTTTAGAACTAATCCAATTTGTGGCGATTGTCATAAAACGCATTCCTTAGTGACTTGAAAGCCGCAGTGGCGCTAAAGGTGACTCGGTGGATTACGGGCAGTGCTCTCCTTGGCTGTTGCAGAGGAGCCAGTGGCCCCTGGTGTTGCTTTCACTCGTGCCCTCGCATCCACAAATGTCTCCCTACACACACACAGGCGCCCGCCCGCCGCCCGCCGCCCGGCCCGCGCCGCAATCCGCCGCCCTCCACCTGCCCCCAGTCACCGTATACCAATCCCCCGCACTCCGCACGCCCCCGCCCGCCGCCCCCCGCCCCCCGCCCCCGCCCGCCACTCGCCCCCGCCCGCCACTTGTCCCCCGCCCCCGCCTGCCGCCCGCCCCCTTCCCCGCTGCCCGACCCCCATTCCCGCTCGCTGCCCCACGCGCTCGCCGCTCACCACCCGTCCCCCGCCTCCCACCCCGCCCGCCTCCCGCCCCCGCCCGCCTCTCGTCCCCGCCCGCCTCCCGCCCCCGCCCGCCTCCCGCCCCCGCCCGCCTCCCGCCCCCGCCTGTCTCCCGCCCCCGCCCGCCACCCGCCCCCGCCCGCTTCTTCCCGCCCTCTGCCCGCCTTCTACCGATCCCCCTCTTCGCGCCCTCGCCGTCCTCTTCCTTCTTGCTCCCGTTTCCCGTCCCCGTCCGCCCATTGCCCGCGACTGCCCGCCCACCGCCGCAGTTTGTCAGGGCGATGGGGCGAGGGCGCAGCGGCGCTGCCGTAATGGCGCGGAGCAAATTTCGACTCGCCTGTTTGCTAAGTGGCCCGCGCGGCGCGGCGCAGCAGCGCAGCGCGGCGGTGCCCGCAGCGGAGGCCGGACGCCGCGGTGACGGAAGAGGCGGGACCGGAGGGCGACAGACCGCCACAGTCCCTTCTGCACGGACACGGCCGGGCCGCCGACTCCGTTGTTTAGGATATTCCCGATATACATAGTGTTTAAGATTGTTGCTTTCTTTTTTTTTTAATAATAATAATTTATTCATTGTATGATAGTACACAGTTCAATAATACATTACTCTATCATGTGTTTTGATGGCTTACATTTATAACTTAAACTAAACTTAACTAAACTTAATTTAACACAACTACTGTACTCTTGGTGTAGGAAACTACAAGAGCCCCTACTTCGAACAGTTAACGAAGAAAATTTGTAAGAAGGCTTCGAAAGGAAATCTGTTTTTAATTCTGGTTGGGAAATCATTTAATGAGGCCAGGTTGTAGTGGACTGCTTGGTTTATTGTATTTAGGTTGGAGTAAAAATTGTTGGAAAGGTGGGCGATATGTTTGATGATCGGTGATATATTTAATTCTTCATGAAGTTGGGCGTTTGAAATGAACCATGGAGACATGTGTTGCTATTCTGAGAAATCTAAGATTGTTGCTTTCTCTGTGCACCTTCCTTGCCCCTCTTTTCTTATCATGGTCAGAAAGTGACGTCAAGGAGGGAAGGGGTGGAGAGGGGCACATTGCTGCCGGCCGTGGTCGAGTTGCTAGTTGAGGCGGTAGTATGCCACTCATTTTTAGCGGAGCTGTTTACGTGTCTTAGCACTAGCGTAAGGCGAGCCTTTCGTCCTCTGAGTTGCGCCTTGCTCGTCTGTAATGCAGTGTTTCAACAAGAATATATGCGCATATTTTAACACAATTGGTGTGTTTTGTGTCTTTTTTAATTACTTTAAAACTGTCTTCCCTGTGTGTGCGGGTGCGGGCTGTGTCATTTCGCGCAGGAATCACTGTGAATGTTCACAGTGAGTTTGTGGCAGAGAAGCTGCACTTGATAAATTGTGAACAGTAAAACATAGGTTGTATGAAAAGTAATCACAATATTATCACACTTTCAACTAGGTCAGTGTTGTCAAGGTCGATGGCACGAGTGCCACGACGAAATTGCCCCTCCACGCAGTTCATCACCCCGCCACTAGAGACGACGCCATCCCTATTGTAAAACGGCGGAGTTACTAAAAGTTTCCTTTCTAGTCGCTAGTTGCGCAGAGAAGCTCGTGGCATGCTACGGTGCCATGAAGCGGGCCATTGCCACCAGTAGAAGACCTTGACACTACTGAACTAGGTCAACAACCAAACACTCCAAACAGAATCAAATGTAGATTTCTTAAAGACATTTTCAAATCGCCTTAAAATCAATACAAACAAAAAGCTTCCAATTTTTTTAAATCCACCTTTTCTACACCTTCCTTAAAATCAATAAAATTCAATTATAATATTAAATATACTTGCTGAGTAAAACACTCAAAATAACATAAGAAAGTTTTCCGTTATTTTATTGTAAAATTTTCCCACTTCTGTAACGCCATATGATCGATAACATAAAATAAATTTAAGAAAAAGAATATTATCACACATTATTCGTCAATTTCTATTATTTAGGAACTTTGTTGGTAATAAATGCAATAGTTTTCAAAAATGTGTTCTTCGTAAATATGGCAAAGAAAGTTCCAGAATAATGAGAATAATGCTGCAATTTTTGCCCGTGACTCGGCGTGCTGCAATCTGTCGTGACAAAAGGAAGGGCTATTAGACGAGTGTGTGTAGCGAGCGGGAACAGTATTATGTCAATCTACGGCAGTGTGTGAATCGTTGAACTTCATGGCAAAAGTGCAAGCGCCATAACGTCATGTTTACAAAGGTAGAGAAATGTTCCTGCCTTAAAATTGAAGTGGCACGAGGTTGGAGTAAGCAAGAATGTTTTCAGGGACTGCGTAAAGCATGTGGTGATGCGGAGTTGCCAACTCCAGTTGCACACCGCTGGGTTAAAGCGTTCACATTAGGCAGAGATGATGTGAAATACAGTGTCCGGGGAGGAAGCGTCGAAACTTCGAAAATAATCTCTTAGGACAATTCTAAGCATATTTTGTCTAATAAACTTCGTGGATATTCCAAACGGTTGAGCCGCAATAAGCACTCAAAAGTTGTTTGAAAAATGATTTTTAGGCAAAACTTTGCATTATGGAAGCATAGAAACACTCCACAAACATATAAATTGTTTATTATTTACAAACGAAATGAATATATATGCTCAGAAAGAAAAATTAAGCAAGAAATAAAAAAACAGTCGAATTGTGTAAATTGGGTGCTATTTTATTTCTCACTTAATTTTTCTTTCTGAACAATATATTCATTTCTTTTGTAAATACTAAACAATTTACATGTTTCAGGAGTGTTTCTATGCTTCTATAATGCAAAGTTTTGCCTAGAAATCATTTTTTCAAACCAACATTTGAGTGTTTTTTGCGGCTCAGCCATTTGGAATATACACGTAGTTTATTACATAGAATATACCTAAAATTGTCTTAGAAGCTTATTTTCGAAGTTTCGACCCCGGACACCCTGTATAACCCCACGTAGGGAACTCATGCGCCGCTGACAATGGAAGTTATTGAAGGAAGTAGCGGCGCCCTTTATTATTGGGTTTCGTAGCAGCAAGAAGAGGAGAGAATATTTCATTCACTTTCTTAATTGTGAGCTACAATAGAAATTCTTACGTTTATTTCCTTACGTTACAGTATAAACAATTAATATTGTAAAATATTGAGGTAACAATCTTGAGGTATGGCAGAACATTTTGGTATTGACAGTAGTGGTGGTGAAATATACTATTGGCATAACTTTGCACTAGGTTACTGTATTATTGGCTGCGACGTGCGTTCACACAAAAGCACACAAGTGACCGTGACACTGAAGTGGCACTTTAAGTTACGCCTCACTGGCTTCAAGCAGTGACACTTTTTTTCCCGGGAGAGAAATATAAAAAATGCCCATCAGCAATAAGGTAAAATGTTACATAGGAATTTTTGACGAAAACTGATTAGATCAGTGTGTCCTAAAGCTCGTAAGAAGTGAAGTAGTTATAAGACTAACGAAGTAGATACTTATTGGGCAATGAGATACCAAGGAACAGAATGACTAGTCGTGAGGAAGTCTTCTCGTAAATTCCTACACATCCTCTCTTCCGTGGCTTTAGCATCCTCCCTACCTCATATTCTTAGTTATAGGGTTTAGGTGTAGACTGAGAGAGGTGACTCAGTGCATCAACTCATGACATCGCAGTGCGTCTGAACGCGAGGCTGTATGTTCGGGTCCCGATAGTGGAAAGATTTTCCACACTAGTTTGTCAGTTAGGTCGAATTTAGTCTGGAGGAGAATTCTAGCGGCCAAGTGTTCTGATCGATAGTTTCCCGTGGTTTCTCAGATCAACACCAGGCGAATGCCGGAGCAGTACCCTAATAAACAGACCACGGACCGCACGCGATATTTCCTTCCCCTTCCTTGTCCTGTCCTCATCCCTCACACACACATACATTAACATACACTACACTACCACAACACATGCCGGAAACCGGAAATACCTAATTGGGGAAAACTCGGCTAGTCGACGCTAGATCGGCGCCCGATCTCACCATCCAGCGAGGGAAGATCACCGCCACCGATCCTGATCCCGATGAAAACCGCCACCGATCCCGATGAAAAAATATGCACCACAAGTACGGGACCAATTACTTCAGTAGTTGACGCGCGAATCGCAATCAATCAATCGATTTAGGTGTGCCCCGATCTATCTTGGAACGGTTATTCTGTTTTCTACATTATAATCTTGAAATATTTTTTTTGTATTTCAGCATTCTAAACGATCTTTCTGTTGCAAGAAACTGTTCATAATCAGGCGTTTTATGGCACAAATGATGACGTATTAGATTTACGGCACGAATGATTGCGTCATCACACATTCAGCCAATCGCAACGAGAGAATTAGGGGGAGGTAGAGGCAAACAGAACAGCCGACTACAGTTTTCTCGCACAGATGTCAAATATCCGAGACATCACAGGAATGTTCTTCCCAAAATTAAGTTTTATTCTCTTAAAAATTTATAATGCTATCATACAAAAAAATAGCGTATGGAACTCGTTTATAATGTTGCTTTATAAACTAATTGCATAAACTACAAATAAAGAAGTACCTATTTTCCAAAGCTCTTTTTCGCGTGCGTTCGCAGTGGGTGGTTCGTGGAGCGGCCAGAAAAGCCGAGATATCCTTCGGCGCCCTCGCCCCTTCGCGCGTTGCTGCGGAGCGCTATGTCTCGTGGCATTGTGCGGGGGTGCGGGGCGGGGAGGGGAGGGGAGGGCGAGGGCCAATCAGGCGGCGCCGCGGGCAGCTGCACCGCGTCACGCGCGCACGTACGCCCCCGCCTCCGCCCCCGCCCCCGCCCCTCGGGTCCCCGCCTCCGCGCGTCACGTCGCCGCTCTCAGGTGTAAATTGATGGGCGGACGTGTTACGAGCAGACTTCCGCGTCGCCCCCGCAGTTTGCGCCGTCTCTGTCCCCACCCACTGCCCCGCCCGCCCCGCCCCGCCTCGTCGCTTTGGCCGCCGCAGCTTCCCCGACTCCCCGGCTCCGTTTCCGTCATCCCCGCCTACCGGCCAACACGTCGCCCCTGCACACCGGCACCCTGCCGCTGTCTGGAGGAGAATTCCAGCGGCCGGCTGCTCTGATCGGTAGTTAACATGGTTTCTCCGATCAACACCAGGCGAATGCTTGAGCTGTACCCTAACAAACGGGCCACGGACTGCGCGCGATCATTCCTTCCTTATCCTTGTTCTATCCTCTCCTCTTACACACTAACATGCACTACATTACCACACATGTCGGGAGACAGGTCGGGAGTTTAGAGTTAGTCTCGGTTGTGGCGGTTCCCCGTTGGTGAGATATACCTGATTGGGAAAACCCGGCTAGTCGACGATAGGTCGGCACCGGATCTCGCCATCCAGCAGGAGAAGAAAATCTTCCGATGAAAAAGCATGCACTACACTTACGGAACAAATGACGTCGGTAGTTGACGCGCCCGGAATCTCTAACAATCAATCCGAAACCCTTCCCCCCCCAACATTCCGATTCCCTGCTAACGTCTCATTCTCCTTCCCCGCCAAACTGACACTCTCGCTCCCCGCCTCCCATCCAGCCCACCACCATCACACCGCTTTCTCGTAACCTCAGTCTTCCCGCCACCCTTGCACTCCACCTCTATCACATTTTGCCTCCCCGCCACCTCCAACTGTGGTTTGTAGCTACCCCGCCATCCTCACACTTTTGTTTCCCGCCACCCTTCAACCCCGTGTCCTCCTCCTCACAGTGAACCCTCGACGCCGTCGCCGCTCGCTTCGCCCCGCCTCGCCGCTTTCGCCACCGCAGCTTCCCCGGCTCCGTTTCCTTCATCCCCGCCAACCAGCCAACTCGTCACCTCATGATCTGCCACGCCAACATGCCAAAGTCCCCGCTACCCTCACACCCCGCCTCCTCTCCAGCTCACCTCCATCACACCCCTTTCTCCTAACCTCACTATTCTCGCCACCCTTTCACCCTACCTCTCTTACATCTGCCCTTTGTGTCATCTCCAACTGTGCTTTTTAGCTACCCTGTCATCCTCACAGTTTGGCTTCCCGCCACCCTGCAACCCCGTCTCCTCCTCCTCCTCCCTCTCTTCCTCCCTCTCCTTCTCCTTCTTCTCCTCTTCCTCCTCTTCCTCCTCCTCCCTCTCCTTCTCCTCTTCCTCCTCCTCCCTCTTCTTCTCCTCCTCCTCCTCCCACTCTTTCTCCTCCTCCTCCTCTTCCTCTTCCTCCTCCTCTTCTCCCTTCTGCTTCTCCTCCTGCTCCTTCTCCTTCTTCTCCTCCCCTCTTCCTCCTTCTCATCCTCCTCCTCCTTCTCCTCCCTCTCCTCCTCTTCCTCCTTCTCCTTCTTCTCCTCCTTCTCCTCCTCCTCCTCTTCGTCCTCCTCCTTCTCTTCATCCTTCTCCTCCTCGCCTCTTCTTCCTCCTCCTTCTCTTCATCCTTCTCCTCCTCGCCTCTTCTTCCTCCTCCTTCTCCTTCTCCTCCTCCTCCCTCTCCTCCTCCTCCTCCTCCTCCTCTTCCTTCTTCCCCTCCTTCTTCTCCTCCTCCTCTTCCTCTTCGTCCTCCTCCTTCTCTTCATCCTTCTCCTCTTCCTCCTCTTTCTGATTCTCCTCCTTCTCCTCCTCCACCTTCTCCTCTTCCTCCTCCTTCTCCTCCTCTTTCTCCTCCTCTTCCTCCTCCGCCCAGTCTAACCCCGACAGCCTCTGCGCTCGCCCCGCCTTGCCCGCCGCTGCCTACGCTGCCCCGCTGCCGCACGCGCGTGCTGACGGCGGGCCGACGCTCGTTCTCCGCAGCGGCGCCGCGCCAACTGCTCTTTGACGACGACGCACGCCAACTCAGTTCCGCCCTGCCGCCTCTCCACGGCTTTCCTGTCGGTATTCCCAACATAACCGTCCAAGCGGTTTCTGATATCCTGCAAATAATCGGTTAATCTGCATGTGTGTCTGCCCAACCGCGAGCTCTTTCCTTCGCCCGTCCGATCGCTCGTCCGACCTTCTGTCTGTCCGTCTGCTCTCCGACATTCCGTCAGTATGCCCGTCCTTTTCTTTGCCTGTCCCTTTGTCTGCCCGTCCCTTTGTCTGCCTATCCATCCGTTTGTCTGCCTGTCCGCCCTTCTGTCTGCCTGTTCGTCCGTGTCTGCCTGCCAGTCCGTCCGTCTGTCCGTCCGTCCGTCTGCCTGCCTGCCTGCCTGTCCGTCGTCCGTGCGTCCGTCCGTGTGTTTGCTTGTCCGTCCGTCTACCACTCGTCTGTCTACCCATCCGTCCGTCAGCCCGGCCGCTCTCCGCCTGCTCATCCGTCCTTTTGCCGATCCGTCCGTCTGCCTCTCCGTCCGTCATAACGCACTATAAACAAAAAATAACGGTGTTACTATAAGCACGTACTTTCTCATCGTATTTCTAACGATTACGCAGTATTACACTAGTTCATGAAGCTGCAAAAGTTTTTCAACCATGGAACATTTTTCTGCGCCGATATTCGAATTGAGTCTCTTGAAGTCAACACGCCAGACCCGTTACAGCAACCTCACCATAACGGTAACGGGTCTGGCACCAAAGCTCAACTTACTCGGCGCTTGAAAATGTAGTGGTTTCTCGCAACATTTCTTACTAATTCAATTTTCTAAAACTCAAAGAATTCAACAAAAATGAGATCTCTTCCTTGAACGTCCTTTGCTTAGTCCGTGAGTAATTTTTAATGAACTTTGTAGTGGTTTTTGAATTTTTTATATATCGCATTACCTTAGTAGAACTACTCGCTTTTATAAAAAATGTACAAGACCTTTTTTAAAGATAAATTTGTGTGAAACAGATTTTATGAAAAAAATATCCCTATCATGAACATTGTACTTAAAAAATGCGTGCTTTGATAAATACGTGGAAGAAGTTGAAAGAATATTTTGGAGCAGTTTGTAGTGAGGTTGCCCACATTTTATGATTATTTTATTTAACACAAAATACAAAAAAAACATCTTGCGTACGAAATATCACTTTGAGCGAGAATACTTATATTTGTACAGTTTTTACAATTAGTTAGCATTAATTTAATTGGTTAGTGTTAATGGTTAGCATTCTGTTTGCAAATTCGAGATACGTCTGACCTTCTTTCTAGTTCTAAATATTAAAAAATTCTGTGAAATTTGTTGTATGTTAATGGAAGATTCTTGTAAGTTCATAAATCATTCCTTTTGGAAAACACATTTTTCTGCTACATTATAAAATTGTGAGTTTCTACACACTGATACGCGTTCATAAATTTAGGCTTTTTCTTAAACTTGTAAAAGCAACATTAGTAAGCAAATAAAGCATACGTTAACAAAAAAACAAGTTTAATTTCGTTATTATTAAGCTTTTTCCAAGAATTATTAACTTGTAATTAATTATTAACACATAACCAAAATTTTCTTGCCTTCTATGTACCAAAATTATCTTTTGGAGTTTTTTATTGAAAACGAGAGTAGAGGACATCCTTTATACAAACAATTGATGTGGTGCACTATGGGACATTCTGTAACCCAACAATGGGTGGATCAATGTAGTTCTACCTGTAGGAGTTGACAAACGTGAAAACCATAAAGTTCTATCTGTAGTAATTTCCGTCTCTGTATTTACAAAGTAGCGTGACCAGCTGTTTTAAGTCAACAAAGAAAGTTAAAAATGTAGCGTGAAATGTTTTCTGATTATGATATCAGTGGTCCAGAATATATTCCACCCACGAAAGCGAGAAAGGATAATCGCCATGGAAAGAAGAAAATGAAGTGCTCCAGGCCATTCCTGCAATCAGGAAGTGAGCAATGTACACTCTAGCGTGGAAACGTCTTTAAAAATATCTTAGGTGTGGTCATCGTTATAGCTGTTGACGATTTTATTAACATGACATAGAAGATCCACTATTCAATGTAATTCAGATGTGTACATAATACTTCTTTGATTATCATCATCAATCAAAAAACTATCCATATTCTAAAATTACGTATGCCCAGGTTACACAATTAAGATTTCAACAAACTAATCTCTTCATGGTCTCATATAAAATTACTAAAGCAGTTAATACTTGGAAGAAAGTTATCCTATTAGAAAAGAGGGCTGTGTCCAAACGGACGTATGAACTGAATAGAAAAAGTCAGTTTCCCCAGGCTTAAATATCGAGAATTCGAAAGCCATTATCCAGAGAAAAGGTAAAAGATATCAAAACTATGATGAAGTGGATGCCTCAAGTTGATGTAGCGTATTACAAAGCAATTCTGAAGTACAGAAACATGTGGATCTTCAGTTTTGAGAAAGGTTCGATGTCAGAAGGTTTTATATGCTTACAACATTTTATCAAATTTATTCTGAATGAATCTGTCAATTGTTTTTCATCAATAAGCCATATAACAGTACATACTACATTACGTGTTTAATATTTAAAATTTGTAAGCCAACACCTAATATTAGTACTTTGCGCTAAAGACAACACCAAACTTCAAAGCGTTCTCCTGCCAAATGTACATTTTGTCAGAATCCTCTGGTTCTCACCCCCCCCTATTAACACTTAATAAATTATGATGCAACTCCTAAAAGAACATTAACCTATTGAAAGTTATTAATACAACTCATGACAAAACTAATAATTAATATGAGCAAATGTTAAAAAATCATTGCCCTACTAATGAGAGTGTTACAAATGGGCAATTTTGATGCAGTTGGTGACACTTTTGATTTTCCATTAAAATGTATAGTACATAAAATAGTATTGCAGAGATCTTAGCTTTTTCTTTAGATTACACCAATTTTTCAAAATAGGTTTTTTTATTTAATGTTGCATCAACTCCAAAAAGATGTGTGTAAATACCTTTGTTAGGGTTATAAATTAGATACAGGAGCGTTCGCAGTTTCGTGCAACTCCTGTGAAGGGTCGCTATTGTTATTATTCATTTTGTTTCATTTGTTATTTACAAACAATTCATTATTTACAAAAAAGATACACCGGATTCAGCATAGTAATTCGTATGAGACAACAATGTTCCACTACACTATGTCACGAGACAAGGGCATTCTGTCATACAATCTTCCACAAAGATGGTGCTTCCTTTCGGTGAAGGGTAGAGATGAAACAAATCATAATTTGTAACAGAAACATTTTATTCCATCGTAAATAAAATGTTTATATTTCATGGGCGAATTGATTGTTATTTTGCCCGATTGAGGTTTTATTTCGACACCGATAAGTCGAAGCAAAAAGCAATCTAAAAAATCAGACAAGTATCTATTTTCATTCTTACATAAAATTTAATAAACAATGAAAGATAAAATTATTAAGAACAAGTTAAAATACTCCACATCTGGATCATTTCTGTTAAAAATGATTCACATTTCCGTGACTCATACATAATAATTTTTTGAACTACATTACCAAAGAATCTAGTATATTTTGGCAAACTGTTTACAATGGCTGATAATTTTTTTGAATCATATGCGATTCGATTTCCTCAAGAAAGACAAGAAAGTAACGGTGATTTTTCCCTGGGGCGTTTGCCGTTTTCGCATATTTACGGTGCCGATCGCTGGTTTCTGCCAGCCCAAAACTCCCTAAAGTTTTCTTATCGCTGCCGGTGCGTGGCAGCTGGAAGGTAGTCTGCGTGGAACAACAAGGCGGGCCCGCAGGTAGGAAGGGCGGAGGGCGTTGTCAGAGAAGAGGGGCGTGGGCGGTGGTGGGAGCGCGGGCAAGAGCCGAATCCGAGCACATTGAGCGCGGCGGCGGAGCGGGGCGAAGCGGGGTGAAGCGGGGCGGTGTAGGGCGGGCGAGGAGAGGAGAGGCGAGACGATGCCTGGCAAACGTGTGGCCTAGAGAGGCGCGGACGAGAGGCGTGAAGTGTAGAGGGAGAGACAGGGCGGAGCGCGGGAAGGCTGGCGGACGCGAGGCGAGGAGAGCGGTGGCGGAGAGGCGTGGAGCGTGGAAGGGCGAGGCAGGGCGCGGCGGAGTGCGGCGCGGCGCGGCGCCTGTATCGAGTGAATTGACACTCGGGAGCGCCGCTCGCTCGCCCGCCCGCCCGCCTGCCCGCCCGGCGCCCGTGGAGCGCGAGGAATGAGATTTGCGGGGGCGGCGGCGCACGCGTTCCCGCCGCACCGCTCGCTCCCCCTCTCCCCTCTCCCTTTCTCTTTCTGGCTCTTTTTCTTTCTTTTTCGCTCTTTCTCTTGCTCTCTCTTTCTGTCACTCTCTCTGTCCCTATCTCTTTCTGTCCCTCTGTCTTTCTGTCCCTCTCTCTTTCTGTCCCTCTCTCTTTCTGTCCCTCTCTCTTTCTGTCCCTCTCTCTTTCTATCCCTCTCTCTTTCTGTCCCTCTCTCTTTCTGTCCCTCTCTCTTTCTGTCTCTCTCTCTCTTTCTGTCCCTCTCTCTTCCTGTCCCTATCTCTTTCCATCGGTTACTCGCTCTCCTTGTCTAAGAGGCAAAAATACGATCGGCTCCAAGCATGTTGTTTATCATCCTCTCCGTAAAGTGATCAATGAGCTTTTGAAACGTGGGTTGCGGTGGCTGCAATGAGGTTTCTTAAATACATCAAAGTCTTATGTGCTGCCACATTACGCATTCTTCATGTCACGCTCGAGATCCTGTGTGTCCGGCTGTGACAAGCAATAATACTCTTCAGACATCTAAACAATATACACACTTCATAGTTTTCTTATTTGGATGGCGAACTGACTTGAATCAAATTTGAATGCATTGAATCAAATGTGTGTCGTCTATAAGCAACTTTATTCAAGCATCCTGGGATGCAAAGCTGCGACTGTGGATTTTAGGGACCTAGGGATGAAAACCTTGCCCGCCGCACTTGAATCCTGACTTCCAGGGAGGAAAGACTGACGTGTTGAATTGGAAACCCAGAATCCAAGGGTAGAAAGCTCTCTCTGTGGTTTTGAACTCCACTCTTATACATGGTATTCAAGATCATTTTCGAAACAAGGGAGACAGAAGGAAAGATGGCAGAACATCTTTAAAGAGACAGCAGGATTCCAATGGACAAGAATGGCATAATGGCAAGAGGGCAAAGTGGAAGTCGTACATAAAATAAAAGCAAAAAATGCAAATATGTTTAACGAGACAAATTTTGTTAAACATTTCATAGTATCTTTAAATTAACAGATAGAGTTTGATTAGAACATACTATTTTAAAATTGTGTTGTTGAGATTTCATTTGTAAACATGTATATAATAATGGCTGTAACCACAACTACAAGGAAATCGTTGATTTCTCATTCCAAGATGATCAGTGAAAATTCGGAAAAGTCGCGAAGATGGCGCGAAGGCGGTGGAGCGCTGGCGAGGTCGCCCCTCGCCCGCAGCCCGGGGCGGCAGAACCTCAAACAGTCCGAGCTGCACGTGCGGGTTGGGGCGAGACGGCTCCAGGGTGGCAGGAGCGAGGGCGGACGGGGCTGTCAGGCGGGGCCGGGCGGGCAGAGGCGAGGGGTGCGGGCAGAGCGAGGGGTCGGGGCGTAGCGGGGAGTGTCGGGGCGTAGCGGGGCGTGGCGGGGCACGGCGGGGCGTGGAGGCGCGTGGCGGGGCGGGGCGGGCCGGGCTGGGCGTGGCGGGCCGGGCGTGGCGGGGAAGAGGCGGGCGGGGACGGGCAGGACGATGGGTCGGGGCGGATGGGGGCGGACGGGTCGGGGGTGGGGTGGGGGGGAGGCGCTTCGGCTGCATAATGACCCGCGAGCACCGTCAAAGAGCGTCTCCCCCCCGTCGCCCCCCACGCTGCGAGGAACTACTATTCAGCGTTGGGCAGGTCAGCCGCTTTCAGGCTAGCCCAGACCCGCCACATCCCGCCTCAACTCGCCTTGCTCCTCAAACTCCCAGCTCCAACCCCCTCGTCACCCGCTACTCAGCTGCAACCCCCTTTTTCCACTCCCGTCACGGTCTCCGCTTCTCTCTCTTTACTAATCTTAGCTTCCTTCGTCAACGCTCCGCCTCGCTCTTTAAAATCTCCATTTCACTTGCGGCTCCTCTCTGACCTCGTTCCGCTTCTATAGTCCCTTACCTCCAAGCGATTCTTCGCTACATTCTCTCTGCCTCGTGTTTTGCATCCGTCTATCCAAGCAATGCATTGTTGACCTCAACCTATTCTAAGCTTTTCTCCCATCACTCTTCCGTCACTTTTAATCGCGCCTCCTGTGTCTCCACCACACTTACCTCCCTCCCTTTCCCGTTTCCAACACTACCAGCGCCCGTTCCTGTGCTCCCGCCCCATCTTCGCGTTCGTTACCATCCACTCTTCTCGTTTTCTTCCTTCAACCCCCGAATCGTTGATTTTCGTCTCGCCGATGCCCGCGCTAACGCGCGTCGTGCTGTTTAATATATTCGTTCCGCTCCCGCCTCCTCTCTGCTCTCGTTTCTATCCTCTCCCCGTCCCGGGTATCTGCTACCCGCCTTCTGTATTGCATTCGCGATTTCGTCGTCTTTCGTTTCTTGCACCCCTGAATCCCACCTCTCCACACTTTTCCACCCTTCCCTCTCCCTCTCTCTGTCTGTCTGTCTCTCAGGTCTTTGTCTCTCGGTCTCTGTCTCTCGGTCTGTCTCTTTCTGTCCCTCTCAGTACCTACCTCTATCTCTCTCTTCTGCCTCTGCCTCTGTCTCTATCTCTGTCTCTGTCTCTCTTCTCTGTCCCCCTCTGTATCTCTCTCTTTTTGTCTGTCTCTCTCTTTCACTTTATCTGTCTCTGTCTCTCTTTGTCCCTCTGTTTCTTTCTCTCACCCCTTTATCTCTCTTCTCTCACCCCTTTATCTCTCTCTTTCTACTCACCCCTTTATCTCTCTCTTTCACTCACCCCTTTATCTCTCTTTCTCTCACCCTCATCTCTCTTCTCCTCTCTCTCTCTCTCCGCTCCGTCGCTTTCACAGCCACCGCCCCCCCCCTACGCGGCTTTTCGGCATCTGGGCGGGCGCAGGCGACGGGGGCGTTGTGGGCGGCGGTGAGGCGTCTCGCCCGCACTGCAATGGCGCCGCCCCCGCCGCCGCCGCCGCCGCCGCCGTCGTCGCTTTGAAGCGCGCGGATGCCTTGCGCTTTCAGGAACCCGGCTCTGCTGCCGCTGGCGCCGCCCCCAGGGCGCGTATTTAGAAAGTCCAGACTTTGCAACTGCGAATTACGCGAAATTAGCCGGTTTTCGCGGGGAGGGGCCAGCGGGATGAAATGCGAGCGTAAAATGTGCGGAGTAACTGGATTCAAACCGACGACCCTTTCGGTGCGGGATTGGCTTCTCGACTCGCCGATCTTACAAGACGTTTTTATTAAACAAAAGTCAGACATCAAACATACTAATTAAACTGGGAAGAAAGAAATAGGTTGTATTTTATCTTTTAATTGAAGCGTGCCGTCTAAAAAGGGTAGTGGTCACTGGACACATTTTGCACAAGAGACGATGAAAAACTCAGATCATGTCTCATCCACTCAACTACCTAGGACTAACTACTATGCACGTGTATTGTGGTTTCATTTAGTTTTGCAGAACCATAAAGGTTCGTTGCGCGTTAAAAATTCTATGCATTGTTAAAAAGCGCCTTTTTTATAAAACAACAAGAGCGTTATAAAGACGAACAAATGGTTATAAATAACTGACACTAACAAGTTCTTTACACCTGTCCTTTTGTTCCACTAAGGGAAAAACACGACTTTTTAAACTAAATACAGTAAACCGCGTTAACTTGTCACTTCAATGTAAAATGTGGGAGGGAAGTCTTCATCTCCTGATGACGTGAAAGTTTAGTTTCCTGAAGTTGTTGCTTGTCCTGATTTTCGTCCGCGCTCTTTGATTATTTTTCCTTCAAAATTGTCTAATAGAAACATCAACTTTTACACCTTTAACACAAAAAAGACTAATGATTCACTTTAATTTTCAGAGTTATGTTTATCAATTATTGTGAGCTCAAGTAACATTTCTCCGGTATATTTGCATATGTCTAATTTTGATAGTTAATTACTAAAAACAGCTGAATTTGAATAAGATTTCATTCATATAAGCTAGTTGTCTTCATCTCCAATCTTGAACCCTTTGACATCTTTTAAATTCGTATTTTCCATTTGATTACACTTGATTTCACTTAATAAAATTAAAAGTATTATCTTAAAAATTAACTGAACCATTTAATTAATTAATATGAAATATCTGTGAAACAAAAGTTCATTTTTTTATAAATTTCTGTTCAGTAAATCAGTAACATAACAGTTTACTTTACATACAAAATTATAGGAAATGGAATTGAATTGCGATTTTTTTATTATGTTTGATGATATTTTTAAAAAAACTTGATAAACAGAAACGAAATTACATTTGTACTTAAAGCAAAACAGTAAGGATTTATCCATATTAAAATTTTTAAACACTTTTTAAAGGATCAATCCTAATAATAGACTAATTCCCACCTAATGATTTTATTATTGGATAATCCAAGGTCATTCCCTTGATTGTCTATATTTGTTACTATATTTTTTCACACTTGAATACCTGCAGGCAAAAACGTTGTAGTCCTCAAAATATAAATTTAGCAACACATTACTTTCCTCCTCCATTATTGCGTTTACGCACCCGTGCGACTCGTGGCGAAATTAAAACAGAAGAAGAAAGGCGCTCAATGTTTATGTTTGCCAACATAATTTCTTATACGTCTCACTCAGACCACATACAATCTTGATGCAAGGAAATTTCAGAAAAGTATTTCAGAAAAGTGATTGTTACGTGTTTTGCCCATCAGCTATTCACTTATGTGAGTGTTGCCAAACACTGGGCACTTGAATTGAAAAGGTTTACCCCGGAAGGCCAAAAGCGTTGAGTGGCCAGTTCTCCACGCCTCTGCCTCTTGAGTCCTCCCCTTCTTGGGCCCCGCTGAAAATTCTCCCTCAGGCGCGAGATTCACATAGCGCCGGTGAGCGACGTAGTACTTGGTGAAACAACAGAACGTGCGTGTTCCGTATCTCGCATCGCCTCTTTGTTTACAGCCCGTGGGCAGGAAGGATGGGCCGGTCTTTGAGGCGCTCGCGGGCTGTCTTAAGGGCGGGAAGACCCTTGCCTGCGAGCGCTAATCCCCGGATGCCGTGACCGCCCGGAATTTTCCAGGCTTCTGCCCGGCCACGGCGCGAGGCGCTCGTCGCTTGTTTAAGAGCCCCTGCGCCGGTCCGCGCCGTCGCTGTCCGCTTCGAATGAGAAATTATTGAACACTTGAATCAGAAGAAGGATAGCGAACAGACATGATTGCTGGCCCCCTTGATTTTTTTCTTTCTCTGTGTCTACAACCTGTCGTGACTTTGGGTTGACAGCAGCTTATTAATAATACTGCCAGATTATTTCGAAATCCTTGAGGATGGGTATGTGAATCTGCACCTTGGAATATATTACCTGCGGGCTTTGGACAAAGTTTAAGATTCTGCTTTGACATTCGCCTGGTATTTATCGAAGGAAATTAGGAAAAAATAAGATAAATTATCATAGGTAATACCACGAGTGCTTTGAAAATTGTGAATAAATTCGCGACTCGCGAAGCGAGGAGCGGATGTCTCTGAGAATTTCCACAGCACGAGTGGTATTTAATAGGACTATTCCACGAATGAAATTATGTTCAAACAAGTTCAAAAATACGCTAAATATGGAAAATAACTGAAAACTATGTTAAAATCAAACTTGTTTAAGAGCCCCTTTGCCAAGCCGTTGCTGTTCGCTTCGAATGAGAAATTATTGAACACTCGAATCAGAAGAAGGATAGCGAACAGACATGATTGCTGGCCCCCTTGATTTTTCCTTTCTCTGTGTCTACAACCTGTCGTGACTTTGGCTTGACAGCAGCTTATTAATAATACTGCCAGATTATTTCGAAATCCTTGAGGATGGGTATGTGAATCTGCACCCTCCTCAGTACTGAGGATGGAAAGGAATGGATTACCTGTGGCCCCTGGACAAAGTTTAAGATTCTGCTTTGTCATTCGCCTGGTATGTATAGAAGGAAATTACGAAAAAATAAGGTAAAATTATCATAGCTAATTCCACGAGTGCTTTGGAAATAGTGGATAAATTCGCGACTGGCGAAGCGAGGAGGAGATTTATCTGAGAATTTCCAAAGTACGAGTGGTATTTAATAGGACTATTCCACGAATGAAATTACGTTCAAACAAGTTCAATATTTCGCCAAATATTGAAAATATCTGAAAGCTATGTTAAAATCAAACTTGCTTAAGGTCCCAGTGCCAAGCCGTTGCTGTCCGCTTCGAATGAGAAATTATTGAACACTGGAATCAGAAGAAGGATAGCGAACAGATATGATTGCTGGCCCCTTGATTTTTTTCTTTTTCTGTGTCTACAACTTGTCATGATTTCGTCCTGACAGCGACTTATTAACAATACGGCCCAACTATTTTCCAGATCTTTGGGAATTGTCGTATGGGGATCTGGATTTTCCCATTGCAAGATACTGAGGATTGGCAGGATGGGAAAGAAAGGTTTATAATATGATCACTATTTTTTTTAACTGTAGACAGTAAAATCGTCCTACTTTATCTGCTTGATATGTCGAAAATTGTTTATGACTGGAACTACAGACTGGGATTTCCTGATCTGCAAAGGTATATTAGCAGACTCGCAACATGCGCTAACACACTATCATACATAACTAGTACATGTCGGCAAAATCCGCAACAAAATCAATACGAAGTGTTATGGAAATTGTCTGTACCATAATCACGCTGTTACATGTCTACACTTGCTCTTTGTCTTATTTACTCAACTACCCGAACCCAGGGGAGGGCAATGTGTTAGGGTGTGGATTTTGCATGTTTGCTTCCTTTCCCCCTAGTGATACGACAGTTTACGATCGCGTTAAGTCAGAATTACTCCTTACCATCCAGGGAGAAACCTAGACTACGAGTTATAGCTATATTTTAATTTCTGATTAATCGTTGTATAAATTGATTTAAAAACTGAAATGTCAGCTTATTGTGTTACGTAATCGGTGTCAAGGAAGTTAAAAATTCCATCCGTAGTTACATAATATCATCTATAAAATAAAATTTAGAAAAAAGGCCAGCTTTCACTATATTTTAGAAATAAATTGACCAGGTAAAAAGCCTCCTGAAATGACATTAACTGAAAAATTCAGGCGAGTTTGAATACATCCTGAGATAATATTGTGATTTCGTATTGAATTTATGGTATTGAACTTACACAGCTAATAAAATAATTGAATATTTGAACATTTACCACTCCATTACTTATTTCTGGTCTTCGAAAATAAAAACAATATAACAAATATTTTTATAACAATTACATTATTCTGCAAGTATTGCAGATGCACGGATTCACACTCGTGCGGTAGAGATCAGCTTAATCATTTTCAATAATTATGTGAATTGGTAAAACGAGTGTATAGTGCATCCATCACCTTCATTATCCTTAAATTTTTAGATTTTTTTTTTATTCGTTAATTTCATTTTTAGAAAAATCAAATCTCTTCAACATTTTGATGTATTTTGAATCACTTTTGTCAATACATATTTACTCTCTTAGATGTAATATACCATTCAGACACATTATTTACACAGAATCAGTAGCAGATTCTTTCCCTCTCTTGTTCCTGCAAATGAACTTGAGTCTGAGTTCCGAGTAAATCGGTGTCGTTACTCAGAGATGTCGCGACTGCCCGGGATTCTTGCGGAGGCGGCGGAGGGCGGTTGTTTAGGGCGACGGATCGCCCCCCCCCCCCGCGCCCTCTGAGGGCGATTTTATTGCGCTTCGGCAGCTCCCCGGCCTCCATCCCTTTTCTCCCTTCGTGTCCCCTCCCCCACGCGCTGGGCCCTAGTGCGGCTTAGCGCCATTGTCATGCTGATGAGCGGCGGCGGCGGTGGGGAGGGGGAAGCGCGGATGACTTCCCCTTCCGAGCCACACACGCTTCCCCCCCACCACCACCACTCTCTTCCCCTCCTCACTCCCTCTGTGGACAGTTAGCTGCAGACGTGTTGGAGCTTAGGATATTTAGGATTGGATCATCCAGGTTTGTGAAACTCTTACATTCGAGAAATGAATACTCGAATCATTCCGATTTTTATCATTGTTTATGAATCCTTCACAGCCTACGAACGTATTTTTTAAAATATCCATTAATTCATTATGCTATAGCATTTAGAAGTTTCATATTTTTAATACACTGCTACACATACTACATGGGAGTAATTATAACGCCTACCACAACATATGTCTTGCCCTCGCTTGTTTCTATAGTAATGGCGATGGCGTGTGTGGGAGGGGGAAGATCGGCTGACTTCCCCTTCCGAGCCACACACGCTTCCCCCTTCTCTACCACCACCACCACCCTACCACACTCTTCCCTTCCTCCCTCCCTCTGTGGAGAGTTAGCTGAAGACGTGTTGGAGCTTAAAATATTTAGGGTTGGATCATCCAGGTCTTCGAATTTATGGAAATGATTATTAGAATCCTCCCAATTTTTATGAATGTGTTTGAAAGCTTCACAGCCTTCGAGCCTATTTTTTAAAAGATCCCTTTATTCATTATGCACGACTGGGATCATTTAAAAGTGTCATATTTTTAATATACTGCTACACATACTACATGGGACTAATTACAATGCCTACCATAACACATGTCTTACCCTAGCTTGTTTCTACAGTAATGGCGTGGATGGGATGGGGAAGATCGGCTGACTTGCCCTTCGGAGCCACATACGCTCCCCCCTCCACCTCTTTCTTCCCCTCCTCGCTCTGTTTGTGAACAGTTGGCTGCAGACATGTTGGAGCTTAGGATATTTAGGGTTGGATCATCCAAGCCTTGGAATTCCTTAAATTCGAGAAATAAATATTCAAATCCTTCCGATTTTTATCAATGTTTATGAATTCCTTCACAGCTTCCGTACCTATTTTTTAAAAGCTCTATTTATTCATTATGTTCTACTGGGAGCATGTAAAAGTTTCATATTTTTAATATAGCAGTACTTACAACGCTACCAACACATGGCAGTACTTACAAAGACTACCACATCACCATCACAAGCCTTACCCTAGCTTATTTAAGCTGTAAAAAGTAAGGTTAAGAATGTATAAAATTATATCAGATTTGTAATTGCTGTTAAAGAAATCTTACAATCACGTTATTGTTCGACACAAAAATTTTGCCTCCGTGTGTTTTCTGTATACGCAGAATTGTAATGGTTAATAATAATAATAATAATATTTATTATTATTATGCAGTTTATTTTAATGTTTATTTTCTTTTATCATAAGGACAAATACACAGGTTATACAAGACCAAAGCGTATTTATCGACGTCTTTTTGTCACGAATTCATATCTATCCTACTCCCATAAACTTTCGAGTTATTCCTGTTGTTGAGATAACCACAGCCTTTTGCATTGTCTTATAAATATTCACATTGATATTCAGGTCTTTTAAACTTTGGAACAGTGTCTTGGGAATTACTGCGGTGCTAGAGATGACAATGGGAATAATTCTCACGAGGTCCATATGCCACTGTTTCTTAATACTTTCAACCAGCGGAGCATATTTTGAGATCTTCTCGACATACTTCTCTTGAAGGTTTTTTGTGTTCGGTATGGCTATGTCGATCAAGTAGACTTGCCTATTCGTCTTGTCTACTAGAACCAAATCAGGCCGGTTGTGAATGGCTGTCTGGTCTGTGAGAATTGTCCTGTCCCAATAAAGTCGGCATTCATCATTTTCAAGAACATTATTAGGTACGTATTTATAGTAGGGTACCTTGCATTCTATAAGCTGGTGTTGGTAAGCCAGTTCTTGATGCAGGAATCTTTCCAACTACATCATGGCGTTGTTTATAATCAGTTCCCGAGAAATGAGTGCATCCAGATGTAATATGGTGGATGTTTTCCTGTGCCTGGCATCCATACCGACATCTGTCATCTTGTACCCCAGGATCTCTTACGATTGCTTTCAGATAACTTCTGGTGGGTATGACTTGATCTTGTATTGCAAGCATAGTGCCTTCCGTCTCTGGGAACATCTGACCTGCTATCAGCCAGTAGTTCGACGCTTTCATGTCGACGTGATCTTGACTAATTGCATACAGATGCTTTCCATGCAGAGGCTTGCCCATCCACGTTTCCAGTTTTTGCTGTTCTGTATAAATATTTCCGTTGTAATCTAGACGACTTAACTTCAACGGTGTACATCCGTCCGCTAAACAGACGGCACGATGTAGTGTAGATGTTTCTGCTTCCTTGTGAAAGAATTCTCGTAGAGATTTTATATGTTGGGACTGTTGGTTGCCTATGTCCACTACACCTCGACCACCCAAATGTCGTGGCAACGTTATTCTTTCGACTGCTGATTTTGGATGATGCTTGCGTTCTTTAGTCATCAATGTGCGCAGTTTTCTTTCGAGGCCTTCGATTTCCGTTGTACTCCATTTTATAACCCCAAAAGAGTACCCGAGGACAGGGACAGCATATGTGTTGATTGCTTTGATTATATTCCTGCTATTGAGTGATGTCTTCAGAACTTGTCTGATTCTTCCTGCAAACTCTGTTGACAGTTCATTTTTAACCGTTGCATGATCAACACATCTAGCTTGTTTGACACCTAAGTACTTATAGGTCTCATCTGCAAGCATTGCCTTTATAAGCTGTCCATTTTTTAGCTGGAATCCATGATCTTGAATTTTACCTCTCACTATTTTTATTGTCCGACATTTGTCCATTCCAAATTCCATACATACATCCCTCGAGAATGTTTCAACAATTCGCAGGAGGTGTTCTAGTTGCATATTTGTTGCAGCGTACAGCTTCAAGTCATCCATGTACGAAAGATGGTTTAATCGGTATGCTTCTTGAGTCCCATTCTTGATGGCATAGCCGTATCCAGTTGAATTCAGGATATTGGATAGCGGGTTCATTGCCAAGACAAACCATAGCGGACTCAGAGAGTCACCTTGAAATATACCTCGCTGAATAGCAATCTCATCCGTTTCTATAGTTTCGTTTGGGGTATTCAGAATCATTCTTGTGCACCACATTGACATAACATGAGACAGAAAGTTGACGATTTTTGTGTCTATTTTGTCTATTTTAAGGACCTGCAATAGCCAGCTGTGTGGTACAGAGTCAAACGCCTTCTTATAATCAATGTAAGCCATATATATATTTCGATGGTTCTTATATGCTTGGCCACACACAACTGAGTCAATTATTAACTGTTCTTTACAGCCCTTTGATCCTCTGCTGCAGCCTTTTTGCTGAGGCGCAATGATGTTATTTTGTTCGCAATGACGAAACATTTTGTGAGCTAAACACGATGATATAATTTTGTATAGCGTAGGCAGACAGGTTATTGGCCGATATTTTGTCGGGTCGTGTGTATTGAATGCATCTTTAGGTAACAAGTAAGTGATACCATGAGTGAGAAAACCAGGTATTTTTTTTGGATCATCTAAGGCATCGTTGATAAGTTGACTCAATTTTCCATGTACGCATGTCAATCTCTTATACCAAAAGTTTTGAATCCTATCTGGTCCTGGTGACTTCCAATTCATTAATTTTCCAACAGCATCCTTAACATCAATGGCTGTGAATGACACATTTTCCATTTGCGGTAGTTGTTCCGACTTTTGTTGCTCTCCTTTCAGCCAGCTTGCCTCTGAATTATAGAGTTTGGCATCTGAGAGCTGTCTCTCCCAAAAGTCTTGAACACTTTGTAAGGTTGGATACCTGGGGTTAATTGAGCTTTTTGTCTGTCTCATTGTTCGGTAAAAGGTTTTTTCCGACTTATTAAACAAGCAATTATCAGTTTTTCGCTTGTTACTCAGTTTGTATCGTCTCAGGCGAGACGAAAATACAGATAGTTTCTGTTTCATTGTATCGAGACACTCACAAGGAGAGCTGTTGGGTCCTTCTCGTTGCGTGTGGGTACCATGCCTCTGCATTATCTTCTTCACTTTTTTTGTCAATTTTCTAGATCTTACCCCTTTTACGTATTCAACCAATTGAGCAATGTCCTGCCTCAAATATTTGATTTTATTATTCAGCCGTCTTTCCCACTTTGGAATGAAATTCGGGTTTTTTCTTGATGGCCTTTGTTCACAATTAAAGTCTATTCCAACAGCTCTCACGATCGTCACTGCACCACAGTATACAATCAAGTGAAGTTGCTCAATACTACGGCAATTACTAATGTATGCTGGGAGAATCTTAGTGTTCATCAAGTCAATTATTTTCGCCAGTTTTTTGGAGGTATTGACTTTAGGTATCTTTGGACGTCTGATTGGGTTTGTATCTTCAAATTCTGTAATAGCAGTGCTCATTAATGTTTCGAGATTGTCTTCCGTTCGTTCTTCTTCCTTTCGACAAGCGTTCTCTTTCTCTACTGCCTCCACAAACTGTTGGGCTCCTTCACTGTTTGTTTCATCATCTGTCGCTTGGCTCTCTGGCTGCGCCATAAATTCCTCTGTAGTAGTACTGATAACTTTCTTTAGTTCTTCCCTGATTGCATCAATTCTAGCTGTTGGTATCAAGTTGTTTTTTAAGATACTACGATATTGACCTGCAATATGTTGTTCGCTCGTATTCATATTTGGGTAGATAGATATGAATTCCCTATACAGTTTTTGCCTGTATCCCATTCGCATGGTTTCTAGGCAAGTGACTTTGAAGTAACAGCGCATCAAATCTTCATTCATAATTCTTGACCATTGTAAGCGCTTCTTTGATTGTCCTGTAGCAATGGTTGCCAGCTGGGGCACCGGCAAAACATCAACTTCAGGGGTAGCTGGGAGGTGTTGGGGGCTACTCTCACTTCTATATTCAGCAATAGCTTCTTGAGAGACCGGCGCTTGCTGATCCAACAACCGGCCATTGGCGGTCTGCTCACTGTCATGCCCAGCGCCAACTCCAGGCATGCCCTGGCGCTCCCCAGGCAGCGACTCTTTTTCCGAGGCCTTCCGACTTCTTAGACGTCTCTCCATCCTTGGTTTTCTGTTCGGAGTGTCCTTCTCCTAGCATTTTAACCCTGCTGCCAGGGACCCTTGGCATCCACCCTCCCCCGGGTCAGGTGAAGGCTGGGAGTAGGTTTAAGGAAGGAAGAATGAGTAGAATTACTTAAGACAGGTACCAGGGGCCTCGGAGCTACTCAGTCCACCCGTTGGCTCCTGGGAGAAGGGAAGGGTTGAATGACACGAAAGGAATAGTTCGGGTCAGGAGTTAGTCGCCTCTTACGACAGGGGGGAATTACCCGTGGTGCTATTCTACTAAAACCCCCGGACACCACACGGGGTAATAATTATTATTATTATTATTATTATTATTATTATTATTATTACTAGCAGCAATAGCTTAGTAGAAGTTGAAGCAACTTGCTGAATGACACTGCAGAATGCAGATTAATTATCCTGAAGACCTCGGACTCCCAGTCAGTTACATTTATCTGGTGCCCTGGGCACACAGGTATCTCAGAGAACGAAGAAGCCGATTCTGCAGCAAGAAATGCCGCAAACAATTAGAAATTGATACGGAAGTAAGACTTCTAGACGCAAGAAATGCTGCTTTCAAGTGTATCTTCAGAGCATGGCAAACCACATGGAATAGCATTGAAACGAAATTAAAGCCAATTAAGCAAAGCGTGAATAAATGGCCATCACACGTCAGCTACACTCGACGAGAACAAGTGTGCCTTACCAGGCTAAGAATAGGCCACACAAGAATAACATCTTCATTCATGCTGAATAATGAGGAACCACCTGTCTGCGACTGCGGTGGAGATTTAACAGTGAAACATCTACTAACAGACTGTGTAAATCTCGCGACAATCAGAGACAGATGTGGAATGAAGGGGGATCTGAGGGAAGACCTAGGAACGGACACAACGGCGACTGACAGGATTTTAAAATTCCTGAAAGAAGCAAATCTGTTTCATCAAATTTGAATTGTAACTGTAAACTGTGCTTGTATATGTGACATTTTATAATAAACAGTAAAAAGGCTAAAAGCCTTAGTTGCCAAGCCTTCAAACATTAAAAAAAATACAATGAAAAAATAATGGAAGCAATAATTCTGGAAGAACAAACACGATTTAGAAAAGGGAGATAATGTTCTGATAATATGTTTGTGTTAAAACTATTGATTGAAAAGAGACGAGAATTCAGTCTACAAACATGTATGGTGTTCATAGATTATGTAAAAGCTTTTGATAACGTTATGATAGGAAAATTATGGTCAATTATAGACAGAAAAGACATACCAAAATATCTAATCGAAGTTATTCCAAACTGTACAAAGATACCCAAATTAATGTAAGAATAAAATCAGGTAATATCCTCAAAAAGTTTATAAATAAAGGAGTGAGACGAGGTGCTGTATATCACCCACATTTTTTAATATTTATCTTGACGATGCTATAAGAATATGGAAGCAGAAGATGAATTTTTTAATTTACCGATAATTTTAATAATAAAAAAAATATAATGACACATCTGTTTGCGGGCGACCAAGTTTTGATATCTGATAATGAAGACACTTTACAAATAGTTCACAACAAAATGTCAAAAAAATGTACTTTGGGCGGCGATAGATGGTAACTAACGAGATTATCTGGCAAATATAAATAGGAGTGTGACAATGTGGATTGAGCATTTGAGAATGTATACTTGGAAGCGGGTCATTGGGACTCTGATAAGCTTTTCCAAGGATTCAATATCCGTTTTCGACCATTTGACGATCTCCAATAATAATGTAATAATATGTATTGCGTTAATTGCAACTGTAAAATTTCATTGAGTTAGAAAGGTGTTGAAAATGCTTTTCTTTTTCTTAAGAAATTCCAATTGTATATCAGTTCTATAATTCCAAGACATATCAGTTCTACAATTCGAAGATCGAAAAATTGAGAAAAATATGAAAAAAAAATGTACTTAGCTATAGATGGCAGCTGCAAAGAAGGAGAGGCAAAACCGAAAGGAAATAGAAAACTTGAGGAGGCAAAGAAATTAGAAAACTCAATAGAACGAGAAAGTCTTATGCCATTCTGTAGAATCACTAGTTGCAATTGTGATGACGGTCTAGCGTTTCGACTTAGATTTCCAGTTTTACTCCCATAAAATGTGTTTTTTTCTCGAATATGCACTTTGTATCAATTACATTGCTTTAATATGACAATTTAATTTCATACGCTGAAGAACATATAATTGTGGAATATATTTGAGTATTAAATTATTTCAAACATTAGGTTTAAACATCGCTTGAAAATCACCCAAGATAATTTGTTGCAATTTGCATCTATTATTGATATTGGAACAGCAGAAGGGTTACGTTTCATTTAAAATTGATTAAATTAGGATGTATTTATTGAAGAATTGTCATAACCCGAACAATAATAATTCATTCTAATAAAATAGAGGGTAAATTGATATGGGAAGTTAATTAGAACTTTGTGGTATGTTTTCTGTAATATTGTGCACTTAAATTTCAATTTAGCATTGTGTTTTGACAATACAAATTGTTTAAATTTTATATCCAATTACATTGAGTTATTATTTTAGAAAAATTAATGTCGGATAAAATTTAGTACTTTTAGTTTTAATCGGATAAAATTTAGTAAACTTTTAAAAGCATAGATCGTTTCTAAACATTTGTCAGGATTTCGTTGATTAGAATATAAAATTTCGCCGTTTCCTGTGCACGAATACATCATTCTCTTTCTCACAAATAACTTCGTAAGGCGAGAAGTTGTAAAGGAAATGTGTTTTTCAAGCTAAGGATACAAAGATGTTTTTGTATGGATATTTTAATATTGTTACGTACTAACAATTCCTGGAATTAAGATTCCTCAAATTTAACGTGAACATGCATTAATTTGTGACTACAATTCCTGAGCACATATTTCAAAGGGCGCGTGAACATGCAGTAATTTTTAATAAACAATTTTAACTCTTGAAATTTTCTTTTGCTTTGTGATTTCATTGATGAATGCGTAAGTTAGAAACGAGGTCTTCGGAAGGACTTTTCCCAATGCTGTGGCATGGAACATGCTCTGCGTCGCCAACCGCCAAGCACTCTGCTGCGCTGGGGGAGGGGAATATCATGTTCAGGTGCAAGGTAATTAATTCTTGGGTAATGAATAAGGGATTATTTATAAAGTGACGATTAATCCCAAAAATTCAATTTTTCAGGACGGGAAAATATTCACATTCAGCCTCATAATTCGTGATTCAATAGTTTTCGGAAACCTTTTAACACAGAAATAACACAGTCGAGCATTATTTGGAAGCATGATGGAGAAGGATCACACATCATATTGACACGTAAAACTAAATTACAAACAGAAATGAGAAATAAGCTCTTCAATTCTGCGTTCAATGCAATGATTTCGAATCATTTAATTTTTTGTAATTGCTTTTAATTGATGTTGGTTTTTATTTAAAAACGAAAAAACTTTTTCATTAATAACAAATATTTTGCACAATTAATGTACACGTTCGTCGAAATCGTAAAAAGGATCAGTATTTAAATATTCAATGGCAAAGACTTGATATATGGAAACTGTATAGACCTAAGCATCGACAAATGAAAGATGGATCACAGAGATGTAGATTTCCGAATATGCAAGGAAATAAATGAAGGGCACGGAAAGAAAAGATGATAAACCTCAAAGTTAAAGTTTTGTGACATGAAAATATTCGTACTCTTCCCTCTGCTGTCCATGCACTCTGATTATCTGATGGTCCAAATAATGACTCATAGTCGTCCCGTGGCTGATGTATTTTTTACGAATTCCATTTAAAACCTTTAGAGGAAAAATGTTGACTTGCTTGTCTCTCACAATCGTTACCATATGCATTACGATTTTTAAACATTATCTCTTCAATTAATATTGTAATCATTGCCACATCGCTTTCTTATTAGTCTAACTGACTTTTGTTATTTCTTTAAAATGTTTGAGGCGATGAATGTGGAGTTCTTTAAGAATCGTAAGGCCCAATTGCTCCAATGGCGCGGAAGAATCCGGAGCGTCCACTGCGCCGCCGACCGCCGCGCGCTCTGTGCTGCGGAGGGGAAGGGAGGGGAAGCGGCGGAGGGGAGGGGCGCTGATAAGCCGCGAAAAATAATTACTGCGGCGAGCGGCGCGCGCCCCGGCCGTATGTCGCAGGGGACGCGCGGGACATTTGTACTGCGGCGAATGGA
>JAHLJT010008756.1:132524565-132550939 GCA_031308135.1 Acheta domesticus | reverse complement strand
TCTCCCCCTCGCGCTATCTCCCCCTCTATCTATCTCCCCCCTCTATCTATCTCCCCCTCTCTCTATCTCCTCCTCTCTCTATCTCCCCCTCTCTCTATCTCACCCTCTCTCTATCTCTCCCTATCTCTATCTCTCCCTATCTCTATATCTCCCTATCTCTATCTCTCCCTATCTCACTCTCTCTCTATCTCACCCTCTCTCTATCTCACCCCCTCTCTATCTCCCTCTCTCTATCTCACCATCTCCTTATTTCCCTCTCTCTCTCTTACCTCCCCCTCTCTCTATCTCCTATTTCCCCCTCTCTCTATCGCTCGATCTCCCTCTTTCTATCAGCCCCTCTCTCTGTCTTTATCTTCTTCCCCCCTCTCTCTCTCTTTCTGGCAGCTGACTCGGCGCCCTGTCGTCCGCGCTGCCTGCTCGCGGCCTCCAGCCTTTGAGGCTGCCGCGGCCCCTTGGACAGACCGAGGGCGAGGGTGGGGGTGGGGAGTGGGTGAAGCAAGGCAAAGGGGCGATGCAGCTGAGTACGTTCTCAGGCAGAGAAGACACTTCTCCACTGAGAACCCTCCCTGATTTCTCTGCGCGAATTAGGGGGGCGAATCTAAAGGGGTAGGAGAATTTGGGTGTGTCAGAATTGAAGTGTCGAATATGTGATGAACTTTATTTTAATTGAAGTGACTCTTTTTTACCCGATTATGCACTTTAAAATAAGTAAGTGTGAGGCATACTGTATAACGTTCTATTAAATCGATTCGTTTGAGTTGTTAGTGGTAAAATTATTAAACTTTACTTCTAGATCGGACTTAAAATAAGATCGTCTTCGTAGTTAAGAATAGTTGATAACGATTTCAGTGCTGTATGGAGGAGAATTCTAGGAGTCGGCTGATGTGATCGGTAGTTTTTCTGTGGTTTCGCCGATCAATACCAGATGAATGCCGGAGCAGTACTCTTTCAAAGGGGCCACTGATTGCGATCTTTCCTTCTTCTCCCTTGTCCTATCCTCACTCCTTACATACACACACACACACACACACACACACACACTTTCATGAACTACACTACTGCACACGTCGGGAAACTGGTCGGAACTTGTTCCGATTCCAGCGGTGCTCTGCTGGTGGGAGATTCTTGGTTGAGGGAAAACCCCGCTAGCCGACAGTAAATCGGTGCTGGATGTCACTATCCAGCTGGGCAAGATCATAGCTATCTCCCGATGTAAACATGCACTACACCTACGGGATTAATGATTTAGCCGTTGATGCGTCCGGAATTAATCAATCAAAAAATTGCTACCGTGTTTTATTGCAGAATTCAAGAATAATCTAATGAACATTTAGGTTTATTGCTCTAAAATTAGCATTCACTGCTTGTAAACTCAACATTTATTTAAGTATACTTAATCAAGCTTAAATTGAAGAGGATAACGAATATATGCTAAGATGAGTACGCACATTTGTAGAAATACCTGTCGTTATTTTCATTCGTTTACGAAACGAGATTGTTTTAGTAACCGTGTTGGACACAATTCTCCTGATGTTTTTATACCAAATCCAAAATTAAACATCAACGAAAGTTCAATTAAATGTACATTGAGTGTTTGACTGTCAACGAGCTTTACATGGTTATCCCTTCCGCGCCAACATAATTTTCTCTTTTCAAAGAGCGCATCATCAGCGTCGCGTGGAAGGCTGTCTTTCGGAAGCACCTCCAGCCAATCGCCGCCCTCTCATAACAGCGGCACAATGTTGCTAAATCCATATTCGTTGCGCGGCGCCGCCCCGCGTCGGCTGGAGCCTTTCAGCGCGGGATAATGAACGTGTCGACGGAAGCGGCCGAGGATTTGATATCTCCATTTACGCGGCGCATCCACAAGACGTCAATTGGGCAGGGGGGCGGGGAAGAAAGGGGCGGGCGCCCGTGATCAATGGACACCCCCCACCCCTGGTCCCCTCCTCCTCCCCCGCCCCCGAGCGCGTTGTCATATCGTTAGCCGCGTCGTTCTTTATCGCGCCCTTTTGCTCCCTTGTGTGTGCCCAGACCCGCGACGCGCCCGCACAGTGGCCCCGAACATTCACATTATCGGACACAAATCTGTTGTCACTGTTTTGCAAGTAAAAATCAAGCGATATTTGACTGATAATAATATTTCATATTCTGATCAACTTAATACATTGTACAAGCTCGTTACAACATGTTTAGTCTCGTTAAGAACACAATCCATACATAGTTACGCGTTACATGGAAAGCCCTACTTCTCTTCTGTTTTTTCAATGTCTCGCGTATAACCAACAAATATACCCCTTCTAGAACTATGGACAATTTTGTTCATATTTATACATACATATAAAACTGGATGTTGGTTTGTCCGAGATCGATAAACTCAGACACCGTTTGAGTGATCTCCCATGAAAGTTGGCATATCTTACGGTTTTTCTTTCATGGAGAAGATTTTTATGCAGGAGGGCTCTTCAGTTAAATGCAATACACAATCCACGTGGGCTTCAGTGTTGCTGAGCAGAAGAGGGACTAAGAAAAAGGGAAAAAGAGAGAGGGGAAAGAGAGAAGGAAAGAAAGAGAAAGTAGAGAGATGGAAAGAATGAGAGGGAAATGAGAGGCGCATCAGAGACGGAAAGAGAGGGAGAGGGGGAAGAGAGAGAGAGGAGGGAAGAGAGGGAGAGAGGGGAAGAGAGGGAGAGAGGGGAACGAGAGGGAGAGAGGGGAAGAGAGGGAGAGGGGGAAGAGAGGGAGAGGGGGGAAAAGACAGTCAGAGAGAAAAAGCGAGACAGGAAAAGAGACAGAGGGCCGTGTGTCGGGGGGCGGGGGTCGAGCAGAACAAGACGAGCGGGCGGACGATGTAGACGGGACGGACCTAATGTTGAGCTAGGGGACGACAGGAGGGGCGATTGCGGCGAGAGGAACAACCAGGTCATAGCAGTGCTCGTAGTGGAGCGGGAAGACGGGGCCGGGGTGTAATTCTGGTAGCTTCTTTTAAGTCACAATCACTAGTGATGTAATTCATTAAAATATGATTAAAGTGGTTCTGATGAATGTTACATTAACAATTCAAACCAAAGCAATTTTGGTATCAGGAAAACACCAATGTTCAGAAATGGACTTTCATTTAACTTAATTTTCGTGAATTGACTTGAGTTGCTTACCTTTTATGTATAGTGTTCTGAATTTTGAAAATTGCATTCTCGATATTCTATGGAGTTACAATCCTTCATTTTGTACGGATCCCGGCCACCCGTGATTACAACTAAGCCTAAAATACTCATTATTATGAACTTTTATGTAACTGCCTTTCTGTTTCTTCATATTTATTAAAATACCAATTTATTAAATATGGAGAAATTTGAGAATCTATAAAATTGTTAATAATGATGTCTGTTTTCTTATACATTTCAAAACTTTTAAAAAATTCACACACTTACAATAGACTACACTACTATCAGACACTACTTTCAGACTTTACCTCTTTAAGTCGTGAGTACCTTGGTAGAATAATATGATTGTAATCCGCTGGGATCGTGACAAAAATAAAATGTATACTAGTAAAAGATTGTTTACTTGAAGTTATCCAGAAAACTGAAATACTGACGTGTGAGAATGCTCAACTTAGTAGTTCCCCTTTACTCCTTTAATATGGCCATCAAATTACCAAAACTATTTTGGAAAACCGTATAAAATTTCTTGAATACATATTTTTAAACCTCAAAAATAACATATCTCTTTGAAAATAAATAAAATTCAATTGATATTTTGTAGATTGTAGCGGATTGATATTACATCTCCAGAACCATAAGCATTAAAATCATCTGTTATTACTGAGAGGTCATTCGGAAATTAAAATTATTTTTATACCCTTGTATTGCATAGTACGAGTTTACAGAAGGTCCTGCCTCTAGCCTTTTTGGTATTTGTTGCCCCACTTCCCGGGCCCTCTGTAGATTTACGGGTCATAGAAGATGTGGTACATGATTCCTGAAATTAATTCATTCGTTCTGGGAGAAATGTCATGGCAAGAGCCTTGCTTCACGTGCGTATTTTCCCCAATATTTACTGTTAATAAAGCCATTAAATATTGGCACTCAGTTTCAAAGGAGAGTCAGTGAACCTCAGAATCGCCCTGAATATGACATAACCGGGTAAAAAAAGCACTTTTGACGAGTAGACCTCGGATTTTAGGACAAATGCCTGTTTAGTTCCTTTAGGAATTTGTTGAAAATAATTGCAGATGTTTACGAATCATGAAAAAATAGATCTATTAACAGCATCTAATAGTGTCGAAAATGTCCTAAGAGGGGGGTTGTTGCCTATTTAATATTTTTTTACCTAAAACTGCCTAAAGTAGGTAATTATGAAGCATTATCATATTTTAATTACGCACTTCTTAGGCAATTGCACTATTCCTAGCGTAGCTGCGTGTTGACAGGTTGAGGCTTATCGCCGCGTCGGGTCGTCTGTGCAATCCAGGAGAGGAATGCCACAGGTCACGCAAAAGCGTACGGTTGAAAAGGCGAAGGTTACAAAGTACGAACCAAGTCTTCAAGCCCTAGAAAGGAAAAAAATATAATTGCGAGTTTTCTTCTGTGTGTGCGCGCGCGTGAGTGTTTGTGTGCGCGTGTGTGCGCGCGCGCGTATGTGTGCGTGTGCGCGTTGCGCCTGCAAGTGTGCGTGTGTGCGAGTGCGCGTGTGCGTGTGCGCGTGTGCGTGTGCACGTGTGCGTTTGCGCGCATGTGTGTGTGCGGGTGTGCGTGCGTGCGTTTCCGTTTCTTATCCGCTGCATTGCATAGTGGGAAGAGGAGCGTTGTCATAGCCTATTTTAAGTACTTAAAACGTCGCATTTCATGCCAGTGTTGCCCAATTTCATAATTTTGTTACCTGATTTTAGGTGCCTAAATCATCACTTTTGCTTGCCTGAAATTCCGAAGTCTATTGACGCGTTTGCGCCTGGTAGCGTTGCACGGGCGACTGTGCGCTTCGCTTGGAGCCGCGAGTCTTTCCCGCCGCGGCGTGGCGCGGCGCGCGTGGTTTGGCCCGATAGCATCTCTGGGGCTGAGCCCCTTCATCACGCGCGCAGCCGCCACCTGTCGCCCGCCCCCGCTCACGCCCGCCCCCGCCCCCGCCCCCGGCCCCGGCCCCGCCCCCGGCCGCGCCATTCAGTCTGTGCGAGCGCCGCCGGCCCGTGTCATTGCCAGCCATCCCGCGCCCATTTGGCTAATGAGTGGACGACGACTGCTGCTGGTGCCGAAGCCCGGCAGGCGACGCTTCCTCTTTCTCTGTCTCCGCCCTGCACACCCTGGTCCGTCCGGACCCGCTCCGCTCCGACCCGCCCCCTTCCCCGCTCCGGCACGCCGCGCCCCGCCTGTCTCGCCCCGCTCCGCTACACATGCATCGCCGTGTCACACCCCGCTCCACTCCGTTCCGTCCCTTTTCCTTCCTTCCCATCCCATTCTAGCCCAAACTATCCCTTCCCTTCCCCTACCATCTTAACCATCCTATACCTTCTCATTCCATCCCATCATATTCTAATCCTTCCCATCCCTTCTCATTCCATTCCATCCCCATCCTATCCCCTCCCATCTCATCCCATCTTATTCCTTCCCATCCCATTCCATGCTATCCCATTCCAAACCGACCAATTCCTTCCCATCCCATCCCATTACAGCCAAACCCAACCCAACCAAACCGTCCCTTTCCGCTCCGTTCCATCACACTCTACCTCACCCCGCTCCGTTCCTACCCATCCCATCGCACATCACTCCATTGCATCCCATCGTGACTCGAACCATCTCCCTCCCTTTTTGTTCGATCTCATCCTGCACTGCCGTGTCGTCACGTCACATTGCTCCTAAATCCCGTCTCGTTACGTGCTACTCGACACGTCTCGTCCCAACTCGTCGGGTCCTCTTCCTCCCCACTCCGCCCCATCCAGACCCTAACCTCGACTCTCCATTTTCCTTTTCTCCTTTTCCTCTTCCTGCCCGCCTGTGATTTGTCCGTTCTCTCACCCTGCACCCCGCTTGACTCGTTCATTGTCTACACGTCCTTCCCACCTTCTAAACTGACCCATCCTTTCGCTTCCCTTCATGCGGCGTCCAGTACACACTCACCCATTCTCCCCCCTCCCTTAACCCCCTACCCCTAATAACCTGCTCGACCGTCTCATCCCACCTCGTCCTTCACTGGTCCTCTCCGCCCACCCCACCGTTCCCCCCTCCATCCCGTCCCCGCCGCTTCGTTAGTTTAAAAGCCCTCCGGCACTCCACCGCCGCCGCCGCCGCCGCCGCCACCCGTCTGTCTTCATTGCAGCAGGTGAAGAGCGGCGCAGCCGGCCGCCTCGATTAGCGTTTTTAAAACTTCCGCGCGCACTTCCAAACTGTCTCTTTCACTGGCGCCAACGGGCATTCCCCGGCGCTGCCGGGTCCCCACGCGGCAACATCGAACCCGTAAAACTATTACGCCCAGATTAAACCGGCCCGAAACGTGTGGTAAACAAGTTTTGCCTCCCCCAAACAATATGCAATTACCGACTCGCGAAACAAGGCACGTAATGAATTTAATGAATTCGTAAATTAAAAACTACAACACAAAAGGTTTTCCCGACGTCCATAAAAAGGTATGTACTAACGAGCTGCGAAAGCAGATTTATGTAAAACGGATTGCGTCATAATTACAAGGAAGTTGGGCGGGCAACGGCGCTGCTGGGGAGTCGGAGAGGGCGGTGTGGGGATGTGGTGGAGGCAGCAGCCATCGTTAGGCGCAGCTGTAGTTGGCGAATTGGGGAATCGGGCAAAACAAAAAAAAATGACGCGATAATTAAACGTTGCGCGCATTAACACATTCGTTTCACCTCTGGACTAGATATAATTAAGTGGAGTCACGTTATATGGCCAGAACGGGACAAAATACAGTTTTCACTCTCGTTATTGATATCTGTACATTTGATCTCGCGAAATGCGCTGTGCGAGAAATAAATCGATCGCTGATTACGGGTTCATCGATGCCAATTGGGCTTCTCGTTTGATTCCCCTCGAATCTTGCAATTGCAGCGACGTCGACCGTAAGCACTGTCAATCGTTTGTTTGAGCGAAAACACATCACCATCCAAACTCCATGTTGTAAGACGATCTGTAATAGATTCACAGTCTCGAACAGTACATTAAGAAGAAAATTGGCCAATATTCCCTCGCCCACTCCAATCTAATAAAAAAATCCGACTCAGCCACCTGTTTAAAATGTCCAGAAATATTATCAACTTCACATATCATCCTCTAGTGTTTAAGTCTCCAAAATCTGCGAAACTCACTTGTCATCAAAAACTTATTATTACTTCAATTGAATTAAATAATACACTAATTTTAAGGTTGTAAATCAATTTTAACTTATCTTAATATTGCTGTATTAGATAATACGATCGGAATAATCGTAAAATTTATTGTACTTCATATTTCTGACTATTGTTTTCTCTAATTAAAAAATTTATATCTAGTGCAAATCAATAGTGGTCGTTAATGACCATAGTTGTTTTTAATGCGACCAAAAATAAATAAATTTTAAAAAATCTTTGATTTGGGTACAATTTCTTTTAGATTTTGTGGTTTAATTAATTTTAAAATAATATTTAGGACAAGTTATTGATGTAATGTATTTCTACTGTAGAAAAAATACTGTTTTCGTTGGATACGTTTTAACTCTAGTGCGGACGCACCCATACATTTCATTTACGTTACCAGGTGCGTGGTAAATTCTGTTCACTACATTGTCATTTTCAATTTTTGCTTCGTAAATAGAACTAATAATTTTTCATTACGTTTTTATTTGTTCTACATAATCCAGTATTGATGTTAAATCTAACTGATAACTTATGAATAATTTACATAATGCAATAAACACAAATATTAAGTGCAAATAACAATAATTCGGTAAGAATTTTCATGAAATGATTCTGATAAATTACTAAAAATCTTCTGATCGGACCTCATCTTTATATTATACATACTTTTACGCAATCTTCCGTCTCAATATCCTACGTCTTCATTATGTGAAATGTATTTACATACAGTTAGATTGTATACTACACATCGTCGCTGTCATTTGGGGTTTTCATCCGTTGGCAATGTAGGTACCATACCCTTTTTACAGCCAATATTCACCTCGTCTACGTGTTTATTCGAACCTCAAACCAAGAATGTTTTAAATGTTCCTGCTACAATGAGATGAAATTAATTTTCAATGTGTTCGAAAAATTGTTCGCATCACTTAAGTTACTCGTTTGTAACTAGTGTTGTAAATAACAAATTACAACTTGTAATGGTGGAAGAAATTTAAAGTGCTGCGATATTAAAGGACAAAATAAGCTTTTTTATTTTGAGTATGTTTTGGGTTCTTTAACTTTTTTAAAATTGATTTTTTTCGACTCACTGTATTTTTATGTCTTCAATTTCTTTCTTAATTCGACAACTTATAAAATTGAAAAAAAATGTATTCTCTGGCGTGTGCTACATTATTCAAAGGGGGATACCGTCAGTAGTTTCAAAGCTGAACACCGTAAGGATTCTGAGATATTAAAACAATAGAAATGCCTATTTGCTGTTCTGCTGCAGCGTCTTCCAAACCCCAAACACTTATCAATCAGTACTAGACAATAACTATCGTTATTCCGTACTCGTACTCGTACTCGTACTCGTACTTTCACAAGCAATTAATAGACTTATCTCTTTACATCTTGCCGGACACGTAGTGACGACATTTATTGCCCATTAATTTATATTAAAAAGTAAGTATTAAAAATAAAAAGTAATAAATAACTACACGAACAAGAGTATAATATTCAATTAATTAAATTGATATCTCCTTAGCTTAATCTTCTAGATAATATCTTTTATTGAATACTTGATAAAGAATTGTAATTATATTGTTTTTTTGTTCCTTGTTTGTGTTATTTATTTTCATGAATGTGAAGGTAATGTTCTTTATGTTGTCATCAGTTCACTCGAGTAATTAATACAATAGATTTCTGGCTACAGTTCATTGATGTAAAGCTGGGCATAAAGTTAGCATCCATTGATAATCTATTAGTTTTTCTCCCTCTCGGTCGCAAGATTCCTTTCCATAAAACAGTAGCTAACAAATTAATTCGAACAGAGAGAATTGTCGTAATGTTTTCATTATTTGGTAAGTTTTTGTTTTGATTCGCAGCTGTCCTGTGGAATTGGTGTCATTGTTGTGCTATCTTAATCTTTGTTGTTGGTCGTTCATTTGTTTTTGTAGGTGTAGGTTTGCTCAGTTTATTGTAATATTTGGTATAGGTAGCGTTCTCAGTGTGTTCATAATTTTGTCCATTGCAATAGATATAAAACCATTGAAACATCAAAAAAGCTGCAATTTTTTCAAAACGAACAATATTCAAGTGCTCCAGTGGCCAGAAAATTCTCCTGATCTAAATCCAAATGAAAAATGAAATGTGCCACAAAAATAAATCTTCTTGAGTCAATAATGTCTTCTTTCGTGACGAAATCAAAAAACAATGTTTAATTTAGTAGTCAATGCCCAAGAGAATAAATGAACTTATTAACAATAAAGGATGACATTTAAAATATTAAGTTGATGAAAAGTTTACGTTTCGTATGTTGTCCAGTGTAAAAATAAAGTTTCTAAAGGACAACGTGTGTTCGGATTATTATGTTCGCTACTATACGTTGCAAAGAAATGCCATTCAGCTCTTACACTTTGCGGAAGTATAAATCTGTCATTTTTCCTTTCTTTGTAATAGGCGCTGATCTATGCGATAAATGTGTCTCTTAACACTGTCATAATCTTCATCTTTGAGAAGCATTAGGAGTTTACGCTGAAAAAGGTGAATTTCATTCATGTTGTGATTCATGCGATCAGAAAGAACAATTATTGTTTGGTGATTAATTTTATAGTGTTCTTTTTACTGCAGTATGCGTAGTAGAATATTCATTAATTCAGTACATTACCTGCTTTGCTTCGTAGTATACGGAAGAATGTTTCAAAATGACCCAAAGGGTCAACAAAAGATCCTGTCATCAAATATTAAATTTTACCTTAATTTGTTCATGTTTTGACAAGCCTCATTTGCAAATTTAAGCTGTCTCTAAAGTAAATATATTAAAAGAAACAAAAAATCGTTAACTCATTTCACATGGTTGATCCTGAGTCGAATAATATATTTTATTATCCTGAGTCTAATAATATTTTTTTTAACTTTTGGGGAATTTGTGGTCCAAATTTGCAGTGTGCTACAAAAATTCGGGAAAATAGCGAATTCGGTTGTGTAACGGTTTACGTATGTGCGGCTTTGTTCGGGTTTGACCACCGCGAACTTATGTTCGCGGTAGTCAAACCCGATCAAAGCCGTGGGAGCGTAGCATGATAAGGGCGAAAAATCATTCGTACGCCTTCCTTCAGAGGGGAAGTAAAATTGTCTGTCCCATGTTGTAGATTCACTACATGTAAAGATCTTCAAGTCTAAAAAAAGCATATGAGCTAAATTTAAACGTATGTTTCATCGTACGAACGATACGTCCTTCCTTTGCCAAACGGTGAAAAGAGTGTGGCGAAATTTGAATGGACAGACGGAAGAGCAGGCCTCATGGTCTGAGCCTCGCCACAGAAAGTAAGGCATAATTCAATTCAATTAAATCCAAAATGTACTCTTCAACAAGTTGAGAACCACGTCTGGTTTGCGCCAGAGCGTGCATGAAGGTATAGGCAGAAGGGAGAAGAGGGTGGGGTAGCAAATGCCGGCTGTCCCATGTCGTAGATTTACTGCATGTAAATGATCCTCAAGCCTAAATGAAGCCTCTGAGCAAAATTCGTGTCGCCTGTTTCATCGCCCGAATGATACCTCTTTTCTCTGCTTAATCATATTCCGGAGGCGGAGACGTAAGAATTTTATAAACATACATTTGCATAATTATACTTCGATTTTTCTTTCTTGGCGCACGGAGGGGGCTGTTAATAAAATGGATTATCTCAGGGTATTTCGCGTCGTTCTCAGTTGTTCATTAGGAATCGCATGATCGCGACTGTATCGAGCAATTCTGACGATCATGCAACTCCTGGCGGCATAACGGAGAATGACGCAAAATACTGTGGGATATTCCATTTATTGACACACTCTTGTGCGCCAAAAAAGAAAAACCCAAGCATATTGCTAATTCATCCATGCTTTTGCATAAGTATACCTTATTAATATGATTATAATTATCAGTAGTAACTAGACACATTCTTCATGAACACTATTTACATGAAAGTATATTTCCTGTAATAATCTGGTGACGTTACGATCAATTTCGGCAAAATTCAGGAGACGTTTGCAATCTCAAAGTACTTGTGTATCTAATTCAATAAATTTCGACCCCCTTCTGTCTTTCGTGTGTCAGTGCTGGGGGGGGGACAGTGAGGGGAGCACAGTGCTACGCAAGCGCTTCTTTGCATCCGGGAGGGAAGGGGCGGGGTAGGGTGGGGGGCGGTTGCGTCCAGCGGATCAAAGCGCCGCCTAATCATATCGCGGGGGCGGAGATGTAAGAATTTTGTAAGTACACATTACACCATCGCTACGGAGAATAAGGCATCAATTCAATTCAATTCAAAAATTTATTACTGATTATCACTCTTCGACAAGTTACGAACCACGTCTGGCTTCCGTCAGTGCGTGCGTAACGACGTGGGCAGACGGGGCAGGAGAGTGGGCGAGCACGGCGCCACGCAAGCGCTTCTTTGCATCCGGGAGGGGAGGGGCGGGGCGGGGAGGGGTGGGGGCGGTTGCGTCCAGCGGATCAAAGCGCCGCCTAATCATATCGCGGGGGCGGAGATGTAAGAATTTTGTAAGTACACATTACACCATCGCTACGGAGAATAAGGCATCAATTCAATTCAATTCAAAAATTTATTACTGATTATCACTCTTCGACAAGTTACGAACCACGTCTGACTTCCGTCAGTGCGTGCGTAACGACGTGGGCAGACGGGGCAGGAGAGTGGGCGAGCACGGCGCCACGCAAGCGCTTCTTTGCATCCGGGAGGGGAGGGGCGGGGCGGGGAGGGGTGGGGGCGGTTGCGTCCAGCGGATCAAAGCGCCGCCTAATCATATCGCGGGGGCGGAGATGTAAGAATTTTGTAAGTACACATTACACCATCGCTACGGAGAATAAGGCATCAATTCAATTCAATTCAAAAATTTATTACTGATTATCACTCTTCGACAAGTTACGAACCACGTCTGGCTTCCGTCAGTGCGTGCGTAACGACGTGGGCAGACGGGGCAGGAGTCTGGGGGAGCACAGCGCCACGCAAGCGCTTCTTTGCATCCGGGAGGGGCGGGTGGGAAGGGGAGGGGCGAGGTGGGGTGGGGTGGGGGGGCGGTTTCGTCCAGCGGATCAAAGCGCCGACTAATCATATTGCGGGGGCGGAGACGTAAGCGGCTTCGCAGGGGGCTTTGGCCGCGGCAACGATCGATGGGCGGTTGCAGGGGGGCGAGGGGAGGGGGGCGGCGATTTGCGAGCAGCGGCTCCTAGGAGGCCTTGGGCGGGCGGGAGCGAGTGAAATTCGGCGGCTGCCTCGTCTGACTAGAGTGAGACGTTCCTCGGCGAGTGACGAACGCACGTGTCGGGGGGGGGGGGTCAGCGGTGACCGGACGCAAGTCGACGGGGCGAGCGGACGGACTGACAGACGGAGACCAATTACCGACGTTGCCAATTCCCTTGCAGGACACCGGAGTCGTGTATGGCATTCTAATCCCCTGTATTGAGCCTACATTACAAGGTATTAATATTGTTGTTTCTTAGGTATTAACTTGGGCTGCGATAGAAACTCGCACGAACATTCATTGCAAGCCTGAGGAAAATAAGAGAATCCAATGTATGTGCATATTATGTTCTACGCAATTACCAAAATCCTCTGTAATTAATTCGAAACCTTTTATGAATAATTATTACAAACATGTGATGGAAATGGGAGGGAATTTTCCAAAAACGTGAAGTGTTTAAATAATATATCATTTTATCAACGCATTTTACGGGAGAGGCCCAAAAAATATTGTTTTTGAAAGTCTCTTCCGTCATTGCAGAGTATTTTGTAATTAACACCGACGTAAAACCACTTTGAAACTGTTATTTAATCCTGCTTAATTCGTGTAATCGTTTGTTACAATTTAAAAATTTGAAATTAAAGCTATTATTTTGGCATGTATGAAATACTTTCAGATTGAGGTGAATTTTAAACATTTTGTTTTGACGATGACCATCTATCTTTGTCTTTCAGAGACAAATATAAAACAATTATTAAGGTCATTCTATTTTGTTTTGATTTAAATTTATATAACCAAAAATAATGAAAATTATCGGCCTTTCACCTGCTATAAAGCCTGCAAATCACTTAAAATGTGCGCAAGAAAATCGGTACATATGTTTCAGTTCTGACATCTAGTTTTCAAACATGGAGTAAGAAACCATGACGAAGTGATTTCCAAACATCAATATTACGTATCAGAATTTAAAACATACACCTTCTTTTAATATTATTTTTTAATTATAACTATTTATAGCTACAAAAGTAACAAAAATGCAGATGAAAAATTCTCTCACTTGTTTCTAAAAAGTTGCAAGCACATTGTCTCAAAGTAGAAAATAAGTTACTCTCATATAGCACTGCAATATATTAAAGATTTTAACAACAACAGAAACACTGCAATAACATAATGTAGTATATAGTGTACAAGAACTTTTTACATACCATGAATATGAAAAAATTGCTGTACCACAATGGAACCCGAGAACTGGATATATTTAATAGTGGAGAGGCCTATTCATTGGCGCCTTACTGTAGCCTAACGACATCTGTGACTTAGAGTTGCATTAAATACGATAATACATTCCGTATACAGAATCTGTATACGCAGAATACGAATATACAGAACAACAATATCAAATATTTTAATTTTTCTATCAAAACCGAACTGTTTCATTGTTTGTAGGATGTCCTCCGAGTTCCTGGGTACATACGAAACCGTAGGATATTTCACTTGGCCAGAAGCTGCAAAGTTTGTTTGAATGTCTGCGCGTATTCGTGATAATAATAATATTAATAATAATAATAACAATAATAATAATAATAATAATAATAATAACAACAACAACTTCTAAAGAAATAATAATAACAACTTCTAAAGAAAGGTTATACCAACTTTGTTATTAAGCTTTGCAAACCATTCAACATGGGAACCGATTACATGTAATGTTAGATGCTTCTGCGAGCCATGTTCTACCGTTCAAGTTCGCGTGGCCACCCATCTTGACCGTGTCCCCTTCCCGTCTTCTCGAAGAACACACCTTCTCTCTGCCTGCCAGCGCCCCTGCCGCCCACCTGCGCAATTACGTCCCTTTGAGGACGTTCTGTGCTGCAGCCGCTGCGTCCGCGCGGCAAAAAGGGCTTCCATTTATATCTCGCTCCGCCCCGCCCCGCCCCGCTCCGCTCCACGCCCTCCTCCTCGCGCAAATCCATTACGCGAACCGTCCTGCCCCGCCTCGCTTTTCTCCTCCTCTCACCGCTCCCCAGCCCCGCCACGACACCCCATACACCTTTCCAAACGAGTGTCCTGACCTCGCTCTCTCCCAACCCCGCCCTCTCCCAACCCCGCCCACTCCCAATTCCGCACTTTCCCAATTCGCTCTCGATCAAACCTCACACTCTTCAACCCAGCTCTCTCTCTCAAACTTCGCTCTCTCCCAACCCCGTTCTCCGAACCCGATCTATCAACTCTCCCAACTTGACTGTCTCCCAACCCCGTTATCTCAAACCCCAATCTCTTCCATTCCCGCTCTCTCCAACCCCTTTTCTCTGCCAATCTCGCGCTCTTCCCAACCCCGCTCTCCTCCAACCTTACTCTCTTCGAACCCTGCTTACTCCCACATTCGCTCCCTCCCAATCTGATCTCCCCCAACCTAGCTCTTTCCCAACTCCACTCTTTCTCAACCCTTTTCTCTGCCAATCTTGCTCTCTCCCAAATCCGATCTCTCCCAACCCCGCTCCCTTCCAACCCCTTTCTCTGCCAACCTCACCCTCACAAACCCACTCTCCCTCAACCTCGCTCTCTCCTAACCCCGCTCTGTCCCAAGCATGCTCTCATACCCCGCTCTCCCCCATCCCGCTCTCTCCTAATCTCTGCTCTCTCTCCCAACCCCGCTCACTCTCAACCCCTTTTTTCTCAAACCCCGCTTTCTTGTAACCCCGCTGGGCCTGTTGTCATGTCCCTTCGTCCGCTTCGTTCAGCTCCTCCTTTCTTCGTCCCGTCCCGTCCCACTCCATCTCTCTCCGTTCCGATTCGATCCGATCCATTGCGTCCCGTCCCGTCCCGTCCTGTTCCGTCCCATTTCTAATAGACCCGTTTCGCTTCTTCCGGACCCGCTCCATTCCTTACCGCTCCGCAAACTCCACCCCCAATCTACACATACCACTCCTCTTCACCACGAACCCCTCCCGCCCACTTCACCACTGCTTGACTTTGCGCGCGAGCCCCGCCCGCCCCCGCCCCCACCCCGGCCCCGCCACTCGGACAAAGGGCGCGGCGGCGGCGGCGGCCCCGGAAGTTGCGGGGAATGCGACAACGTTGCCATTGACAGGCTATTACTTGGTCCCGAGCGGCGACAAATTGCGCGAGCCCCGACCTCGCCAGCCCCTCATCGACTCCTCGAGATTAATCGCTTCTCGACAACGCGGATGGATCGTCACCTGCCGACGAGGAATTAATTAAAAGGAAAACGGCATACGCCCCGCGGCGGCGTTCCCCAGGGACTGGTATGCGGCGCCCGCCTCGGCCAGCCTGCGAGAGCGAGAGGAATGAAAGGTTGGGCACATAGAGAGAGAGAGAGAGAGAGAGAGATGGCCTAAAGTTTAACCGCGGTGAGTGAGAAGCTCGCAGAGATGGTGGATGGGAGGCGCCTGTGTGGCATAGTGGGAAGGATGGAAAACAGAATAGAAATGTACGGAGGCCAAATAATGGCAAGATGGAAGAAAACATGGTGGGAGGGTATGGCGGGACTGCTAGTTCATTCACGTTATGAGCAGTAAGCGGGGAGTGAAGAGTGAAGGTAGGTTGAATATAAGTGGATGTATGCAAATGTAAATCTCGCATTAGACCCAACATGGATTTTGAGGATAAGGAAAAAATGATTGATTATTGAATTCAGTGATTCATTGAAAATAAAAAAGTTTGTGGCGATGTCATGGCCAACAATATTATTTGATTCAAGGGCAGCTTTCGATGGCTTAGCCATCAAGGTCCGTTTCCTGCCATTCTGAAGCGTTGCTGTTAGACATTTTCTGGTTTCCGAACAGCAGATAACTGCCGACGATGGGTAAGTCATGGAAAGTTTGCTCTTGAATTAAATAAAACTTTTGGCCAGGATAACGCGTTTCATTCTGTTATTTTAATGAACGGTTTAATATTGTACCGTCGTCATGAAGATATGGAGGTTGGCATGTGGTATGTGGGGTTTTGTCAAGAGATAACAAAGATGGATAAATAACGTGAAGATGAGAGAGTAGCCATTTCCTCTGATAAGGCGAGTGAAGGATAGCATGATTACAAGAAACGGAGCAATAGGCGAACAGTAAGATGTAGACCTGAAGGTAACTGAGATCAGGGAAAGGCATTGAAGAGAAATATCAAACAATTACGCAGAAATTTGTAGATATAAAAGACTTTCTCCCAATGAAGTTGCAATGGTTATTAAACGAGCATAAGTTACAAGGTGAATTTCAATCCATCTTGAAAACAATTTTGCTAGTAAGCGATTAAATGTTGGGAATTTGCAGTTATCAGCAACGTAAGGAGTAGTAGTAGTGTAGTAGTGTTACCGAGGTTCTTTACAGCTGACACCGCTTCTCCATCGTAGATCCCACATCCTTCGATCTTCCAATCTTCCTCTTGAAAATCTCGTTCCTTCATGGAATTTTGTATCTATTTTTGCCATGCATTTCTTGGTTTGCCAAGTTTCCTGTTTCTTTGGGATAACCATTTTAAAATTTCTCAGGCTATCGACTTTGATGAAGATCCTTTGGATATGACTGTACTACCTCAATCTTTTAGCATCAGCTACAACCATTTTATCAATATTAATACCCATTTTTATGTCAACATTGCGTACTTTATCCAGAAGTGTAAAGTCACAACAACGTCTCTAACAGTTTATTTCCATTGACTTTATGTTTTGCTCTTCACTCTGACTAATAATCCAAACTTTTGAACCATATGTGCATATGCGTAAGGAGAATTTCTTTTAACCTTCGTACCTTGTGTGGGATCTTTTTGGATCCCATCATCATTAATTTTTTTATGTTTCCCTGAATATTTGCAGGATAATTTCTTCTAGATATGCCTTCGTGCACTTATTAAGCAGGTATAAAACCATTTCAAACATATTTTCCATATTTTATCACAGAGTATTAATATTTTTTCGTTATATGACACAGATACAGATACACATATACAGATTTGACCTAAGGTATGGCCTGTTATTTTCCTATTATCATTTGAAATATCTTGCCATGAAAATAATGTGTCTGTTACAGTCAATATTTGATTTATCTCGAAATACCTTTCGTAAACTTAAATATTTTTTAACCATTATCTATCAACAATGGAGGTTACGTACGGTAGAGGCTATTCTTTTTATGAATTATTTAATTTAAGGTAAATTATATTTAGTATATTATTGAAAATAACATATAAAATGTTTTCTTATATAAAAATTATTTACACTCAGTGTATTGCCGCATAATTTTGTGTTTACCACTTCCAATAGTCAGTAAACCTTGGGGTCCAAAAAGACCCCAGGTTTAGTAGTTGGTTGTAAATTACCGATATGGCACGAGGATAAATGCACTTACATTTTGTGAGGAGATTTAAATAAATTTTACCGTACTGTTATTTTATTTGAAAACCAAACGAATCCTAAAGACCACCGCATCGCGTAAAATCCAGTGTACTGAAAGGTCGCCAGGGGCGCTTGCCTGCCACCTGCTCGCAGTGAGAGGACCATTAGGACGCTGTCGGGCGAGCGAGCTGAGTGCATTCACGCGAGCTATGGCACCTGTCCATCTCGAGAGTCAATGCGAACGTGATGGCGCCGCGTCGGACCGGCTGCTCTGCGCATTAGCTTCCCACGCGCTTCGCCTTTGAGGTGGGAATTCGCAGACGGCGGCGTCAGCGTGGATTGAGTCGTGTTGAGACTGTCTGCGTAGACGCCGCCTACGTTTCACTTAGGCGTCCATACAAATTACGTAGTTTTGCTGAAACTAATCGTACTCCTTTTCATTTTTCTGAGGGTGAATCTGAATTGGTGTCGGGTTTTAATGTTGAGTATAGAAGAGGTGGTTTTGCATTAATTTTTATGGCAGAATATTCTAGGATCGTATTTATGAGATTATTAACTGTTTTGATTTTTTTTGGTGGTGATTTATTTTCTTTATTATTTTATTTTATATTGGTTTTTATATCATTTATTTTTTGCAAATTTCGAGTATTTTCAATAACCCCTCTCCCTCTTGTAACGCATCTGTAACACGCGCTTGAATCCCCATAATTAATTAGGTAACACTTGTGACAACTCCCATTTTAAATGCAAGAAGTGGAAATAAATTATAGCACAGTAAAAACAATATGTATTTATTTTACTTCTGTTGAATATTAAAATTGAGGATAATTTAAGTAAAAACTAGTTAGCGATTCTGGTTGCACGTCACAATAAGACTGGGGTAAGTAGTGAGTGAAAGAATGCCTGGGCTAGAAATGGTTGATCAGCTACGCACACGCCGTCGTAGGCGATGCAAGAACGAGAGTCTACAGCGCCAATTTCAGGGGATTCTAGAATACTGTTCATTTCAGTTTTGATTATGTTCTTCCTAACCTCTACAGAAGGAAAAAACGTTGAAATAATATTTCCATTTATTGTAACAATTTACAAGTAATAACTTTTTAAAGTTTTTAAAACTAATTAGTTAATATTAGAATGTTTTAGAACAGGTCTTGAAAAAAGATTTCAGCAACTGTTAAAAAATGTAAAAAAATATAATATCAAGGTTACGTAACACTTAACTAATACGCCCTACCCTTTTTTACCGCAGTGTAACGCTGTCTGAGTCTCTGCCTCCCCTTTAGCGTTACGTAATTTATGGACGATCCCTCATTGAATGCATTTCACGAACAAGACATGCAACACCACAGGCATAAAGTCCACTATTGATTTAGCTGCGGCGCTGCCCAAAATGTGAAACAGCTTTAGTGACGTGTTATCTATGCTGTGGCATTTATTTTCGAACGTTATTAGTATACACATAATTGAGTGTCCCAAAATGTCTTTCTTTATTCATAGAAGCTATTTTTGTGAAGTTTCTATGAATTTATGAACAATTTACACCACCCAGGTGATAAAACTAAATGAGAGAAAGTGTGTTTTGTAAAAGTGTGAACAGTTGATTTCTGTGTACTACGTCGTAGAATATCTTAAACCAGTAAAATGTTGACCAATGGCGTTTTTACTTATTACTGGAGCTTAAATTACGATGGTTGCACGGAAAGTGGTAGACTTGATGATGCAAAAACACTGGCTGTCAGAGAGATATTCCTGTTTTTTGAAAACAAAGTTTGAATATAGATTTTTAAAATAGTGCGTGCGTAGGTGAGCGTGCATATGAGAGGGCGGGTGAACGTGCGAATGAACGTGGGGATGAGCGTAGATATGAGCCTGGGGGTGAGTGTGGTGGTTAGCGTTGAGATGAGCATGGGAGTGTGGGCGAGTGATTGAGTGAGCGGACGTGTGAGCGGGCGAGTGAGCGGGATGGGTGAGCGGGCGGTTAGCGGGGGTGTGAGAGGGCGGGTGAGCGCGCGGGTGAGAAGGGCAGGCGAGAGAGCACGCGAGTGAGCAGGCGAGTGAGCAGGCAAGTGGGCAGGCGAGTGGGCAGGCGAGTGGGCAGGCGAGTGGGCAGGCGAGTGGGCACGAGAGTGGGCACGAGAGTGGGCAGGCGAGTGGCACGAGAGTGGGCACGAGAGTTGGCACGAGAGTGGGCACGAGAGTGGGCAGGCGAGTCGGCAGGCGAGTCGGCAGGCGAGTGGGCAGGCGAGTGGGCAGGCGACTGGGCACGAGAGTGGGCAGGCGAGTGGGCAGGCGAATGAGCGACTGACCGAGTTATTAAACCGGTGGAGATCCGGTAGCGAACGAGGATCAAGCGGAATAAGAACATGGAAAGGCGATGATCTGCAAGGTGAGCGAGCTGAGAGGTGACTGAACTCCTGGTTCGCGGGTGAGGCGCGGCCGCGTGCCTGAGCGCAAGTAATTAACGACAACCTCCGGCGTCGCCCTCTCGCAAGAATCCCCGAGCGCCTTTCGCCAGTTTCTTCGCATTCTCCGTAATTCCGAGCGGAATTTTCACCGAAGAGGCGGAATCTGCCGTTTATCGACATCGATATCGCGTGCGCTCTCTTCACCGGCTGAGAGCGGAGGGGGTGGGGGCTGCGTCATAGTTCGAAGGGCGCCCGCCGAAACCTGGGGCGCTGTGGTCGCCGTCGGAAGCCGATCAATCTTCAGTTAGATCCAATGGAATTCAATTCAATGATGCCTTATTGTCCGAGGCGAGGCTCAAGTCACGAGACCTGCTCTGCCGCTTGGCCAAGCAAATACCGGTACGCTCCTTTCACCGAGACTGGCAGAGAAAGGAGAAAGGAGGGTTGACGATCTTTTACATGCAGTAAACCTACAACATGGGACAGCCGGATGTACTTCCTTTCTCCACTCTCTCATCTCTTGTCTCTCACTTGATCTTTCTCGCGCATCTCTTCTCTCACCTTCTCTCGTTCGCCCTCCCTCTCTTGCTCGTAGTTTTTTCGCTCTGTCCTTCACTTTCTCCACACGAGCAATGGGAAGGTTTGTGTCGCGTCGACCAGTCAGCGAGTCTTTCGATAGAGCTCGAATATTTCACGGATCAATCGCTAGTCTCTAACCCGCTCCTCGCTCTCTTTCCCTCTCTCTCTCTTTCTCTTTCATCTCTTGTCTCTCATTCGCACTTTCTCGCTCACCTCTCTCTCAGCTTCTGACGCTTACACTCTTCCTCTCGCTCAGAAAGACGAAAAGGTATTATAGTTACGGGTTCTCGTAAGTCGTGGACTTCTCCAGAATCACGTGTTCCACTTTCCGGTTCCTACTTCCGGGCTGTCATCGTTCTAAAGCTGAAACTGAATAGAGAAGGATCATTTTTGAAGTTAAGTTCGCCAAGTTTGTTACAATTTTCTAACAAGTTGAAGACATCCTTCTCAGATAAATAGATATTCCCGTGCTAGGTGTTTTAGAAGTGAGAAACATTTTACGTAATTTAAAACTTCATGTTATTTGAGTGTGTTTTCTCGGCAAGTACTATGTATATAAAACTTAATTTGAATTATTGATGTTGGTTAATGCTTAGGGAATGGGTAGTATAAGTAGATTTGTAAGGGTATGGAAGCTTTTTGTTGTATATTTATTTTAAGGTGGTTAGAAAATTTCTTTGGAGAGTCTAGATTTGATTCTGTTTTAGTGTGTGCTTATTGACCTAGTTAGAAGTGTGCTGTACTTGAGCAGGATGATAGGAGAGTGAAACATTGTGAGGATAACTTGATCAGATGCTCTGTAATTAAAGGTATTTGGAGTTCATAATGAATCTGACTATTGAGTATGAACCAAGATGCGTTGATAAGTATACGGAGACATTTGTTTTGAAAACCTTGTAGAGAGTTGACATTACTGGGTGCTACGACAGCTTATTATTGCGCAAGAATATCAAGTAATTTGCAGAATAAGAAATAAAAACAGATTAATGAACGTAAGTACAATTATAGGTTCACATACTCAAACGAAAGTTCCGCGCCAAAGAATTGGTTGATTGGATGCAACAACTTGAAAGGTACTCATAATTATATACAAGAATCTTATTAGCAGTCTAAAGACGGTATGCGTGTGAAGATCGGCGTGTGCAGACCAGCACAACAGCAGTGTCGCATAGTGTCGTTAGAAGCCGAGTGAGGTCGTGCAGTGTCATGGTGACCCCCCCCTCCTTTCCTGTGAGCGAGCGGAGGCGGGTCGTGCGCTGAGAGCGCTAGAGCTGCGCTGCAGTGGCGTCAAACTTTCACGGGCCAGCGCCCCCGCCCCGCCCCCACCGCCGTCGCCCACACCGCTAGCGGCACAGCTACCACCGCCGCCCCCGCACCACGCCGTTCCCTAGAGCGTCACCGTCGCTACCCCCCCTCCACCGCCGCCGTTGTCTTTTCCGCCTCAGCCACCACCGCTACTGTCACCGCCACCACCGCCACCACCTCTGCCACCGCTACTTCACCGCCACCACCCCAACATCACCGCCACTGTCGCCACTACCACCACCACCACCACCTCAGTCAACGCCACTGCTACCACCACCGCCACCGTCACCGCCACCGCCACCGCCACTGCCTCCGCCACCGCGCCGCCGCCACCGCCGCCGCTACCGCCACCGCCACCCGCCACCGCCACCGCCACCACCGCCAACATCACCGCCACTGCCGCCACTACCACCACCGCCACCGCCACCACCACCACCACCACCACCGCCGCCACCGCCACCGCCACCACCGCCGCCACCGCCACTGCCACCGCCACCACCACCGCCATCCCCACCGCCACCGCCACCGCCACCACCACCGCCACCGCCATTGCTGCCTCCACTGCTACCACCACTATCACCGCTACCACTGTAACCGCCACCGCCATCGTCACTGCTGCCGCCCGCATTCTATAATGTATGCCTGGCGGGGGCGCGGGTGGGCGATGGCGGGCGCGGGCGCGGGCGGACGCGTCCCGCCGGGCGGTTTTCATATTTTTTAGGGGCTGGGTCGCAGTGAATTTTTCACGGCCTGCGACAACCCAGTGTCTTTCGCTACCGCCCACGGCGCCACTGCGGGGGCGATGCAGCACTGTGCAGCAGAACGGGCGCTCCAGGCAGCGCACTGCAGCGGAACGGGTGCACGTTGCGCTACTCTCACACTTCAAACAGATAGTTGCCTTACACGAACGGACGTGTGCGCTCTTCTTGAATACTATTTCAAACAGATCGTTGCGTTTCTCGAACGGACCGAGTTCTCTTCGTGAACACAATTTCAAACAGATCGTTGTTTTCCAAACGGACTGTGTTCTTTTCTTGAACCCTATTTCAGATCGTCGCATTTTACGAACGGACCGTGTTTTCTTCCATGAACATAATTTTAAGCAGATTGTTGCGTTTTGCAATCGGATTGTGTTCTTTTCTTGATCCCTATTTCAGATCGTCGCGTTTTACGAACGGACCGTGTTCGTATTGCTAACGGATCGCGTTCTTTTCTTGAACACTATTTCTGATCGTTGTATTTTACGAATGGATCGTGTTCTCTTCTTGAACACTATTTCAAACAGATCGTTGCGCTTTACGACCGGACCTGTGTGCTGTTCTTGAACACTATTTCCTTCCGAGTTCCGCAGTGCCGTGCTTTTATTTCACTAGAATTTATTCCGGAAAGAATTCCTTGTATTGATTCAATGTCGGCTTTCTGTATGCGAGAAGCTAACTTGCTTTTATATTCCTGGAAGAAGTAATTTAATGAAAATATTTGTATTAAAAAAAGTTTTCATTTGGTCGTTTTGCAAATTACAATAATATTTTAGCAGGAAAAATTAAATGAAAATTTAAATAGGCAAATAATTGCAAAACGGTTTTTGTATTTGGCGCTCTGAGTAAGTCAAATCTTATTCATGATATGCTGGAGATATTCTGAGCTCCACTTTAAAATGTGAATTTAAATAGACGGTAAGGACGTGTGAAGGGAAAAACTTTTGAAGCTCATTTTAAGATCCATTTCACTCTTCATTTTGTAATAATAATAATAACTATTATTAATTATTAGTATTTATTATTGTTTATTATTATTATTAATACAGCATGCTGTTATAAGTTTATTACTTTCGTCTAAATGTCTACAAGCTTTTGCTTACTAAATATTACGTCATAGGTTTAATGATATGTGTATTTATCATTTCATGCTTTTGTTTTTCATTTTACTGCCTAAGCGCTTGGAAACTATTACCATATTTTGGTCTAATACCTACAAAAGCTCTATTGTTTTTCGTTTTTACCACTGTAAAAGTACTTAACGTAATGTGTTTTCATTATATTGTGCATTTTAAAATACAAAACCTAATGATTATTTAAGTGGCGCGTGAATTGAAAGGTTGTAACGTGTGGTAAAATGTAGTGGAATATACCAAAATGAGAGAGAAGTGAAGTGTTAGTTGTGGTGTGATGTGCAGTGAAGTGAAGAGTAGAGTAGTTAGAAAATCACCTGTTGAATGCATTAAAATCATTATGTATGGTAGACAAATATTTATTATTGTTATTAATATTTTATTATTTTTACTATTATTGTGTAGTTATGTTTTGTTTTATCTATAGTATAGTATTCATATTGAGTAGATAGAAAATCACGCGTGCTGTTTTAAAATAGCGATATAGATTTGCCTTAAAGAAACCGAATTTTTATTATTATTATTATTATTATTATTATTATTATTATTTCAAAACAATTAAAATTCTATTATATTAATGTACTGCAAACATCTACGACTGTACACTATGTGAATTATAGTGTTCTAAGACAAGGTTCAAAAAACCTGCTACAGAAATAATATTTATTTATATATCTGTCCATTAAATCATTCACCCAAATGTGCTGTTTTTTTTTCTAACGCAATAAATATTCTGTGAATCTTTTTCCCTTCCTGTGTTCGTGTGAAGAGGGGTAACGGGTTGAGACAACACAGTGATTATAAGCATTTCCTTTGCAGGGTTGTAGGGGTTCTAGGGTTGGAATGATATCGGATTTTCAACACCAGCTAGACAGCCAGGAGAATTCTCTGCAACTCGCTGCTCTGATCAGTAGTTTTCCTTACATTCTCTGGTCAATAACAGGTGGAGGCCGGAGAAGTACCCTAAAAAACAAGCCACGGACTGTGCGTGACATTTCTTTCTCATCCTTTAGCACTAATCTCCCTTACATTCACACAGCCGTTGATTTACATGCGCTACACTATCAGAAAAGATCACTCGAGTACCCCAGAGCTTGGTCTAGGGCAGAAACTGCTTGAAGAAATGCCAGAAATTGAAAAAAACATGTTCGTCGAGATATGTAGGTGAGCACCAAATCTCACCATCTAAGGGAGGTTCTCCTCTTTCTCCCGGTTACATGCATGCATGCATGCATGCATGTGTGTGTGTGTGGTGTGTGTGAAAGTGTGTTCTGAGGTTCGTCCGTCTGCCGCAGGGGCGCGGGGCGCTGGCGTCGGGGCGGCGGCCGCGGCGCCGTCCGCAGATCTGAGCGTCGCCGACCAGCCGGCCTTCGCCACCACGGGCAAGACCTACCGCATCGTCACCAAGGACACCGTCGTGCTGCCCTGCGAAGTCACCAACGCCGGTGAGTCACCTATTCTTATAATGCTATTCGTTTCAGCTTGGAAAGTTGTGACATCCGTTGGACACGTCTGTTGGAAACAGCGTCTGCATTTGAGAGAGAGTGTGTGAATTTGTGACACTCGCGGTCATTACTGAAGAATTCAAGCAAACACTGTTTTAAAAGTCTGGTCTATTTCAGAATTTTCTATTTCTTCGTTATTTGCGTAGATTACTATTGTTTTCCAGTCTTATTCATCCGCTGTTTTTAACAATTGACAAACTTTTGGTACGGACCTTTCGGTACTTTTCACAGAAGGCATCAGCTACTGAATTATAGGGAAATATAACGAAAATGATTATTACTCTATGAGCGATAAGCGCCTTAAACAGCTTGAATTATAACAGTAATCCATTCGACCACCCATGGTTCAATTTCAGACCTATGTGGACACCATGAATATCGCTGCAATCAATGCTGTGAGTGTTTATGCAAAGAACAACTGCGGAGAAAGGTTGAAGGGGATCTCGCTTTATCCCTTATGAAACCAGGAATGAAAGGACGATCGAGAGAAAAGCTGTGCCAACAGCAAAAGATCACGCGGGAGACTTCTGCTTGGAATCCGAGTAGGACTGAGGGGTCCGCGAACTCACCAAAGGGCAAGAGAGGGACATTCTTATCTCTGTGGACTTCAACGAAACAAACGCACACAGTACTGCTGCGTAGATTGTGTCCAGGGGGTGTGCCCAGTACACATTAAGTAAATATGTGTGAGATGTTCATCTGTTGTTGACATTGAATAATGTACAGTCCCAAAATGTTTAACAATTCTTTCAAACTTCTTTATTTAATAATTGTAATGCAAAGTAT
>JAHLJT010008756.1:132500304-132524465 GCA_031308135.1 Acheta domesticus | reverse complement strand
GGGCGGGTTGGAGGACCAGCGGAGGCGCCGTATCCGCGTGGCCGCTCGCCCGCAGCGTCACCGGAGCGCCGGTGGGGGCGGCGAGCCGGCTCGCGTGGTGCAGTGCCACCTGAGCGCCGCGGGGCGGGGCGCAGGGCGGGGCGGGGCGGGGGCGTGGGCGGGGGCGTGGCCGGAGGCGCGGATCCCGTCGCAGCCGCTCGGGTGGCTCAGGGCCCCCGCCCCCGCCCCCGCCCCGCCCCGCGCGGCTGCCGTTCACGCTGAGCGCGCTCGTGTGCTCCGCTGCGCGCCGCATCCGCCCCCACGCTCAGCTGCCCCGGCCCGCCCGCGCCCCGCCCACGGCCCGCATCGCAGCCGCCGGAGAGGCTTCCCACAACACACAAACTCACACGAACTACACTAGATTTTTGAACATCACAAAAATTTGAACACACGATATATTAATTTTCACTTGCTTAATCATAGGTTTTTTGTAAGTCAAAAACATTATTTTATCACTAAGAAGAGAATTTTTATGCCCAAAAAATCTTGAGTTATATTTTGGAAATGTGCATTTATGACCTAAAAAATTTCAAATATGCATTTAAATTAACATATTTCATTTCTTGTATTAACCTTTCTTGATACATTCAGTATAAAGCGTGCTTGGAATTAAAGATATATTTTTGTGCAAACAGAACATAATCTACCATACTTCGCAGCGAAATAATTAAAATATATATTCACCTTAGAGAAGTATTCTTGCTGCATTTCTTCTGCATCGAATCGAATCGAATGAAAAACGAGTTTGAAATTAGTCTCCCTTTTAACGAAATATGCAAAAGATGTGTCTATAATTACACGAATATGTCCCAACTGGAAACATCAGCCAAATATGCACAGATATGCAACATATTAATCTACATAGCATCCTATTCTAACCAAATTTCAAGAAATTTTACTTAGCTATGCCCTGAAGCAACGGACAAAAATACGCAAAATCATGTAATTCCGCTCCCTATTTATTAGTATAGATATTTTAAATCTCATTAAAACGACAATAATTTTGAAACAGGACTACAGTTTTTTACGTATTCCAAGTTTGAACAAATGATATACACAGTTATGCTTGCATAAATCTGAATATTTTTTTAATAACCTCAGATACGCTTATATTAGAGACAGGCCTTAATTCTTCACACAGTACAAATTATTGGATTACAATATCAATTTGCTTTTGTGCATTGTGTGGCCAGTAAGGTGGCTGGTGTTAACTTCATTGACTAGTATTAACTAAGGAAAGCCTTATATACTACAATGTATTGCGGTATCTATCATAATCGTGGTCTTGGATGCCGAGGTACTAAGATCAGTGGCACGGGGGACCTGAGTCAGAGCGCTTCGGTCCGGAAGGTCGCAGGTTCGAGTTCCGCCTTGGGCATGGGTCGTTGGTCGCTTGTGTCTCATGTATGTGTTGTCGCGAAGAACCTTGCGTTTTGCTGACCCCAGATCAGAGGAGCCCGCAAGTGTATTGGTGTATAGTGTGTGGTCGAATATGCGTCTCATGGGATCGAAATGGGTAACCGGCTGTCGACTGGGGAAAAAAACGTAAAGAAAAAAAGAACTTAGTATCTGCCAATAATGAAAATTAAATATTGTACAGACTAAATTAATGAATTTTAGTTTAAAAATGAATTCAGTGTTTGCAAGCGTGAGTATTTATATCAATCTGCGGATTAAACATATAAATGCACTGATAGATACAAAAGTGTACAAAGCAATTGTTAAATGCGGAATTTGCTCTCCATATGCCATTAAACCTAACGACAAAATAGGCAATCAAAAACCTTTGATGTTTTAATCCTTTTTGTTCTACATGCGTAAGAAGTTGCAAACAATCAAATTGATTTTAGCGTTATTATAATCACATCCAATCTCTGACGCGAAATAGTACTATACATAGAGAAATTACACAAATATAAAAGAAAATTTCTTAACCGTCAGTGGGAACGTTGGGTCTGGCAGACCTAGTGCCATCGTGGATGCGGTCTATCAAGTGAAGGAAATTAGTTCAAATCTTATCCACCAGTCTACCTCCATACTAAATCTTTTTGAACTGAGGACGACCATTAGTTTGAGTTTATCACAAAAATGTGGAGTGATATTCCTGCTCAAATTATTGATGGGTGTCCATCAGACCAAACCTTCCCGTTTATGTGACATTTTTCCAACAAGGCCGGCTCATCTAAGCGTTATTTTAATGCGTTAAATCCGAAGGAAAGTGAATTAATAAATACACTTTTAGAAAATGATTGCTTATTAAGTATGAAGTTGCTGATTCATCATTTAAACTAGAAATTCCTCCTTCGGAATTCAGATACTGAACAAGAAATTGAAGAAGCCGAATCAGGAAATAGAACCAGAACCTTTTATAAGTAATATATTTATTTATTTGTGTGAATGTTTGATGATTAAAGAAGATATTTTACGGTTAAGAAATGGAAAATATTTTAATTTTTGTAGGACACAAAAGACCACAAAGTTCACGCAAAATCATTAAACATCATATTATCCTATTAATAATATTAAATACAATTTCCAACAAATGATTTTGGTATGTTCTAAACAAATAAATATATTTTAACTTTTTCACAAAAATATTCAGTCTGTCTTTTTCCATTTTTTAGATTCGCATTTTTTTTCATTTCCCCACAGACGTCTTCTCTAAGATATATTATTTTTCTTAGGTAAGAAATCGCGAAAAGTCTATTGTAGATAGGGCAACGATTGAAATTCTGGAGAGGCACTTGTCATAGACACAGCTGAAATATTTCCCATGATACGTACTGCTCAGGCCAGGACTGGGCCAGAAGCTTACAATGTACTGGCGCCATTGCATCCAACGTGTGTCACAGATATCGCGCAGCGCAACGATCAAGTTCCAACATTCTCACGGGAAATGATTCAGCAAAAGGATAAAAATAAAAGATTGGGCGATTTCACCAAAGTACAATGAAGAAATACATGAAATATCAAACGACTAATGCATCCCAATAACTCAGGAACAGAAAATTGCCGTGGCTTGGATCTCACAGATATATTGCGAGCACTCCGGGGTTAAATAGCTTATGATAACTATCGAATCTATAAGACCCAACGTTCGCACTCACGTGAGGATATTTCACATTCCCGCCGCCGGATAAAAAGAGATATTTCTGAAAACAATATTATCTAATAAAATAAACAAGGAGGTGAGGTTGATTAATTTGAAATTTATTTTCAAATGACCCTACTACCCCTCTTTGGCCTCTAGGATGGCACATGGACAGCGTATTAACTTCCTGTGGTGTTATTTCGGGTTCGATTATAGGTCGAGGCAAAAGTAAGTTGTCGCATTCCTTTAAAATCGTATTTTTATGCAGCTGTCTGACGAGGAAAAGCTCAGACAAGCGTAGTTACGGTGAAGGAAAGTACGTCACGTTCGCCGTAAGACACTTATCCTCCAACCGTGGGAATTAAACCAGGTATATGGCATGGTGGGCATCCATAGCAAGACAGTTAAGTCTGACTGTCTTCCCAAATACCAAATACATACATCCCTACTCTTTAGCTCTAAATAGGCTTTCAAGCACCTAATAGTTCCCCTAAACTCTTTCGCAAATTAATTAACAAAATAGCGTACCCGTGGAAGAACATTCCCATGCTATACCTACCTTCTTCCTAATTTTTTCCATTTCGATATTAGCCTGTAATTTTTTTTTTCATGACCCTCTTATCCTCCGTCACTTGTTCGATATGTCACCTTGTAACTGATAACATTTATATACACCCTTGTCAATACAAACTATACTTATTTACCTTTATTATCGAGCAAAGAAGTCCACCCGTGTAATTTAATCGCATAGAATTACAAGTAATTTACAATTTCACATAGAGTTGCAGATTCTACAGGCTCTCAACAATTGGTGTAGAATCGAGAATAGTCGAACCAGCAAAAATGTAATAGAATATTCAAGAAGATATTATTCTATAGAATACGGTGTGATGAACGTTTATAAGAGGCCTTTGCTGATATGTCCACAAATTTTTAGTTTTAAGGCTCTAGAACGCTTCATTTAGGAGTTATTTAACGATATAGATTCCAAAATCCTGACGTGCGTTACGAGTTGCATTTTACATGAATATTTAGATGTAATTTTTAAAGAAACCCTTCATATTTTTAAAGTCAGGGTGCAATTCGTCACGTCTCGGTGAAATTCTCCTTCTTTAGTGACCTTACTTGTAAATATTGGTAGCGCAAAGGGAAGGTACACTACTGAAATAAAATAGGAGACGATCGGACGAAAAGACGATGTCATCATTCGCTCATAATTAGCTGGAATGTTGGTGTCCAGTCAGTTGGAAGGCCGAACGCAATGCTTATATTTAGTCGGAGCATAAGTGTGCCGTGCTGTGGTGTGGTGTGGCGTGGCGTGACTTCGTAGGTCAAGCGATGTTTTCTGGGAGCGTGGGTGGGAGGGGGCTCGTGTCAAAAAAGAGGCCAGAAGTGGCAGCGGCGGCGACCCAAAGGGTAAACGCCCCTCTTTAACCCTGAATAGGCTTTTGGGCACTAAATACAGTAGTGCTCAAAAAAACCGCATCACATAAAGAAAATAGGCATTCCATATTTTCCTAATCCAATTTTCTCTCAAAAACTGTTAATCATATATTTCATGGGGAGTATATGATGTTTCTGATTCCATTACCTTCATAACTCACTCGATTTCTACAAATCAAGTGGTTTATTTTCAAAATTATATAGCATATTACTTTAAGTGATGCTGTTTTTTAGCACTGCTGTATTTCCCTAAACTCTTTCGCAAATTAATTAATAAACTGAACGAAAAGGCGATGCCTTCATTCGCTCGTAATTAGCTGAACTGTTGGTGTCCAGCCGGTTCGAAGGCCGAACGCAGCGCTTAGTTTCCGTCGCAGCGTGCGTGTGGCGTGGCGTTGCGGGGCGGGGCGAGGCGCCGGAGGTCAAGCGATGTTTTCCGGGCGCGTGCGTGGGAGATGGCTCGCGTCAAAAAAAAGAGGCAAGAAGTGGCAGCAGCGGCGGCGACCCAAAGGGTAAACGCCCCGCCGCTGGTGGCGCGGCGACGCGGGGCAGCTGGGAAACATAAACGGCGCCGCACAATAGGCGCCGTCCGCCGCCGAGCCACGCGCCCCGCCCCCCGCCCCCGCTGAGCCAGCACAAAGGCCCGTTCCGCGCGGCTGACGCGCGCCACCCCACACCACCCATCTCCCACCCGCGTGCACGCCCACTTACGCCGGCCTTCCTCCTGCCAACCCCCCACCCCCACGCAGCTTCATCGCTGCTCAGCTGAACGCACTCTCGCTCACTCGGCGACAACTCTCCCCATTCCCATCCACTCTAACACTCTCTACTCGATGCACACTCTCTCTTCATTCACTATCCCCATCCACTCTACTCCATGCCCACTCTCTACCCCACCACTCTGAATCTCTCTCCCCATCCACTCTCCCACTCATTCTCCACTCTCTACTCGATGGACACTCTCCCTCTCTTCATCCATTACACGCACTCTCGCTCTCCCAGCGACCATTCTCTCCCTTCCCATTTACTCGCCCACTCTCTTCTCGATGCACTCTCTCCTTATTCACTATCCCCATCCACTCTTTAATCCACGCCCACTCTCTACCTCACCATCCACCTCCCTCTCACCACCCAATCTCACCATCCACTCTCCCACTCATCGCCCCCTCTCTCTCCCATCCACTATCCTACTCACAGCCCACTCTCTACTCGATGCTCTCTCACCTCATCCACTCTCCCTTTCACTATCTTCTCCACTCCCACTTTCTCCCACACCATCCACTCTCCCACTCACCTTCCCTCTCCCACTCACTACCGTCAATATTTCTCCCAATCAACTCTGCCACTCATCGCTCACTCTCTCCGTTTTCCCATCCCCTTTCCCACACATAACCCACTCTCGACTTAATGCTCACACTTTCTCTTCTCACCCAATCTCTTGCTCACTACTCAATTCTTCACTCTCTGACCGCTCCCTCATTCCTCGCCCGCTCTACTACTCACCGCTCACTCTCTCATTCTTCACCGCTTCCCCCACTTTCCACTCTCGCACTCTCCGCGCGTTTTGCAGCCCTCACTTTATTCTCTGCCTGATTGCTCTCCACTTCTCCCAACTCTTACCTTCATCTTTCTTGCAGACCTATCCCCTCTGTCTCTCTTCGGCTTTTTGCTGGTGTCTTCTTTCCAACTCTCCGTCTCGCTTCTCTTCTCCAGACCTTCGTTGGCTGAGTTAAGCTCAAAGCCAGCCAGTATTGCAACTTACCTTGAAGCAATTCTGAGGGAAGCTCCTAGGTTTAGTAACGATGGTGGCGAATTTTCGACATTAGCTGCAAAGCTAGGTCTAGTCCTAGCGACTATGATCGGTAATTTTCCGTGATTTCTACGATCAGTATCAGTCAAATGGCGGAGAAGTTTAATAACGATCTGGCTACGGATCTCGCGCGACCTTTCTTTCCTCTTTCGTCTCCTGTTCTCTCCCCCTCACTTGTGTACACTTACATTCACTACACTACCATATATAGTCGGGGAGTCAGCAGAGAGCAGTTTGCAGCAAGATCGCGAAAGAGAAAAAATCCTGCCTGTAGTAAACATGTATAGTTAGGTGAATAAATGTGTTGTGTTCAAAAGAACTTACAAATTTTCATTTTGGGACATAACAGTTTGGCGACGAGGATGGGATAAACTTGCATGTTGTGCAGGCATCGCCACATAACAGTTTGGCGACGAGGATAAACTTGGATGCTGTGTAGCTGTCGCGACATAACATGTAGTACGTATTTTCTTTCGGGAGGTGGCGGTGGTCTTTCCCACAGAATGGTGAGATCCGGCGCCGACCTTCCGTCGGCTGGCCGACATCGTCGCGCGTGCCCTCCTCTGCTTGCCTCCCCCCTCCCCTACTCCCTGCGCCAGCGGGCGTCACGTCCCTTGCATCTCTTGCCCGCGGTGTCGGCCACCCGCAGCCTTTCCTCCGCCTCAAAGAAATTCCTTCGCACGGAGCACCTCAAGCGCCGCGGGCGCTCTCTCGCCCGCAGCTCCACTGACCACCGCCGGCCGGAGGCAGTCGATGCAATGCACACGCGGAAGGACCAAAGGAATGTAAGGCAGTAAGACCATCGGGAAGGTGGCCGATCCTCGGTGGCCGAGATCGCTGAGGCAGTAGTGTCGTAGCGATCTCGAACCGAAGGGTCGCAGTTTCGTGTCCCGCCTTGGGCATCGTTGTGTTTGTCCTTTCCCCCCTATCATCCTCATATCATGTCATCTTCACAGTTACCATAATGTTAAACCCAATGGTGGTCGCTAATGACCTAGATGTTGATGCGACGTTAAATATAAAAAAAAATCACTAAGGTGAAAGAGTATTTCTATTATTAGTAAAAAATAACGATTTACTGTGTTTCTTCAGATATGTTTAATATTACACAGTAATATTACTAGAAAAAGAAAATCAAAATGACGTCATACACTTCGAGAAATTATGTACCTGAGGGTCACGTTGTCACTTGTAAAAAAACCTACATCATTCAATGACATACGTTTTTGCATTAGCAACAGTGGGGTTTTGGTTCTGAACATTTTCTCTTTTTGCAACCTTCAAGTACGAAAAGCAATAAGTGAATTAGGATTTGCGAATGAAATGCAAATTACCAAATTGATGCAATTTTCTTTACAAACCACGTGGAACCTTATTGGTGAGCCCAAATGAGAAGAACTATCCCTGTGATGCAAAAGTTACAGAATGCGCTCAAAATTATAACCCTTGCTAATGGCGATTATTTTGTCAATTTGTAATAAGTTAATAATAATGAATCAAATAAGTTAAAAAATAAACATTAAAATAAAATGATTATTGCTTTCTTCTTCAAACCGAGTCAAAATGTAACGTACTTGCGATTTCTACTTCGTATTAATTCTAATACTTTTTATTATAGTTGATATACAAGATGAAATAAAATAAGATTTTAAAACCTAACAGTTCGATAAATGCATGTCAAGATGTGTGAGATTAGCTCTTGTAATAAAAATGTCATTTTTAAATTGATCACACACATTATTGTTAAAATTCTTTTACAATAACTAAGCACAATTTTATGACTATTAAATTAACGTGAAAACAAATGAATTTAGATATTATATCTATTACATTTTCTAAAGGAAAGGAGTATAATCAACATAAAATTTCCAGAAAATGCTGCGGTTAATTTATCACAATAAGGGTGTTTACGATTTTATCCTGATATTCACTCATATATGATTTTATATGTCACAAATTTGTGGGTCTAGACGAAGAGTATATATTGTATATTCTACTCTTTAGAGGGGTTACGTCACATTTTTACGCTGATGCTTCAATTCGCAATATTTATGAGCTTCGACGCGAACGTGCTCTCCAGGGCTTTGAAATTTATGACACTTCGCTGGCTAAACAACTGTTGGAGGTATTGGACAATTAGTTATAAGTAGGATATATGATCTAACCATTAACGTCTTGTTGCAAACAAACTGCCCAATAAATTACAAATTGTTAATGTATTGCTGATGGAAAACTCGTGTATGTCACGCCCTCAAATAAATGACTCGCATAAATGCCCATTTGCTTGCCTCCATACTAAGTACTTTGCAGTTTTCTAAGTATTGATGCTTTTTCAGAATTCAGTATCAAGAAATAAGTAACGATTTTTTTCACCACGTTATCTGCGATAGAAATAAACAAATTAGTCCAATGTTCTGTTAAGTAAGGAAACATTTTAAAAAAGCAGAACTTGTTTGCATCTGAAGTAAATTATTTCTGTTGATGTAGTTGAGAGGATTTATTCCGTATTAAATTGGGAGTTCTCACAGGAAAATGCCAGGGACGCCGAATAAAATGTGTTTATGATATATAAATACCAATATGGAGATAATTGTTTCATAGCAATAATGTCGGTGTTCTCATTGCACATTGATACTGAAAACACAGATGTCTAAAATCATAAAAAAGTTTAGAGAGGAAAATTCATATTCTCGTCATACGCTTTGAATTTATAATATCTTTTGTGATCCCAAGCAGGAACGGAAATGTATTATTACAGCTTCCACGGAGGGAAATAAAGTTACAGTTTGGCAATGATAGTAACTGACATGTCGTTAGAAGACGGTGAACCACATCATCACCTAACCTCCCCTTCCTTGGATTATTAGGCTCCCTCTTTCCTACCCTCTCGTGTGTGATTTCAGCAGTGGCTGAATTAACTGAGAAACATCCCGGCCCCCAATCACCGGTTCGGAGAGACAAGTTGGAACATCTGCCTGCAGACAAGTGCCTCCCGAGCACGCCTCTCGCAAGTTACTGCCACCCAGCAGCGTCCCTGCCCGCGGCACCGCCTGGGTCCCTGCCCCTCCCGCCCACATTCCCACCCGCAATCCCGCCAACGCCTCCACCCGCGTCCTCGCCCGCGTCCCCGTTCGCGGCCCTGCCTCCGTCCCCGTCAACATCTTCTCCAGCGTTCCAGACCGCTTCCCGCCCGCGCCACTGACCGGTGTAACGTTGCACACTGCCCACAATTTTCTCTTGTTGCATCTGCTGTCACATCTTCTGCTGCTACTTACTTTTTACGTAGTAACCCTTCAATTCTCATTTTTTTAGCTTTTATTTAATTCTCTTGTACAATGTACTTCAATATCTTAACATATTGTACCTTCTCACTTTGTATAATATCAGAACTTACAATTTCTTTCAGGAACAAGCTTACGTTCAATTCTCTCAATATATATATGTTCATCACTACCCCTCAACATATATCGGTTGCTAAACTAATTCCCATAATAAGCGAGGTACATCACGTGTTACTTGTTAACGAAATAACAATTTAAAATGTTAATAAACATTAGGAATGTGTGAAAAGTTACCCCGGTTCCCCACCCCCACCCCACCAGCGTCCACGTCAGCGACACCGCCACGCTCTCGCGAGAGACCACGCCAACGTTCTCACTCGCGTTCTTGCCCGTGTCTCCGCCCACGTCTCTGCACACATCCCCGCCACTGTCCTCGCCACTGTCCCCGCCACTATCCCCGCCCGCGTCCCGCCTACGTCCCCGCCCGCGTCCCGCCTACGTCCCCGCCCGCGGCCACATCTTCGCCCACATCCCCGCCCACATCCCCGCCCACATCCCTGCTCACATCCCCGCACACAACCCCACCCACATCCCCACCCACATCCCCACCCACATTCCCGGCCGCGTTCCTGCCCGCATCCCTGCCCGCGTCCCCACCCCCGTCCCCGCCGCCGCAGTGGCCCCACCCTCCCCCTCTTCCCCCTCCCGTGCCGTTGTCGCCCTCCCCTCCGCGTCCATCTCGCACGGCGTGCGGCGCCGCCCCCGCTCCCCGCAGCCACATGCGGCCGCTAACGAGAATCTAACGGGCGCTAATTGGCTGTAATCAACTTCACAATTACGCGCCGCCGCCATTACGCTCCGCCGCCGCCGCCGCCGCCGCTCAAAATGTTGCGCCTTCGCGTCGCGCTGAATTAGAGCAGCGTGCCAGAAGGCCAAGCGTCGAGCAGGGGAGGCGACTGCAGAGCGGGAAGTAGCCCTGTTGGGCCAAGGCCTTCGTCGACGACGACGCAGAAAGAAGATATCGACGGCGGAGGGGAAAAATTGGAGCCGTTTTAGATTGATTGATTGATTGGTTTCCGGGCGCGTCACCTACTTAGGTCATTAGTCCCGTAAGTGTAGCGAGCGTTTTTCTCGGGAGGTGGCGATGATCTTTTCCTCGCTGGATGGCGAGATCTGGCGCCGACCTACCGTCGACAAGTGGGGTTTTCCTCCAACCAGGTATCTCCCACCAGCGAGGCACCGCCCCGGCCGGGACAAGCTGTAAACTCCCGACCGGTCTCCCGGCATGTGTGGTAGTGTAGTGGATGTTAGTGTGTGTGTGTGTGTAAGAGGAAAGGATAGGACAAGCAAGAGGAAGGACAGTTCGCACGCGGTCCGTGGCCCATTTGTTATAGTACTGCTCCGGCATTATCCTGGTGTTGACGGGAGAAACCACGGAAAACTACCGATGAGAGCAGCCGGCCGCTAGAATTCTCCTCCAGACAGCAACTGAATTCGACCTAGCTGACCAGCTAGTGTCGATAATCCTTCCTAGGACCTCCCAGTCAGAGGGACTGCAGTGACATCAGGTTGATGCACAGAGCCATCTCTCTCGGTAGTAGCCCTGTTGGGCCAAGGCCTTCGGCGACGACACCGAAGAAAAAAGATATCGACGATGGAGGAAAAAAATTGAAGCCGTTTTAGAGAAAATTTTGAAAATGTCGTAGGGGCTACGCATGTAAAGTGCCCCCAAATTTTCAAGAACGTTTTCTCAAATATCTCAATGCTTCGATTTGAGTCAGATGGATAGGGGTATCTTCAATTTGGAAAAAAATTCTATGCATTGTTTAGGTGCTAGTGGCGTTCACAGACGGACGTTTTGCCGTCAATTGGTTTTGGGTATCAAGCACCCACAAAACAAGGATTCTGGATACACCACATGTTAAGAGATTTTTTAATTAAGCAACTGGATTTATTCACCCCCTTTATCGTTATCAGGGCCCGGCATTGAATTTTTTTCTGTCGGAAATTCACCGTTTTTTTCGCGCAGCATTACATAAATTTCCCTATACTACGAATATTACTCCGTATATATGTATGTATACGGAAAAGTAAAAATTAAGACCCGTTGGTTTCTATTAGCAGGAATAAAGAACCGTTAGACGTTAGCTGAGGTGCTCTCGCCGTTTAGTTCACTGGTCACCGTGCTCGCTTTCCATGACGCGACCCCGGGTTCTATTCCCGGGCGGGCAAGATTGTAGTGTGTTTTTTACTTCAAATGCCCCAGTATATGTTGCTGTGTAACGAAGAGAAAACTCTCTTCTCGGGTAGAGTAGACCAGATTACGTCGTGGGGATGTCTTCGTGCTGACCACACGTATCTCTTCACCCATGGCCGAGACGCTGCTGTTTCAAGTACACAGAGACGTTAGTTGAAGAATTTCTTTTAACGATGTAGTGATATGAAATGTTTATTCATTAAAAGAACATATTAACTGCAATGAAATATATATGAATGCATGTTAAGTTATGCTATTTTCTCCGTCATATATTTGCTCTCACCACGCTTCAAGTGAAATGTGATGAAATTATGTCTACAATGTTTTCATGATATAGAAGAGCTGACGGGAAATTATGCCTATTATATTACTTTTTTATTAATATGTATTAATATGAAAGCATTATCAGTGTGTCATTTTTACATAAATAATTTCTACTTATATATTAAAACTGTATCATATTTTTTAATAATTCGAATAATTTAAGCTTTTCATAATTCTAAATACGTTTGAATTGAACGAACTACCTGTAATCGCCGTACAGACAACATCAAAGAAACAGTAGTAAAAGTAGTAAAGAAACTAGCAAGAAGAAATTATAAGATTTATATCACATATTGGTGATTTAATGTTTACAGAAACTACTTATTAAGATCAAAGAGCACCTCGTTGTAAATCACGTTGGTGACTTTTATTCATTTTATTTCCTACGTCATAAGAACTGCGTAGAAAAAATCTTACATTAGTGTATTTTGTGATCAAGCCCAAAAATTAGAAGAAAATCTCTCTTTTTTAGTTTACAATTGATTGAAAGAAGCAGTTTTGACTAATTATGTCTGATTCATTGTGAGGTAATTAAATTCCATATGTCCCTACTTCTATCGTCTTTATCGCCTCCATTGTCTTTCCTCGCGTTTGCTCCACCTCCTCCTCCTCCTCCTCCACGGCCATTCCGCCCCTCCATCGCCCCTTTGTGCCCGCCCCTCTCCCCGCCCCCGCCCCGCCCCCTCCCCGCCCCACCGCCGCCCGTAACATACTGCGACGCGGACGAGGGCAGTATATCGCCCGGAACAAAAGGGGAGTCGTGTTAAAGGCCGATTTATGGGACAATAATTATCTCTCTCATTTCGGCTGTTCGGGACATTTACATATGCTGCGCCATTCTTCTCCTTCGCGTTATTTCCCATGAATAAACCCGAGTGGAAAAGAAATGTGATTTACATACATTTATCACATGAGCATTAGAAGGATGCCAAGTAGCAGAAACTCGTCTTCATGAATTAGGGACATTTTTCTTCTGAGGCGCAGTTTGCATGTCACAAGACGGAAAAAACAAAACTAGGAATAAAAATATCGTAATTCCGCTAACTTAAAAAGTCATATATTTTACAAAATATCGCGCATGCAGTAATGATTTTCTTGTTGACAGATTACTCTCGCTGAAAATGCGGATGAGAAAATGTACAGATGAAAAATGTCTAGAAACATTTATATATAATGCAGTACACATTTAATTGTTTAGAAATATCGTTCTAATATTTCATGTATTCCATATTTAATATAAATGATATCTACTTAAAATTTGACTCATTGTAAATAGAAATCTTAGAGACACAATTTAACTGTATATATTAAAATGTCAAAATAAATAAAATCCTATTATTGGTGGTTAAAATAGGGAGTTTGAATACGTAACTTCAATCGTACAAATTCGATCGAACAAATCGTACAAATCGTACGATTCGTTCTTCAATCGAACAAATCGTACGCGTTTAATCACACACATGAGTCTCTGAGATACCACTTAATACCGAGTCACGTTATGCAGGGATTATTCATGGCCGGAAAATATCCAAGATAACAAACAAATAAAGTTATTTTTCTAGATTGGGATGTGCATATAAATTTGTGCGTAGTTCTTAAGTGTGCTTTCGAAAGTGGTCGAAACTTCCGAAAGGGCACTAGTGATCAATCGCTATTGTTAAGTTTTCAGTACTGCAAATTAATACATTATTACAAAACCCTGTGCAATGAAAAAAAGACCGTGAAGTGAAAAGCGCGTAAGAACACTTAAACAATTAGATAGAAAATATACAGCAGTTGGTGCACATTTTGAAATAGAAATCTAACGTCTTAATCCTGAATGTTTCAAGAAGATGTATAATAGCTATTAATGATATTAGGCAAATGCTGAAAAATTTCGGGACGTGATTGAAGTTTTCAAGAGATTTATGATATCACACCACTAATGTTTCCAGGAGTGTGAAGGAATATATCAGGATCGAAGTATGGATATGTACGTTAATTTAACCTACGAATTAGTAAGCCCCCACTCATACAGAAATCCTTCTATACCGTTTAATAATTGGAATTACTTCGTAATTACATAAAAGTTGTATCCCTTTGAGATTATTATTTAAAGATCAAATTACTAAAATCAGAAGCAAGGTAAGTCAGCGGACTTTTCAATTGGGACAAATAAAATTTCTAAAGCGGCTGTATGTCACCAACACTGTGCTCATTTGTTTAGAAATTCCAAACACTCTGGAGAATCATTTGACTTATGTTATATCTGCTTCAAAATACGTTTCGTCCACATACGGTGGACGAAAAAATGCAAAAGTATGATTTTACTTTATTTCTGGAATGAATCATTCAATTTCTACCTAATTTACATTTCGAAAACTTAGTATGGGTGTTCAAGGATATGTATTATAACGATAAAATAGACCCTTAAAATTTTAATTTAAAAAAAAGATCCACGTTTCTGTATTTTTACTCATAATCCATCCATTTCTTATTATTGTTTACACTAAACTTTAAGTAATAGTTTTTAATGATACTAATGGGTATTAACGGAATACTAATTACATTCGTTGGGTTTACTCACGTGAAGAAGATTTTAATTGCAATTCAGGGGCTTTAGTTACATTGTTCCACTTCTAATTAATACTCAATGAGTTTTAATTAGTTGAACAATCCAACTAGTGTCTATAGTACAGTATCTATACATCTAGTTGCCTGATATAAAAGATGAATCAGTCTTATATAAGCAAAATATATATCATCTTGCAACTAAGTTAAAATTATTAACTTTCTTCACTGCTTTACCACTCCCATCATTTCTCATAATATCTCTCTCCTTTAATACCCAATTCTACGTAGTATCCTTTCATGTTGCCCTCCCTCCACTGATAACCAATTCTGTTTACCATTCTTTCATTTCCATCGCACATTAATTTTTGTCTCCGACTTGGTAGTTATTCTATCTTCACGAACATTTGTTTTACCATGACCACATTAATACAAGTGCAGTTTTTCAACAAAACTTATGATCATCCCTACATCTAATTCACACCTTTTTCACTTGACTTCAAGTATGAGTCACATAAACAGACTTTTACATGCAAGTGCTGTTCTAACTTTATTATTCTCTTCTGATGGAACTTTCTCTCCTTTACTTTTGTATATTAGAATAATTTGTACAATATAATACATTCATTGGATGTGTAATTTCTATAAAATTAATTTGTTTGTTTTCGAATCAAATGTCTTGCATTATATTGCCTTGCAACAATATTAAATACTAAAATTTCTTGGTCTCTATGAAACATTCTTTGATATAAATCCGTCAACTTTTTGGACACTTATATCTCTGTCCTAATGCATTAGTTCAATTCAAATTTGAGGTAACTTATAATTTTTCACATGTATGCGGCGGAGACGTTGCTGTTGCCACAACGACCCAGTTCGCTGTTGCACCTCGTTATCAATTTGCGCCATTAGCTGACGCAGTTCTTAGCAGCAGTTCTCTCTTCGTATCACGTTTTACGCCGCTGCGCGCAAAATGTGCTTAAATATTTCAGAGGCAACTTATCGCAAGGATGTGGAGCGCTGCATTCTGTGTCGTTCGTGCAACGGGAGGTGCAAGAACTTTGCTCGAAAGCGACTTGTTGGCAATGGAAAGGAGCAATGCAAGAAAATCTTCAACAAGAAGAGCCACAGTTAATATGAAGTGTATGAATCATGGTAGAAAGTTGATGTTAATGAAGAAAATATGTAATACAAAGGTATACGAGTAGTATGTCGGGCCCCGTGGCCGAGAATGCTAAGATAGTAGTGCCATAGTGATCTCGAACCGAGGGGTTGCGGGTTCGAGTCCCGCCTCGGGCATGGTTGATATGTTATCTAGAGAGAGAAACAAGAAAAGGATTAGAATAGAACAGAAATAATATTAATTTTACTACTTAGGAATACTTCCGGTGGTTAGCGTTTTCTAAGCATTTACTATAAATAGATAAAACAACATTATTTTATTTACATAGTACTAGATACAATTTTACAAATTTAATGTATTAACCCTGTCATGCTAAAGCTCACAGGTTGTTTAATGTATTCTGTATGTTCCGGAATGTTTTCATGGGGACGTGAAAACTATGTTTCCAGGACGAAGAAGCAAAACAAGGTTTAGTAAATGTGTAAAGGATAAGGGGATATAGGTTGGAAAAATATTTTTCTAATTTGAGTAAACGTCAAAAAATAAGATGTTAAAATTGTAATAAATTATTAATTAATGCTTACAGAAAGAACGTAGGAATCAGCATACCCAAAAAAGTTCAGTATATAGATAATTTAAAATAATAAAAGTCAATGTCTGCTCAATGGGAATTATAAGAAATTAACCCGCCTTTATCCGTGCATACTTTTGTTCCGCAATTAGTGGCGTGTTAGATTTTATCTAACAATTGTGTTTGTTGTATTTGTTTCATTATGAATCAAATTCGTGCATTAATATTCCAAGATTTTTGTTATTGACTTCTATAACTTGTGTAGATGTAATAATGCATAAAGATGACATGGAAACTAATATTTTTTGTTTATAATCACTCGAAACATAGTGACAGTCATAAAGTAAAGTATTATATAAAGTAAATTTATTTAGGAAAGGCAATTAATAGAATACAATTAATGCAATAAACAATATGTCACCACATCTAAAACACAGAGACCTTTATGAAGGAGAAGGCGAAGAGGAGAGCGAGGGACAGGACGAAGGCTAGGGCGATGGCAATGGCAACGGCAACGATGGTGTTGGCAATGGGAAGGGAGAGACTGAGGGAGAGGGTAAAGGAGAGGGGCGTGAGCGAGGGCGAAGGCGAGAGTGAGGGCGATGGCGAGGGGAGAACGAAGGCGAGGGCGAGGGCGAAGGTGAGAGCGAGGGCGAGGGCGAAGGCGAAGGCGAGGGCTATGAGGTGAGGGCGGGAGGTAGGGTGTGAGGACGAGGGCGAAGGTGAGGGCGAAGGCGAGAGCGATTGCGAGTGCGAGGGCGAGTGCGAGGGCGAGTGTAAGAGCAAGGGCGAGGACGAGGGCGAGGGCAAGGGGCGAGTGTAAGTGCGAGTGGCGAGGGCAAGTGCGAGGGAAAGGGCAAGTGGGACGGCAAGAGCAAGTGGGACAGCAGGGCGAGGGCAAGGGTGAAGAGGAAGACGAAAAGGAAGGTGAAGGGGAAACCGAAGGCGAGGATGAAGACGAAGGCAAAGGCGGGGCAGGACGAGAGCGGAAAGGGTTGCGCGAGTGGTGAGCCGGAGGGGAAGGGAAAGCGACGGCAAAGAGGCCGGCGGCGGGGGCGGGCGCGAAGCGGCGGCTGCGGCGCGGCCGAATCCCAAATTGAAAGCGACGCGGTCGCGCGATCGTGAAAGTTTGATGCGCCGCCTGTCCCTGCCCCGCCCCGCCTCCCCCACTCACGCGCCCGCGGCGCGCGGCCCGCCCCGGCCAAATCGCTGCCCGCATCTGCGGTCCCGCGCCCACCGCCGCCTCGCCTCGCCTCGCCAGCGCTCGCACTCCAGGGTTTCCGCCCTTTCAGTGGAATGAACGAAAATGGACGCTTCAATCTTTGGAATTGAATACTTACAGATCTAACCCACAAAATAATACACATCTAACCCACAAAATAATACACATCTAACCCACAATAATACAGATCTAACTCATAATAACACAGATCTAACCCACAAAATAATACAAATCTAACCCACAAAATAATACAGATCTAACCCACAATAATACAGATCTAACCCACAAAATAATACAGATCTAACCCACAAAATAATACAGATCTAACCACAAAATAATACAGATCTATCCCACAAATGTCGAAAGTTGAGATTTCTGTGGAATAGTGACCTATTGGACGTAATACACAGCCTCCTCGATTCTGAGGCCGCACCGACCATTCCAGAGTAAGTTATTCTTTAGGTAAAGTTGGCCTATTGGCGAATTGTGATCTGCAGCAAGATGTCGGATCGATGCGAGTATGTTATGAGCGGTAGTGCCTTGACTAAAATTTGACTTCAGAGTAATTCACAGTTCATAATATATTGATAGAATTTCAGTTTTTTAAAGAAATAAATTAATTTACACTGATTAGAGGTTTTTTCTATTTCCGGAAAACTTTTCCTTTTGTGGGTTAGATCTGCATTCGGGGTAACTATTCAATTATAGATCATCTCAATTTTTTGTCTCGCGGAATGGCCATCATGGAGCCATGCGATACGTGCATCCTGATTATCGGGGTAGGTGCACGTTACTTTTTCTATACGGGGGAAGCAGCAATTTAATGCCCCAGAGTTGTGAGCCCTGGGAAATGGGATGAGATGGGATTATGACGATGATGATGAAACAGACACACAAACATACAGAGACACACCCGACACAAACATTCCCACACAAACAAACCCACGATCTTTTGGTCTGAGACCGTTTCGGCACTACTGGTTAAGCGATCTCGGCCATCAAACCGACCTCAACCGTTTTTATTATTTAAGTAGTATTTTTAATAGACAAAATCAATGTGCATATGCGTATGAACATATCAGAACTGATAAAATGCAGGCATATTTTAATTCGCCTCAAAAATACAAAATTAATCCTACATAATAGAATGTTGCCAGATAAGTGAAGAATAAAAATAGCAACTAAATAGAAATAACTTTGTTACATTTAATGTTGTAACCATTTGGAACTTTAAGAATTGAAGATGAATTGAGTACAGTAAAAAATGAAGCTAATATAATGATTATACGCAAAAAACAACAGGTTTCTTTACACTTGTAAGAAATAAAATATATTTTAAAACAACAAAATTATTTAGCAGCGCTCACACTCAAGAATTTCATCACTGTAAGTGTAATGAACTAAAACGTATGCTTCAATCTTTGAAATTATGGGTTCACCGCAACCGTTTTTTTTATTCCAATAGTATTTTTCATGGACACAATCAATGTCCTTATGAAATATATCCGAAATGATTGAACCTTATTTAAATTCCCTCCAGAAATACAAATTTATTGTCACATAACTGAATGTAGCCAGAGAAGTATAGAATGAAAATTAAATATAAATAACTTAATTTTATTTACCGTCGTAACCGACTGCACCATTAAGAGTTTAAAATAAATTGCGTGCAGTAAAAATGAAACTGATCTCTGATGATTATACGGTCTGATTTTAAAACGTATAGAGTTCAATAACATAATTAAAACCGTCGTTAATCACCACAAACCGTGAAGAAAGTAAGAATCTTGAAGAACCTTTATATGATTGCTGCAGTGCAGGTTACAAAAGAAAGCACAAATTGAAATGAAAGAAAAAAACCCGTTATCTTGTAACACGTATTTAACTTGGGCCACTCCTGTCGGCAAAAAAACATCACCACTTTCATGTAACAATGTAACTGGTCGGAAGTTAAGGTTCAGGAAGACAAACATCGCCAATTGGCCATAGCCCAGCAAGAGGAGATGGTTCCGAAGGGAAGCTCGGTTCACCGATTCTCTCCTTCACAAAAGCCTCACAATTAAATTTCCGAAGCGGCTAATTGTTTGGGACAATCCGCTCGGAATCAAGTTTAAGAGGCCGCGACCACTAAGCGCCCGCCGCCCCTCCCCTCCCCTCTTCCCCCTCCGTTCCCCCCTCTCCTCCTCGAGGGCGATCGACGCGGCCGCGGGACAAACTTAATTCCTGGGGAAAAGCCACAGGAAAATGCGCCCAATTACGCCCTCGATAAACAAGGCCCCGGGGAGGGGCAGGAACGGGCGTAGATGCAGAGGGAGCGGCAAGGGCAAGGCAGAGGTAAGGGAGAGGAGGGCTGAATGAGCGAGGGAGGGAGGGAAGCACAGGGTACTGTGGTGCACGAAGACGCAGACGTAGGAAGGGGCAGATGCTGAAAGACCGAGTTACAACGCGGTGTGGCAGATAGCTTTGCGGAAGGATGGAGTACAGTTGTACAGTTACAACGCGGTCTGGCTGATAGCTTTGCGGAAGGATGGAGTACAGCAGCAGAAGATCCGGAAGGAGTAGGACTGCCACTGAAAGGCGAAGGAAGAACTGTTAAAAGCATGGGGGAGTAATGAACATTGGAGAAGGAAGTAGAAGGACGTACTCGAACATGGGTCTCTGGACGTGGAAGTAGTTAGCAGCGAAGAAAATATATGTTGGAAGGGTTAGAAAATATATATAAAAGTCATAACCAAAGTGAAGGAGGAGATAGAGTAGATGAAATACAGTGGATGAGGTAGAGTGGATATGGTAGAGTTGATGAAGTAAAGAGAATTAGGCAGAGTGGATGGAGTAGACTGGATGGAGTCGAGTGGATATGGTACAGTGAATAGGGTAGAGTGGATAGCGTAGAATGGATGGGTTAGAATGGATAAAGTAGAGTGGATGGGTAAGAGTGGGTGGGGTAGAGTTAATGGGATAGAGTGGATGAAGTAAAGTGGGTGAGATGAGGCGGATGAGGTGGAGCGGATGAGTTGGAGCGGATGAGGTGGAGCGGATGAGGTGGAGCGGATGAGATGGAGCGGATGAGGTGGAGCGGATGAGGTGGAGCGGATAAGGTGGAGAGAGATGTGGAGTGGAAAGGATGGTGTGGAGGTGGAGTGAAGGAGGTAGAGTGGAGGCAAGTAGAGGGGAGGAGGTGGAGAAAGCCAAGTTAGGATTTGGGTAAAGGAAGGGGAAGTGAAACGGACGAGGTTGAGACAGGCTACTTAGAAGGATAGATGAGGATGGGAAGAGAGCAGAGGTGGAGCGAAGAGAGCAGAGCTGCAGAGCGTGAAGGCGTAGGACGAGCATTCGTGTTTGATGATTAAGCTGGTAAGTTGGCAACTCGCACGCTATCAGGCCGTTGGCCTCCGCTCACAAACAAACTGCACAGCAGAGCAGGCAGGAAGGACAGACCACTCTATTACTCACACCGTACTGTGCTTCCTACTCTAAAACTTACACAGCGTGTGGAGAAAGGGCACAGAGTGTGACGAGTAGTTCCCGAAACAATATATAATATGAAGTGGAAAAATAAGTACGGTACACCGGGATGATTTTGTGCTACTTTGATAATATTTTAGTGAAAAGCTTGTTTATTTTTCACATAATTAACAAAACTATTGTAATATACGAAATTTAAAAACATGGTTCGTCTATTTTATGTGAATATAATTATTGAAATAAATGTCTTTGAAAAAAATGTTTACCTAACCTTGCCATACAATTACCTCATATTATGAAGTGACTTTAGGGCAATATATTATTTCGCATCATTCAATCCCGCACGCGTGGCAATTTCACCCCTTATTCATGATTGCTTTGAAGCAAAGAATGAATCCAAAAGTATTAAAAAGTATAAAACTATATGTAATGAATATGTATTGTTAAATGAACAGTTTGACATTGGTAATGATAACAGAAAAACATGATTTCCCCCAAATGCCTTTCAGATCTGGAAAAGCCAGAAATTCCCTTTTTGATTTTAATTCACGGTTTTGAATTTTCGGATTATATCTTCATATTTTAAAGAAATCATCCTTATTATAAGGGCACTTTCAAAACTCCATAAATTTCTGTAAGACATTTGACCGTAGCGAATCACTTTCAATTGCAGTAACTTAACCAGGAAACAAGTCTCCTTTACACTGCACCATTGCAAATTGTTATGGACTGAGAAGATAATGAACTGCAAGTGCTATTATAGGGGAGAAACATCACTGCAATAATTATACAATTTCTTATCAAACTTATAATTAAAAGTATGATTTTCTACAACTAATTTAAAGAGAAATGGCACAAATGTGAAAATACAGTATTGAATATTAAGCGCTAGTGGAACAGACCCGTTTTCATTTTCCACCAGTTTATTTGTCTCTAAAAAACTGGGTAGGTACTATAGCACTAAATTAATGAATAATAATGTAAAACATTGCCCTTAGTACTTTATTATCTTTAAAGTTATTGTAATCTTGAGTTGCAAAAATACTTTTCCGAGATTCAACATCATTTGATGTAAAATTCAGAACTAAGAACGCCAGAACACACTAATGAGAATGCAGTTCCTATGATGTACAATCGATAGCACCACTTATCACTTGCATTTTTTATCCACCAACGCCTCTGGTAGGGACCATGAAACATAGTTTAAGGTAATAGTTTTCTAAAAGGCGCAGTGGCATAGTCACCTGCGGGGCAAAAAGTGACCTCGTTTTAGGTACATAAATAGGTAATGAAAACGAAGAAAGTAACAAATATGTAAAAAGGGATTGAATGCGTATTATCATAAACTTCCTTGTTTATAGAACGGTAACAAGCAAACATAACACATTTACACATTTAAAATTATAGCAAATAATATTTAACCAATTATAATAGTATATATTACTTTGCATACTGGATTTATTACTTTAATCGAGACTTTTAACCTTTGTGGGAAATGACAACTATCGAGGGACTCATATCAGTGAACAATCACTATGGCATTGACTTCGAAGTGATACACATCTGCGACTATCAATATTCTCAGTAATTGAAATTAAAGATAAAGAAACTCGACATCATTGATACTTAAAACATCTAAACGTTAAATGGGAAAAATCCCAGAGCTCTCGCGTATTTGACTCAGTAACTATGCAGACGAAGTTTAAACCAACAGCAAGTACATTCTTGCTCGTATTTTCACGCAAAATTAGGCGAAAATTACTCATATTTTCGAAAAATTGTACATTACCTTATATCAAAATCTATCTTTAAGGAACAGATGTCATTAAGGAAAAAATCTCCATTTTCATAGTTGTAGTTGTAGAAAGACGTCGAAAAATTTTGAACTTATGCAATTTTCCAAAAGTCAGACTTTTCAACAAACATGAGACTTTTACCATTCTCTTAAATGTTCTTCAGACTATCGAAAAAAATTTAATAAAAAAACGATTTAGCTATTTTTCGAAAGTTTGGAAAATGTCCCAGGGGCTTTCAAGTAAAAAACCCTCAAAATTAAAATATCAGTTTCACAATCAGGGTCGGCGACATCAGCCAGATCAATTGAAAAATATCAATTTTAGAGAATATCGACTGAAGCCGCTAGCGTTGTTCACAAACGGACAGACAGACTGACGGACGGACAGACGTTTTGCCGTCAAACGATTTTTCGTTACCAAGGACCCACGAAACATGTATTCTGCATATATCACGTGTTATAAGACTTATTTCTAAATTTAGCAATTGATTTATAGTTTTTTTCATTACCAGGGTCCTGTAATGAGAGTTTTTCTGCCGAAAATTCGCCGGTTTTTTCGCGCAGCATTATATAAATTTAAGTAAAGATATACTGATATTTCAAATATTTATTTTAAAATTTGTTAAATATTTTTGGAAAAATATTTTCAAGAGCCTCAATAGAATAATAAAGCGTTTTATTAAGATATGAAATTTAATAATATGTTTAGAAATATGTGACGAACAATCTTGATGTTAGATTTGCCATGACTTACCAAGACCATAATTTGGAGAATTGAAAGACATATGTAATTACACTAGAATAAAACTCTTATTATGAGCATATCAGTAAGATACATAAATTAGTGATTGAAGAATTATAATTTACGATCAGAGCAGAAATGTTGTTTTAGAAAATCAAGCAAATTTTTTTAATAGACGCTAGCAATTCGTGATTCTCCCTAACATAACTTTCGTGTCAATCATAAATCCTTCAAACCTGTAATAAGGGGTAATGATTGATATCTGACATCAATGTCAATTCTAAATACAAGATACCGCGGCACAAAACTCTTTCATGTACCCTCGTAATGTCGGGAGAAGCTGAGGGGACCGGGAAGTAGGCAACCTGCAATACATGTCATATTTCCAGGTTGCGTTCCACTATTTACCTTGAAACAGTCTTACGATTGGAAAGCTTGAATTTGCTGA
>JAHLJT010008756.1:132394979-132499304 GCA_031308135.1 Acheta domesticus | reverse complement strand
CCCAAAATTATTTGTGGTATAATACTATCCTTAGTGTGGGTGAATATGGACGTTCAATTTTTCGGAAACTAAGTCGTTGTAGTTCAGGTGTTATAAGAACTCAAATTTGAATATCGAAAAAGTGAGTGTGTTTTTTTATTAATGTTCTGTTTTTCAGTCAGAAACGGTGCTAGCCCACAATTATTTGAGGTTAGCTATTAATGGTAATAAATGGGCAATTGCTAAGAAATTTCTCATTTGAATTAGTAAAGTATTTCAGAGATTATTTTTGAGTGAGAAACATTAATTCGAAAGGTATGTTGTAGTTCCTCACTAGAAGATTCGCATTTTTTGGAATGAAAGAGAAGCCCAAATTATTTGTGAGTATAACCATATTTCTTATTATGTGTTGTATGTCACGGCACCTTTCCATCCAAGGAGCCAAATCCTTGTAGTTCAGGTTTTATAACAACGGAATATAAATGTTGGAAAAGAATTAGGAAGTTTTTAGTAATATTAATTTTTCCATAAGAACGGCTCTAGCCCAAAATTATTTGAAATTGTGATATTATAGATAATGTATGAGCAATCGTTTAATAAATTTCTCATTTAAATAATAGTAAAGTATTTCAGCATTTTTAGTGATGAATGAAAAAATTAGTAAAAAGGTATATTCTAGTTCTCACGAGTTTTTTTTTTTCCATTTTTTTGGAAAAGAAAGAGAGAAGCCAAACCATTTTGTTAGTATATCTGTTATTCCGTATCATGTGTTGTATATGGTCCTTCAATTTCCAGGAGCCAAATCGTTGTAATTCATGTGTTATAAGAACGCAAATGTTGAATATCGAAAAAAATTGGGTGTGTTTTGTGAAATATTCAAATTTTTCCAATAAGAACGGTGCTAGCCCAAAATTATTTGAGATTGACATCTTGATAGGTAATGCATGAACAATTGTGAATCATTTCTCATTTGAATTATTAAAGTAATTTCAGAAATATTTTTGTGATGAATGAAAATTTATTTAAAAGTTATACTGTTTTCTCACGAGAATTTTCCACTTTTTGGAAAAAAAAGAGAAGCCCAAAATTATTTGTGGGTATAATCGTATTCCTTAATATGTATTGTATGTCACACGCCAATGCCATGAGCCATATCCTAGTACTTTCCGGGTTTATAAGAACGGAAATGTCGAATATCGAAAAAAAAATATGGACTTTTTTTGACTAATATCCCTTTTTTAATACGAACTAATATAGACCAAAATTTATTTGAGATTTGAATATTATTAGCTAATTTTGTGCAATTGTTAATAAATTCTTTATTTGAATTGGTACAGAATTTTGGGGTTTACTTTTTCAGAAGTGAAACGTGGTGAAATATATATTGTAGTTTCTCACGCGAATTTTTCTTTTCTTGGAGAAGAAACCGCGAAGTTCAAATGATTCATGAGTATAAGCCGTATTCTCTATCATGTGTTTGTATATGAACTTTATTGCCAGAAACGAGATCCTTGTAGTTCAGGTTTTATAAGATCGCAAATATTGGATAGCAAAAACAAAAGTTATTCTATTGATTATTTATTCCTTTATTTTTCAATAAGAACGTTTCTGAGCCCGAAATTATTTGAGATTAGCAAATTGAGAAGCAATGTATGTGCAAATGTAAATACATTCTCTTTTTTGAATTAGTAAAGTATTTTGTAGTTTATTGTGTGACGATGAGAAATTGGTCAAGGGTATATTGTAGTTGTTCAACGAGAATTTTTCACATTTTTTGGTAAACAAGAGAGGAGCCTAAAATTTTTTCCGAGTACAGCCGTAATCCTTATCATGTATTTGAAAATGACATTATCAAACGCGAAATAACCTGTAGTTAAGGTAACACAAATATTGAATATCGGAAAAAAGTTGGGACTGTTTTGATTAATATTCCTTTCATTTTCAATAAGAACGAATCTAGTCCAAAATTATTTGAAGTTGACATATTGATGGCCAATGTATGAGCATTCTAAATAAATTCCTCTTCTGAATTAGTACAGTAATTTTTGGAGTTTATTTAGTGATAAACCAAAATATGATCAAAATTTATATAATAGTTTTTACACTAATTTTCCAATCTTTTTAAAAAAAGTAGTAGTCCAAAATTATTAGAGAGTACAGCCGTATTCCCTATTATGTGTTGTATATGACATTAAATTGGTCCGGAACGAAATCCTTGTAGTTTAGGTTTTATAACACACAAATATTGAATTTTGCAGGAAAATAGGGTGTTTTGATTAATATTCAATTCTTTTCAAAAGAATGCATCTACCCCAAAGTGATATGCGTGTCGCGATTTTTGGCCATAATGTGCATGTTATTTGTAGAACATTGAATTGATTGAAGCGAAATACCTGTAGTTTAGTTTTGAAAAAAACCCAACAAATATTTGAGATCGGTAAGTATTTCGGACAGTTTTTTTTATTTTGCTTTTCTTTTTCATGAAAAACATGGCAATGCCCAAATTATTTCAAGATCGCATCTTATTTGTTGTATGTGTTTCAATTTGTTAGTAAATTCCATATTTACATTGTTAGTTAAGTTTGTTTTCTTTTTCTTTTTTTTTTTGACGAATGAAAGATTGAGAAAAATGTAGTTTTGCCTTTTATACTAGGCATTATTCTTTTCCCATTTTTGGATTTCTCTATTATTGATTGTGATTTTAGAATTGTAGATGTATAGTTAAATAACTATTTTATCTTTTAATTCGTCGCTGCTTTTTGGAGAGAATTTTTCTTGTATGAAATATTTAATAAGTCCCATATTGGATATTTACATAGGAATGAATTAAAGTAATTATTTCAAGGCTTGATATTGATCCTGTCGAATAAATGGTAAAACTCTCAACAAATACATTTTTTTTTCTTTTTTAATGTTGGAAATACACGTGTACGGTATAATTCTCCCAGAATATATGTGAAGTTTCTCCGGATTTCCTAGTTTTGAGATAGTGAGATTCTAGCTTCTCCATCCTCGTTTTTGCTAAGTTGATTTCGGGGTGTTTTTTGATGACACTAAAGAACCCAAAATTATGGCCCAAGATTTTTTGAGTTGAGTTGCTATTGGGATGGTTTTAAATATTTGTTATTGTACGTAGGGTGAGTTTCGAAATTTTGAAAGGAACAAAATTTCGCACGTTTACGACCACACAATATTTTCGAATTTTCAGTACGGGTGGGTGTTCAATTAACAACCCACAAGTTTTTAACCTTAATTTCGGAGATTGTAGGGTACCAAATAATGTTTCTGGTGTCACTGAAGAGCCCAAAAATATCCCGAACTTATGGTGGGAGAAATTTTGAAATTTGAGAATTAGGAGTGGTTTTGAATTTTTTGTTTTCGTATTTAGGGGTGTGTTTCGAATTTTGAAAAGTGGCCCCCAGAAGCCCAAAATTCACTTGTTTTGACCGTGCAAAAAAATTTGAATTTTAAGTAAGTGGGGGTGCTAGCTTTAACCGGCCAAAATTTGAAATCGGAATTTCAAGGTGTTGGGAGGTAGCCCAAAATTTTAGAAGGGGGCTGAAATTAGCCCAAAATTATGGCGCAAAGCATTTTTGAGTTTTGAGAAAGTGGGGTGCTAGCTTTACCGACGTAGTGGCGCCTGCTATTTACAAGCACACCGTCCAGACCTGGTCCCTGCCGAATACCGCCGTGTGTGTAAATAAATAAAACTGTGCCCGGCGGGGGCCGCCTCGGCCGCGGGCATCGTCTGGCGTAGGCCTATCCGACCACCCGCCATCCCCTAAAGCTAGCAGCGCCCAGAAACCAATCTCAACCAAACTATATCCAAAATTTTAGGCTAATTAAATGCTCTATTCCCGAATTTTAGGCTCCTCTAGATTTCCGAAAATCGTGGGCGCTGCTACTATATCCAATATATACATGCTATGTAGTGCAAAACTACCACATGTATAAAAATTGTTCTGTCGACAATAAACGCTACTTAAATACAGAGTAATATACGTAGTATAGGGAAAGTTATTAATGCTGCGCGGGGAAAATCGCGAATTTCCTCAGCAAAAAATTAGTTGTCTGGTCGTGATGACGAAAAACTGATAAATCCAGTTGCTAAATTAGAAAAAAAATCCCTTAACACGTGGTGTAGCCAGAACCCTTTTTTGTTGGTCCTTGATTCCCAAAAACCAATGAAAGGAAAACGTCCATCCGTCCGTCCGTCAACACTGCTAGCACCTAAACCGTACGTACGATTTCTTCCAAATGGATATTCCCCGCACGATCTGATTTGAGTGAAAGCTTTGAGATTTGGAAAAAAGATTCTATAAAATTTTGGGGCACTTTACATGAAGCTCCCCGGACGTTTTTAAACTTTTCTCAAAAACTGCTCCAAATTTTTCTTTAAATTTCTTGTAAGAACGAGTAAAATGCACATATTATGGTGACATAGGTACGATGTTCACGGTAAACTCTAAATTTTCGAAATTGCAAAATTTTGAATTTTATTCAACGTCTTCCACCAACTACAAAATTGCAGATGGAGATTTTTCCTTCAAATGTATTTTTTTTCTTCATAGTGAGTTCTTTCATAGTGAGCTGTGTTTATTCGCACGTAAGAACCAATGTTAATTGTTTCGCTTTGTACAGCCCTGAATTTTGGAATTTGAAGGCGGGGATATTTTTTTCCAAGAGCCTAAAATTATTCTTAACTTTTGGGAGGGGTTTCAGATTTTTCCTAGGTTTTTTGATTTTGATGTTTATTCGCCATAAGAACCAATGTTAATTGTTTCGCTTTGTACAGCCCTGATTTTGGAATTTGAAGGCGGGGACGATTTTTTTCCAAAGAGCCTAAAATTATTCTTAACTTTTGGAAGGGGTTTCGATTTTTCAGAAGGGTTTTTGATTTTGGTGTTATTTCACCCGTAAGAACCAATGTTAATTGTTTCGCTTTGTACAGCCCTGATTTTTGGGATTTGAAGGCGGGATAATTTTTTTTCCAAGAGCCTAAAATTATTCTTAACTTTTGGGAGGGGTTTCAGATTTTTCCTAAGGTTTTTTGATTTTGGTGTTTTCACCCGTAAGAACCAATGTTAATTGTTTCGCTTTGTACAGCCCTGATTTTAGAATTTGAAGGCGGGTTGATTTTTTTTCCAAGAGCCTAAAATTATTCTTAACTTTTGGGAGGGGTTTCAGATTTTTCCTAAGGTTTTTTGATTTTGTGTTATTTCACCCGTAAGAACCAATGTTAATTGTTTCGCTTTGTACAGCCCTGATTTTTTAGAATTTGAAGGCGGGGTTGATTTTTTTCCAAGAGCCTAAAATTATTCTTAACTTTGGGAGAGGGTTTCAGATTTTTCCTACGGTTTTTTGATTTTGGTGTTATTTCACCCGTAAGAACCAATGTTAATTGTTTCGCTTTGTACAGCCCTGAATTTTGGAATTTGAAGGCTGAATGAATTTTTTTCCAAGAGCCTAAAATTATTCTTAACTTTTGGAGGGGTTTCAGATTTTTCCTAAGGTTTTTTGATTTTGGTGTTATTTCACCCGTAAGAACCAATGTTAATTGTTTCGCTTTGTACAGCCCTGATTTTTAGAATTTGAAGGCGGGGTTGATTTTTTTCCAGAGCCTAAATTATTCTTAACTTTGGGAGGGTTTTCAGATTTTTCCTAAGGTTTTTTGATTTGGTGTTATTTCACCCGTAAGAACCAATGTTAATTGTTTCGCTTTGTACAGCCTGATTTTTAGAATTTGAAGGCGGGGTTGATTTTTTTCCAGAGCCTAAAATTATTCTTAACTTTTGGGAGGGGTTTCAGATTTTTCCTACGGTTTTTGATTTTGGTGTTATTTCACCCGTAAGAACCAATGTTAATTGTTTCGCTTTGTACACCCTGAATTTTGGAATTTGAAGGCTGAAATGAATTTTTTCCAAGAGCCTAAAATTATTCTTAACTTTTGGGAGGGGTTTCAGATTTTTCCTAAGGTTTTTTGATTTTGGTGTTATTTCACCCGTAAGAACCATGTTAATTGTTTCGCTCTGTACAGCCCTGATTTTAGAATTTGAAGGCGGGGTTGATTTTTTCCAGAGCCTAAAATTATTCTTAACTTTTGGGAGGGGTTTCAGATTTTTCCTACGGTTTTTTTGATTTTGGTGTTATTTCACCCGTAAGAACCAATGTTAATTGTTTCCCTTTGTACAGCCCTGATTTTTGGGATTTGAAGGCGGGGATAATTTTTTTCCAAGAGCCTAAAATTATTCTTAACTTTTGGGAGGGGTTTCAGATTTTCCTAAGGTTTTTGATTTGATATTTATTCGCCCGTAAGAACCAATGTTAATTGTTTCGCTTTGTACAGCCCTGATTTTTGGAATTTGAAGGCGGGGATAATTTTTTTCCAAGAGCCTAAAATTATTCTTAAATTTTGGGATGGGTTTCAGATTTTACAATTGATTTGAGATAGATTCTGGGTGGGCGCTGCTAGCTTTAGACTAAAGCTAGCAGCGCCCACGATTTTCGGGAAATCCAGAGGAGCCTAAAATTCGGGATAGAGCATTTAATTAGCCTAAAATTAGCCTAAAATTTTGGATATAGTTTGGTTGAGATGGTTTCATGGGCGCTGCTAGCTTTAGATGGCTCGCTTCCCGTCTTCTCGAAGAACACGCCTTCTCTCTGCCTGCCAGCGCCTCCTGCCGCCCACCTGCGCAATTACGCCCCTTTGAGGACGTTCTGTGCTGCAGCCGCTGCGTCCGCGCGGCAAAAAGGGCTTCCATTTATATCTCGCCTCCGCCCCCGCCCCGCCCCGCCCCGCCCCACCCCGCTCCGCGCCCTCCTTCTCGCGCAAAATCCATTACGCGAACCGTCTGCCCCGCCTCGCTTTTCTCCTCCTCTCTCCGCTCCCAGCCCCGCCACGACACCCCATACACCTTTCCAAACGAGTGTCCTGACCTCGCTCTCTCCCAATTCCGCACTTTCCCAATTCGCTCTCTCAAACCTCACACTCTCCCAACCCCCGCTCTCTCTCTCTCAACTTCGCTCTCTCCCAACCCCGTTCTCCGAACCCCGATCTATCAACTCTCCCAACTTGACTGGCTCCCAACCCCGTTCTCTCAAACCCCAATCTCTTCCATTCCCGCTCTCTCCCAACCCCTTTCTCTGCCAATCTCGCGCTCTCCCAACCCCGCTCTCCTTCAACCTTACTCTCTTCGAACCCTGCTTACTCCCACATTCGCTCCCTCCAATCCTGATCTCCCCCAACCTAGCTCTTTTCCAACTCCACTCTTTCTCAACCCTTTTCTCTGCCAATCTCGCTCTCTCCCAAACCCGATCTCTCCTAAACCCACTCCCTTCCAACCCCTTTTTCTGCCAACCTCACTCTCACAAACCCACTCTCCCTCAATTTCGCTCTCTCCTAACCCCATTCTGTCCCAAGCACATACACACTCTCTCATACCCGCTCTCCCCTATCTCGCTCTCTCCCAATCTCTGCTCTCTCCGAACCCCGCTTACTCTCAACCCCTTTTTCTCGAACCCCGCTTTCTTGTAACCCCGCTGGGGCCTGTTGTCATGTCCCTTTCGTCCGCTTCGTTCAGCTCCTCCTTTCTTCGTCCCGTCCCACTACATCTCTCTCCGTTCCGATTCGATCCGATCCATTGCGTCCCGTCCCGTCCCGTCCCGTCCTGTCCTGTTCCGTCCCATTTCTAATAGACCCGTTTCGCTTCTTCCGGACCCGCTCCATTCCTTCCCGCTCCGCAAACTCCACCCCCAATCCACACATACCACCCCTCTTTACCACGACCCCTCCCGCCCACTTCACCACTGCTTGACTTTGCGTGCGCGCTCCGGCGGCCCCCGCCCCCACTCCGGCCCGCCCACTCGGACAAAGGGCGCGGCGGCGGCGGTGGCCCCGGAAGTTGCGGGAATGCGACAACGTTGCCATTGACAGGCTAATTACTTGGTCCCGAGCGGCGACAAATTGCGCGAGCCCCGACCTCGCCAGCCCCTCATCGACTCCTGGAGATTAATCGCTTCTCGACAACGCGGATGGATCGTCACCTGCCGACGAGGAATTAATTAAAAGGAAAACGGCATACGCCCCGCGGCGGCGTTCCCCAGGGACTGGTATGCGGCGCCCGCCTCGGCCACCCTGCGGGAGCGAGAGGGATGAAAGGTTGCGCACAGAGAGCAAGAGAGAGAGAGAGAGATGGCCTAAAGTTTAACCGTAGTGAGTGAGAAGCTCGCAGAGATGGTGGGATGGGAGGCGCCTGTGTGTCATGGTGGGAAGGATGGGAAACAGAATAGAAATGTACGGAGCCAAATAATGGCAAGATGGAAGTAGCATGACGGGTGGCTATGGCGGGACTGCTGGTTCGTTCATGTTATGAGCAGTAAGCGGGGAGTGAAGAGTGGAAGGTAGGGTGAATATAAGTGGATGTATGTAAATGTAAATCTAGCATTAGACAGAACATGGATTTTGAGGATAAGGAAAAAATGATTGATTATTGAATTCAATGATTCATTCAAAATAAAAAGTTTGTGGCGATGTCATGGCCAACAACATTATTTGATTCAAGGGCAGCTTTCGATGGCTTAGCCATCAAGGTCCATTTCCTGCCATTCTGAAGCGTTGCTGTTAGACATGTTTTGGTTTCCGAACAGCAGATAACTGCCGACGATGGCTAAGTCATGGAAAGTTGCTCTTGAATTAAATAAATTTTTGGCCAGGATAACGCGTTTCATTCTGTTATTTTAATGAACGGTTTAATATCGTACCGTCGTCACCAAGATATGGAGGTTGGCATGTGGTATGTGGGGTTTTGTCAAGAGATAACAAAGATGGATAAATAACGTGAAGATGAGAGAGTAGCCATTTCCTAGGATGAGGTGAGTGATGGATAGCATGATTACAAGAAACGGAGCAATAGGTGAACAGTAAGAGGTTGACCTGAAGGGAACTGAGATCAGGGAAAGTCATTTGAAGAGAGATTTCAAGCAATTACGCAGAAATCTGTAGATATAAAAGACTTTCTCCCAATGAAGTTGCAATGGTTATTAAACGAGCATAAGTTACAAAGTGAATTTCAATCCATCTTGAAAACAATTTTGCTTGTAAGCGATTAAATGTTGGGATTTTGCAGTTCTTAACAACTTAAGGAGTAGTAGTAGTAGTGTAGTAGTGTTACCGAGGTTCTTTACAGCTGACGTCGCTTCTCCATCGTAGACGCTACATACTTCGATCTTCCCAATCTTCCTCTTAAAAATCTCGTTCCTTCATAGAATTTTGTATATCTTTTTTCCATGTTTTTCTTGGTTTCCCACGTTTCCTCTTTCTTCGGGACAACCATTTTAAAATTTTCTTAGGCTATTGATTTTCCTTCATCCTTTGAATATGACAGTACCACCTCAATCATTTAGCATCAGATACAACAATTTATCAATATTAATACCCATTTAATTTTTTAAGTCAACATTGTGTACTTTATCCAACAGTGTAAAGCCACAACAGCGTTTCCAATAGTTCATTTCCTTGACTTTAATTTTTGCTCTTAGCTCTGACTAAGAATCCAAACTTTTGAACCATACGTGCATATGCGAGAGGAAACATTTCTTTTAACCTTCGACACCATGCCTGGGTCTTTTTGCACCCCATCATCATTAATTTTTTAATATGTTCCTGAATATTTGGAGGATATTTTTATTCTTCTATATATGCCTTCGTGTACTTATTAAGCAGGTACAAAACCGTTTCAACATATTTTCCATATTTTATTACAGAGTTATTAATATTTTTTCGTTACATGAGACTGATTTGACCTAAGGTATAGCCTGTTATTTTCCTATTCTCATTTGAAATATCTTGCCATGAAAATAATGTGTCTGTTACAGTCAATATTTGTTTCAACTAGAAATAACTTTCATAAACTATTTAAATATTTCTGAACTATTATCAACAATGGAGGTTACGAACGGTAGAGGCTATTCTTTTTATGAATTATTTAATTTAAGTAAATTATATTTACTATATTATTGAAAATAACTTATAAAATGTATTCTTATATAAAAATTATTTACACTCAGTGTATTGCCGCATAATTTTGTGTTTACCACTTCCAATTGCCAGTAGAGCTTGAGATCCAAAAAGACCCAAGGTAGAGTAGTTGGTTGTAAATTACAGATATGGCACGAGGATAAATGCACTTACTTTTTGTGAGGAGATTTAAATAAATTTTACCGTACTGTTATTTTTATTTGAAACCAAACAATCGTAATGCCCACCGCATCGCGTAAAATCCAGTGTACTGAAAGGTCGCCAGGGGCGCTTGCCTGCCAACCTGCTCGCAGTGAGAGGACCATTAGGACGCTGTCGGGCGAGTGAGCTGAGTGCATTCACGCGAGCTATGGCACCTGTCCATCTCGAGAGTCAATGCGAACGTGATGGCGCGTCGGACCGGCTGCTCTGCGCATTAGCTTCCCACGCGCTTCGCCTTTGAGGTGGGAATTCGCAGACGGCGGCGTCAGCGTGGATTGAGTCGTGTTGAGACTGTCTGCGTAGACGCCGCCTACGTTTCACTTAGGCGTCCATACAAATTACGTAGTTTGCTGAAACTCATCGTACTCCTTTTGATTATTCTGAGGGTGAATCTGAATTGGTGTCGGGTTTTAATGTTGAGTATGGAAGAAGTGGTTTTGCGTTAATTTTTATGGCAGAATATTCTAGAATCTTATTTATGAAATTATTAATTGTTTTGATTTTTTTGGTGGTGATTTATTTTCTTTATTATTTTATTTTATATTAGTTTTATATCATTTGTTTTTTGCAAATTTCGAGTATTTTCAACAACCACTCTCCCCCTTGTAACGCACCCGTAACACGCGCTTGAATCCCCATAATTAATTAGGTAACACTTGTGACAACTCCCATTTTAAATGCAAGAAGTGGAAATAAATTATAGCACAGTAAAAACAATATGTATTTATTTTACTTCTGTTGAATATTAAAATTGAGGATAATTAAAGTAAAAACTAGTTAGCGATTCTGGTTGCACGTAACAATAACACTGGGGTAAGTTGTGAGTGAAAGAATGCCTGGGCTGGAAATGGTTGATCAGCTACGCACACGCCGTCGAAGGCGATGCAAGAACGAGAGTCTACAGCGCCAATTTCAGGGGATTCTAGACTACTGTTCATTTTCAGTTTTGATTATTTTCTTCCTAACCTCTACAGATTGAAAAAAACGTTGAAATAATATTTCCATTTATTGTAACAATTTACAAGTAATAACTTTTTAAAGTTTTTAAAACTAATTAGTTAATATTAGAATGTTTTAGAACAGGTCTTGAAAAAAGATTTCAGCAACTGTTAAAAAATGTAAAAAAATATAATATCAAGGTTACGTAACACTAACTAATACGCCCCTACCCTTTTTTTACCGCAGTGTAACGCTGTCTGAGTCTCTGCCTCCCCTTTAGCGTTACGTAATTTATGGACGATCCCTCATTGAATGCATTTCACGAACAAGACACGCAACACCACAGGCATAAAGTCCACTATGGATTTAGCTGCGGCGCTGGCCAAAATGTGAAACAGCTTTAGTGACGTGTTATCTAAGCTGTGGCATTTATTTCCGAACGTTATTAGTATACACATAATTGAGTGTCCCAAAATGTCTTTCTTTATTCATAGAAGCTATTTTTGTAAAGTTTCTATGAATTTATGAACAATTTACACCACCCAGGTGACAAACTAAATGAAAGAAAGTGTGTTTTGTAAAAGTGTGAACAGTTGACTTCTGTGTACTACGTCGTAGAATATCTTAAACCAGTAAAATGTTGACCAATGGCGTTTTTACTTATTACTGGAGCTTAAATTACGATGGTTGCACGGAAAGTGGTAGACTGGATGATGCAAAAACACTGGCTGTCAGAGAGATATTCCTGTTTTTTGAAAACAAAGTTTGAATATAGATTTTTAAAATAGTGGCGTGCGTAGGTGAGCGTGCATATGAGAGGGCGGGTGAACGTGCGAATGAGCATGGTGGTGAGCGTGAGGATGAGCGTAGGTATGAGCGTGGGGGTGAGTGTGGGGGATAGCGTTGAGATGAGTGTGGGAGTGTGGGCGAGTGATTGAGTGAGCGGACGGGTGGGCAGTCATGTGATCGGGTGAGCGGATGAGGATCAAGCGGAGTAAGAACATGTGGGTGGGCGTGCGAGCGGGTGTGGTGAGTGAGCGAGTGAGCGGGAGATGAGCGGGCGAGTGAGCGGGCGACTGAGCGGGCGATTGGGCAGGCGAGTGGGCAGGCGAGTGGGCAGGCGAGTGGGCAGGCGAGTGGGCAGGCGAGTGGGCAGGCGAGTGGGCAGGCGAGTGGGCAGGCGAGTGGGCAGGCGAGTGGGCAGGCGAGTGGGCAGGCGAGTGGGCAGGCGAGTGGGCAGGCGAGTGGGCAGGCGAGTGGACAGGCGAGTGGGCAGGCGAGTGGGCAGGCGAGTGAGCAGGCGAGTGAGCGACCGAGCGAGTTATTAAACCAGTGGAGATCGGGTAAGCGAATGATGATCAAGCGGAGTAAGAACATGGAAAGGCGGTGATCTGCAAGGTGTGCGAGCGGAGAGGTGACTGAACTCCTGGGACGCGGGTGAGGCGCGGCCGCGTGCCTGAGCGCAAGTAATTGACGACAACCTCCGGCGTCGCCCTCTCGCAAGAATCCCCGAGCGCCTTTCGCCAGTTTCTTCGCATTCTCCGTAATTCCGAGCGGGATTTTCCCCGAGAGGCGGAATCTGCCGTTTATCGACATCGATATCACGCGCGCTCTCTTAGCCGGCTGGGGGCGGAGGGGGTGGGGGCTGCGTCATAGTTCGAAGGGCGCCCGCCGAAACCTGGGGCGCTGTGGTCGCCGTCGGCAGCCGATCAACCTTCAGTTAGATCCAATGGAATTCAATTCAATGATGCCTTATTGTCCGAGGCGAGGCTCAGGTTACGAGACCTGCTCTTCCGCTTGACCAAGCAAATACCGGTACGCTCCTTTCACCGAGTCTGGCAGAGAAAGGAGAAAGGAGGGTTGAAGATCTTTTACATGCAGTAAACCTACAACAGGGTACAGCTGATTTACTTCCTTTCACCACTCTCTCATCTCTTATCTGTCACTTAATCTTTCTCACGCATATCTTCACTCACCTTCTCTCGTTCGCCCTCCCTCTCTTGCTCGTAGTTTTTGCTCTCTTCCTTCTCTTTTCTCCACACGAGTAATTTGAAGGTTTGTGTCGCGTCGACCAGTCAGCGAGTCTTTTGACAGAGCTCGAATATTTCGCGGATCAATCGCTAGTTTCTAACCTGTTCCTCGCTCTCTTTCCATCTCTCTCTTTCATCTCTTGTCTCTCATTCGCACTTTCTTGCTCACCTCTCTCTCAGCTTCTCACGCTTACACTCTTCCTCTCGCTCAGAAAGACGGAAAGGTAATATAGTTACGGGTTCTCGTAAGTCGTGGACTTCTCCAGAATCACGTGTTCCACTTTCCGGTTCCTTCTTCTGGGCTGTCATCGTTCTAAAGCTGAAACTGAATAGTGAAGGATCATTTTTGAAGTTAACTTCGCTAAGTTTGTTAGAATTTTCTAACAAGTTGAAGAAATCCTTTTCAGATAAATAGATATTCCCGTGCTAGGTGAGTTACAGAAGTGAAAAACATATTATGTAATTTAAAACTTCATGTTATTTTGAGTGTGTTTTCTCGGCAAGTCCTATGTATTTTATATACATAGGACTTGCCGAGAAAACACATTCAAAATAACATGAAGTTTTAAATTGATTTTAACTGTTTGATTAATTTGATTTTATTGATGTTGGTTAATGTTTAGGGAATGGATAGTATAAGTAGATTTGTAAGGGTATGGAAGCTTTTTGTTGTGTATTTATCTTAAGGCGGTTAGAAAATTTCTTTGGAGAGTCTAGATTTGATCCTGTTTTTAGTGTGTGCTTATTGACCTAGTTAGAAGTGTGCTGTACTTGAGCAGGATGATAGGAGAGTGAAACATTGTGAGGATAACTTGATCAGATGCTCTGTAATTATAGGTATTTGGAGTTCATAATGAATCTGACTATTGAGTATGAACCACGATGCGTTGATAAGTATACGGAGACATTTGTTTTGAAAACCTTTTAGAGAGTTGACATTACTGGGTGCTACGACAGCTTATTATTGCGCAAGAATATCAAGTAATTTGCAGAATAAGAAATAAAAACAGATTAATGAACGTAAGTACAATTATAGGTTCACATGCTCAAACGAAAGTTCCGCGCCAAAGAATTGGTTGATTGGATGCAACAACTTGAAAGGTACTCATAATTATATACAAGAATCTTATTAGCAGTCTAAAGACGGTATGCGTGTGAAGATCGGCGTGTAGTAACCTGCAAGACCAGCACAACAGCAGTGTCGCATAGTGTCGTTAGAAGCCGAGTGAGGTCGTGCAGTGTCATGGTGACCCCCCCCTCCTTTCCTGTGAGCGAGCGGAGGCGGTCGTGCGCTGAGAGCGCTAGAGCTGCGCTGCAGTGGCGTCAAACTTTCACGGGCCAGCGCCCCCGCCCCGCCCCCGCCGCCATCGCCCACACCGCTAGCGCCACAGTCGCCCCGCCGCCCCCGCACCACGCCGTTCCCTAGAGCGCCACCGTTGCTACCACCCCCATCCACCGCCGCCGTTGTCTTTTCCGCCTCCGCCTCTGCTACCACCGCTACTGCCACTGCCACCGCCACCGCCACCACCGCCAACATCACCGCCACTGTCGCCACTACCACCACCACCACCACCACCACCACCACAGTCAAAGCCACTGCTACCGCCACCGCAACCGCCCCTGCCTCCGCCACCGCGCTGCCGCCGCCTCCGCCACCGCCACCGCCACCGCCACCACCGCCACCTCCACCACCGCCACCACCGCCACCGCCACCGCCACCGCCACCGCCACCGCCACCGCCACCGCCACCGCCACCGCCACCGCCACCGCCACCGCCACCGCCACCGCCACCGCCACCGCCACCGCCACCGCCACCGCCATCCCCACCGCCACCGCCACCGCCACCGCCACCACTGTAACTGCCATCGCCACTGTAACCGCCACCGCCATCGTCACTGCTGCCACCCGCATTCTATAATGTATGCCTGGCGGGGGCGCGGGTGGGCGATGCTGGGCGCGGGCGCGGGCGAGGGCGGACGCGTCCCGCCGGGCGGTTTTCATATTTTTTAGGGGCTGGGCTCGCAGTGAATTTTTCACGGCCTGCGACAACCCAGTGTCTTTCGCTACCGCCCACGGCGCCACTGCAGGGGCGATGCAGCACTGTGCAGCAGAAACGGGCGCTCCAGGCAGCGCACTGCAGCGGAACGGGTGCACGTTGCGCTACTCTCACACTTCAAACAGATAGTTGCCTTTCACGAACGGACGTGTGCGCTCTTCTTGAATACTATTTCAAACAGATCGTTGCGTTTCTCGAACGGACCGTGTTCTCGTCGTGAACACAATTTCTAACAGATCGTTGTTTTCCAAACGGACTGTGTTCTTTTCTTCAACCCTATTTCAGATCGTCGCGCTTTAGGAACGGACCGTGTTCTCTTCGTGAACATAATTTCAAACAGATTGTTGCGTTTTGCAATCGGATCGTGTTCTTTTCTTGAACCCTATTTTAGATCGTCGCGTTTTATGAATGGACCGTGTTCGTTTGCAAACGTATCGCGTTCTTTTCTTGAACACTATTTCTGATCGTTGTATTTTACGAATGGATCGTGTTCACTTCTTGAACACTATTTCAAACAGATCGTTGCGCTTAACGACCGGACCTGTGTGCTCTTTTTAAACACTATTTCTTTCCCAGTTTCCGCAGTGCCGTGCTTTTATTTCACTATAATTTATCCCGGAAAGAGTTCCTTGTATTGATTCAATGTCGGCTTTCTGTAAGGGAGAAGCTAACTTGCTTTTATATTCCTGGAAGAAGTAATTTAATGAAAATATTTGTATTAAATAAGTTTTCATTTGGTCGTTTTGCAAACTACAATAATATTTTAGCAGGAAAAATTAAATGAATATTTAAAACGGGCAAATAATTGCAAAACCGGTTTTTGTATTTGGCGCTCTGAGTAAGTCAAATCTTATTCATGATATGCTGGAGATATTCTGAGCTCCACTTTAAAAACGTGAATTTAAATAGACGGTAAGGACGTGTGAAGGGAAAAACTTTTGAAGCTCATTTTAAGATCCATTTCACTTTCATTTTGTAATAATAATAATAATAATAATAATAATAATAATAATAATAATAATAATAATAAATTTTATTAATTATTATTATTTATTATTATTAATACAGCATTCTGTTATACGTTTATTACTTTGTCTAAATGTCTACAAGCGTTTGCTTACTAAATATTACGTCATAGGTTTAATGATATGTGTATTTATCATTTCATGCTTTTGTTTTTCATTTTACAGCCCAAGCGCTTGGAAACTATTACCATATTTTGATCTAATACCTACAAAACCTCTATTGTTTTTCGTTTTTACCACTGTAAAAGTACTTAACGTAATGAGTTTTCATTATATTGTGCATTTTAAAATACAAAACCTAATGATTATTTAAGTTGCGCGTGAATTGAAAGATTGTGACGTGTGGCAAAATGTAGTGGAAAATACCAGAATGAGAGAGAAGTAAAGTGTTAGTAGTGGTGTGATGTGCAGTGAACTGAAGTGTAGAGTAGTTAGAAAATCACCTGTTGAATTGCGTTAAAATCATTATGTATGGTAGAAATTTATTATTGTTATTAATATTTTATTGTTTTTACTGTTATTGTGTAGTTATGTTTTGTTTTATCTATAGTATAGTATTCATATTCAGTAGATAGAAAATCATGCGTGCTGTTTTAAAATAGCGATATAGATTTGCATAAAAGAAACCGAATTTTTATTATTATTATTATTATTATTATTATTATTATTTCAAAACAATTGAAATTCTATTATATTAATGTACTGCAAACATCTACGACTGTACACTATGTGAATTATAGTGTTCTAAAACAAGGTTCAAAAAACCTGCTACAGAAATATTTATTTATATATCTGTCCATTAAATCATTCACCCGAATGTGCTGTTTTTTTTCTAACGCAATAAATCTTCTGTGAATCTTTTTTATCTTCCTGTGTTTGTGTGGAGAGGGGTAACCGGTTGAGACGACACAGTGATTATAAGCATTTCCTTTGCAGGGTTGTAGAGGTCCTAGGGTTGGAATGATGTCGAATTTTCAACACCAACTAGACAGCCAGGAGAATTCTCGCAACCCGCTGCTCTGATCAGTAGTTTTCCTTACATTCTCTGGTCAATAACAGGTGAAGAGACCGGAGAAGTACCCTAAAAAACAAGCCACAAACTGTGCGTGACATTTCTTTCTCATCCTTTAGCACTCATCTCCCTTTACATTCACACACACGTTCATTTACATGTAGCTACACTATCAGAAAGATCACTTGAGTACCCAGAGCTTGGTCTAGGGCGGAAACTGCTTGAAGAAATGCCAGGAATTGAAAAAAACATGTTCGTCGAGACCTGTATGTCAGCACTGAATCTCGTCATCCGAAGAGGAGGCTCACCGCTTCCTCTCGGCTACAACACTACTCTCACTGAACTGATCCCTAATGCCGTTGACGGGTCGGAAACACAAAATACTCACTCACTCACCCCCTGCGTGTGTATGCATGCATGCATGCATGCATGTGTGTGTGTTTGAGATAGTGTGTGCTGAGGTTCGTCCGTTTGCCGCAGGGGCGCGGGGCGCTGGCGTCGGGCGGCGGCCGCGGCGCCGTCCGCAGATCTGAGCGTCGCCGACCAGCCGGCCTTCGCCACCACGGGCAAGACCTACCGTATCGTCACCAAGGACACCGTCGTGCTACCTTGCGAAGTCACCAACGCCGGTGAGTCACCTATTCATACAATGCTATTTGTTCAGCTTGAAAGTTGTGACGTCCATTCGGACAAGTCTGTTGGAAACTGAGCGTCTGCATTTGAGAGAGTGTGTGAATTTGTGACACTCACGGTCATAACTGAAGAATTCAAGCAAACCCTGTTTTAAAAGTCTGGTCTATTTCAAACTTTTGTATTTCTTCGTTGTTCGCGATGATTACTATTGTTTTCCAGTCTTATTCATTTGCTGTTTTTAACAGAATTAACAAACTTTTGGTACGGACTTTTCGGTACTTTTCATAGAAGGCATCAGCTATTGAATTATAGGGAAATATAACGAAAATGATTACTGTTCTTCGAGCGATAAGCGCCTTAAACAGCTTGAATTATAACAGTAATCCATGCGACCACCCGTGGTTCAATTTCGGACCTATGTGGACACCATGAATATCGCTGCAATCAATGCTGTGAATGTTTATGCAAAGAACAACTGCGGAGAAAGGTTGAAGGGGATCTCACTTTATCCCTTATGAAGCCAGGAATGAAAAGAACGATCGAGAGAAAAGCTTGCCAACAGCAATAAGATCACGCGGGAGACTTCTGCTTGGAATCCGAGTAGGGACTGAGGGGTCCGCGAACTCACCAAAGGGCAAAGAGGGACATTCTTATCTCTGTGGAATTCAACGAAACAAACGCACACAGTACTGCGTAGATTGTGTCCAGGGGGTGTGCCCAGTGCACATTAAGTAAATATGTGTGAGATGTTCATCTGTTGTTGACATTGAATAATGTACAGTCCCAAAATGTTTTAACAATTCTTTCAAACTTCTTTATTTAATAATTGTAATGCAAAGTATACAAAGTGCACAAAATACATAGAGCACACGCCTTTTTCAAAACAAACATCTACTCGCATATATTTGAGAATATTTATTTACAGGCCATTTCGTGTACATTTCATAGAATTTCCAAAGTATCAACGTTCTAATGAATTTAATAGTATTTTGTAACTGGTCCTTGTTCTAGACACCATTACTCGTTTATATTTGAACTAAAAGATGATTTTTTCGTAAAATATTAATAATAAGAATTCTTTCGAAATGGATTACATTGTAATCCACTCGACCACTCGCGTACCAATTTTGAGCGTGACCACTGATGCGGTAAAGTAGTAGTCTATTGTGAACTACTGTACATTGACTTAATCACATACTTCATGGGAATGATAATCACATTCAGATATATCTGCAGTTATTTTGATCAAAAAAATAGTATGTCTTATTTTACCATAATACACAACGATACATCTTCATCATTCAGAATATTATGAATCTTCAGTTCGTTAATTTTAGAATTCTCTCCAGGATTTTTAATTTTGTTCCTTTCGTTATTTGTTATTTTAGGAAAGATTTTTATTATAAATAATACCTACACATAATAAAAGAATTGATTGTATTGAAAGATAAAAATTGAAATATTAATATGGAACATTCACAATATGTAAAAGTTAATTTTTTCATGTAGCACCATATGTTCTATCATGTTCAACCTCAGAGTCAAGTATTCTAGAAATTTGACATGTACCTCTGTGTCAACTATATCTTTTACACACCTTTCTGTGACAGGGATCACAGGGCACACCACTCACTCTCAAGATATTGTCAGAATTCTTCAGAATGCTTTGAAACCTACAATGATAGAATATTAACTTCTTAAAAAATTGAACAAGCCATAGACATAATTATTATAATAATAACAATAATAATATACGTAATATTAATGAATAAATAATACGTTGAAAATTGAAATTAGAAATATCGGTAAAATATGAAATGCACAAAATTCATACATTTTGTTTGTGCTGTACCGTTCGTTTCACGAAGTAGACGCCGCTGTTCAGGCCTCTCCAGCAAGTTGTTCAACTCTCGAGATATCCCCTCCCTCGCATGAGATTTGGTAAAACTTACGTATCACGATCTGCTGAGTGAATATGTCCATATTGAGTACCTTGTCATTCACTGACTCATTTTATTGTCAGCAGATTTTGCATGCAAACGTGTTCAAAGAGCGGTCCACTCACCTCCCGCGTTGCAGATTTCAACTTCTTTTAACGTTTTCTGGACATAAACTTGTTTAACTATGATAAAAATCTTTATAGTGAATGATGGATCCAAACAAAGACGAGAGATTCAGAAAAAACAGTTTTGGTTTATTTCAAAATATTGCTACAATACTCTTGAATACGGGTACAATGCCTTGTTGCCGAATAACCAGGAGAGAGAGCAGAAAAACTTAGCCGGGTCGCCAATAGCCAGTAGAAGTTCCGATAATGCCGGGGTCGCCAAGTATCCAGAAGAGAAGTCCGTTGTTGTAGCCCAAGTCGCCGTCACCAGAATCTTTGCTGCCAAATCGCTGTCCACTCCGCTGCCGACCAGTACTCGTTGCTCGCTCTCCTACGACTGTAGTCCGGGGCTGGGCCGGCGCCGCTTTATAGTCCGCCCGCCGCTGTCGCTCGCTGACTAGCCCTGCCATAGGGACAGCGGCGAGTCTTAGCGCGCCTATCCACCCGAGACGGGCGCGCGTTCTCCGCCCTGGCCGGCCCATTGCCGCTGTCCGCCGCTTCGCTTGATGGCGCTTCCGATGCTGTGACGCGGCACGGCGGCGGGACATTTGACTGCGCGCGGGCGGTCACAGCAGTGAAGATAGCGTTTAAAGTTTTCACCATCGCTTATTAGTTCTAGAATATATTTAATTGAAATTCTAAAGCAAATGGTACGAAACCTATGGTACAACAAAAATATATTGTTCACAAACAATATTTTTGAAATGAATGATATTAAGTGTCTGGGTGACGTCATGTTAAAGGCTGTGATGCCGATGTTTCGACCATCCTACCGTGTACTTCCTCAGCGTTGAAGTGCATTGGCATTTCAGTAAGCGATAAGATGGCCGTAGCCTTCGTTCGTCGTGCCATCATCTGCACAACCCACCTATTCGCATGAATCTGTCAGTGAAAGCCTTGGACATCAAACATACTCCAGATGTCTTGCACAGCAGTCAATGAGGGAGGGTGTTGCGTTCTCCGCCCCTAGGTCACCCCGTGGTTGCAACCCTCCATCAAGCCACAAGCCAACCGCGCCCTTCTTCCTCGCCGCCCCTTCTCGTCGATGGGGATGTCGCAGCCCCTTAGCCGCGCCAGCATCACTTCCCCTTCTTCCCCCTCCCTTCCCCTCCGCCACCCCCCCTCCCACTTCCCGGCCGCCCGCCCGCGCTCCTTTTTTCCCGAAGATAACGCTCAGCAGTTCTCTTGTGTTACTTTAGTGTCTTTCGCCGGCGCGAGGCGGCGCCACCGCCGCCCAGAGGAAACAATAGACGGCGCAGCGGCGCAGAAAGCGCGCTCGTGCTCGGCGGCGGCGGCGGGCTGTGGGGGTGGGGGGAGCGAGAGGGGGAGGGGAGGGGGAACTGCTTTCCCCTCCTTTCCTCCTCGTTATTGCCGAGATATTTCATATCGCGCCGCTGAGCGCCGCTACGCGAGTCGACATGTGGAAAGAGGAATCCAGTGGCTCCGCGTGCTAGGTTTGCGAGAGCTCGCGGGCGACTGTCAAGTGTCAGAAAAACATAGGCTTTATGTATGAATGCGAGAATGAAATTGTAGCTTCTTCGCGAAACTGTAACGTTTGTATTCCAATATGGAACTTCATGATAAATTAAATCTTCTTTTGTGTTTGCATATGTTGTATTCATGAAGTCACCCTTCATGCTTTAGAGTGAATATGTGTACGAATAATATTTGCAATGATGCAAAATGTGAAAAGGTAATTTTAATTAAAATTGATGTAAAAATTCTAAAAAGATATTATCATTTACATAGTCCAAGGTAATATTTAAGGGTATTTTTGATTTTCTCGTTAGCATATACGGAAGGGATGACCAACATCCCTGTAGTTGAACTAATCTTCTAGTGTAAACAGGTCACTAAACTTATGTTATTTAGTTAATCAGTGATCAGAAAGAATTTTGTGACGTAAATAATTTGATAGTTGGACATATCTAGAAGGCAAGAGACAAACAACCAAGCTCATGGCGGGACTCGAACCCGCGACCCTTCTAACCGAGACACTGAGTCGATACATCATATACATGTCGTCGATATATCATATATTAATTACATATTATAATTATTCTTATCAATACAATATTTAGTTTTTGTCACCTAATAAAACACATCATTTCAAGGCAATTTGATTCCGGCTTCATTACTCCTTCATTTAAACCTCTCCACAATAAGGCCCATTTTTCATTGGCCATGAGGTGTTTTTCAAATTGTCTGCAGTTTTCTTCGAGACCCATTCTAATTCACTGGGAGAGATTGCTCAGGGCAGCAACTAACTGATGTCACTGCAATCTCCCTGGCGGGAGGTTCTAGGTTTGACCCCCCGACAGTCGCAGGATTTTCGACACTAGCTTGTCAGCTAGATCGAATTCGGTCTCTGTCTCGAAGAGAATTCCAGTGGCCGCCGCTCTGATCAGTAGTTTTCCGTTGTTTCTCCGATCAACATCTGGTGAATGCCAGAGCAATACCCTAACAAACGGACCGCGCGCGTTCTTTCCTTCCTCTTCCTTGTCCTATTCTCTCTTACACACACATACACTAACATGCACAACACTTCCACACATGCCGGGAGACCGGTCGGAGCTTACAGCTTGTCCCGACTGGGGCGGTGCCCCGCTGGTGGGAGATACTTGGTTGAGGGGAAACCCCGCTAGTCGACGGTAGGTCGACGCCAGATCTCGCCATCCAGCGGGGAAAAGTTCATCGCCACCTCCCGACGAAAAACACGCACTACATTGACGGGACTAATGACCAAAGTAATTGAGGCGCCCGGAAACACGAATCAATCAAAACCGCTGTGCGCTTTTGGTCTGAGTGTCAGAGCACGCGCAGGTGCTTGGCGCGGGATGTTCCCTTTAAACGCTGCGCGCGGGGGGGGAAAGAAGGGGCGGGTTGCGCGGGGGAGGGGAGGGCGGAACAAGGGCTTCTGAAGAGTATCTCTCCGGCGCTCTCCGGCGGCGCGGGGCTCCCCTAGCGCGCGCAGCATCCTGCCCTTCCCCTTCCCCTTCCCCGTCGCACCGCCCCGGCGGCGCCCCACTGCCCTACAGCGCAGCCCTCCGCCCCTCGCGCCCAGCGGCGCTGGCTGGCGATGCCTGCGGGACACGCTCGCGGTGAGCGGCGCGGATTCTCCCGAACGGTGTCCCCACAGACATTTTCGAAGGGAATGCCACGAGTGCTTTGGAAATTGTCGATTAATAATCGATTCAATTAATTGAATATTTAACTTAAGTACTTAATCACAATAACTGACAATGTTTGATGTCCTTAATTATCATAGGTAATACCACGAGTGCTTTGGAAGTTATCGATAAATCCCCAACTCGCGAAGCGTGGAGGGGATTTATCTGAGAATTTCCAAAGCACGAGTGGTATTTAATAGGACTATTCTACGAGTGAAATTACGTCCAACAGAGTTCCAAACTGTGCCAAATATTGAAAATAACTGAAAGCTATGTTAAATGTTATGTTAAATGAGTTTATGTTACAGCACATACGTGGTTTATTGGACATCGACATAGCTGATCGATGTACTCGTATACCGCCTCCTAAGATAGATGAGACTCAGTTTATGATTGGCCGGTGGGGAGACGTGGCAAGAAAAATTGGATGGAAAAAGCGATAAAGTTTTTGAGATACACAACCCTGTTTTGGGTCTTTTTGTATTTATAGTTAAGCACTATTTGTTTTTATTTCACGAGGGGAATAATCGTAAGTAATACCGCGAGTGAACATTAAAATTTCTTGATATATCCATTAGTCTTGATAAATCCGTGGCGGCAAGTAGATTTATCAAGCATTTCTAATGCTAGACTGATTTTCAGTATCACTATTTCAGGAATATATCCGTTAATAAGCTTAAATATAACATTTAAATGAACAAATAAGAAGAAAATATGTAGATATTTCCATCTTAAGTTCCAATTTCGTGAAGAAACGTTTTAATATTACAGCATCACGGAATGATTCAATATAAGAAGTGAAAGTTATTAGAAGAAATTAATTGAGAATAATTCAATATATTCTAAAATACCTAGTCAGCAACAAGAAACAATATAAAAAAATACGGAACTTCAGAAGAAAACATGTAAAAAATATTAAATAATTAAATGATCAATTAACAAAAGCAGAATTACCATCAGCCTTGTCATTCAAAAGGTTTAACATTTCATTATTTGATGTTTGCGGTGAAAGTTAACAAATTTTCTTATTTCCTTATCTTTTTCTGAGCTTGAAGTTTTACCGAAATAAATAAAAATAGATGCACGAAGCGTGAATTACACTAACGGAAAAATTTGATAATGTTTTGCTGGTAACTAGGATTCGCTGAAGTTTGCAATTTTAATCAATTAAAGGTGGCGTCCCCGCAGAATGAGTTCAAAATTAATCTATGAGGGGATGCCCAGATCCATGCTGAGGATTCATGATCATAGTCTCAATCTACTTGTCCTTTTCATCATTCCTGTACTTTGAATCATTTCTTTCTTTCCATTGGACTTTCTGCAAATGAGGATCACTACTTATTTACACTCACGACGACTGTAGGGGAAAACACAATAGTGATACACCTAGACGATTCGTTCCATAAATACCGGCGTAACAATACGTAGGATGAGAAGATATTGATTAACAACAAATTGAGAAAGAACGTCGGCAATTACAGCCAAATATCATCTTTTTCAGTGAATTAATGTTAATATTTGTCTAAGACCATTAAAGCTTTCTTACGAACTATCAATCATTTACATGAGCGTACGTTTTCATATTAATAGAGTGTCTACATCCATAAATTAATGATCTCCAACGTTGATTAACACGTCACAATTATATACTGATGATACTCAAAATGTCGGTATTCATGGAAGTACAAATCGCGATATCTTCATTATATTGCTAGCGAAATTTATCGTCAAAACGACATTTTCATCAATAATAAAATTCTTCCAATCTCCATGTCAACTGACTCAAAATAATAGCTTTGATCCTCATATAAATTTCTTATTTTATCATTGATCATATAATTTTGAAGAGGAAGAAGAGGAGAATAATTATAAGAAGATTACGAAGAATAATTAAAAGGAGAATTATAGGAATTAGAAGAAGGGGAAAAGTATAAGAGGAAGAAGATCTAGAACAGAAGAAAGAAGGAGAAATTGTAGAACAGGAAGAGAGAGAAGAAATAATAGAAGAGGAAGAGAGAGAAGAAATAATAGAATAGGAAGGTGAAGAAGAAGATGAAGGAGAAAAAGAAACAGAAGAAGAAAATTGAATAATGGGACGGGAAGCAAAGCTCACCTGCATACAGAGACAATGTATGCACCTCACTCCTCACGGCTTGGAAGAAACTGCTCCGAGACGTCTCCCCGCAGGACAGCTGCAGTCCGCGGACTGTGCAGGGCGACGAAAGCAGCCGACAGCGCCAATCCATCATTGCAGCCCCCGGCGAGCAAAGGCTGCGTCTCTTTCGGCGCGCCCCACGATTTATCAACATCGAGCTCGTGGCCGCGGGCCAGTGAATGCGCGAGCGATTGGGGCGCTCCCCGCGGCCGCGGCGCACAACAAGCAATCGCATGCGCAATCATGCGCGCCGCTGGCGAATAATTGCAAGATAGATTGACGTCACGTCTCCACGAACATACATCTTCGAACGCATGGAATTATCTCGTAGAAGCTTCTTTTCGGCTTTGCCGCTAGACATCTTTTCCGAGTAACGGATGTGTAAAGTTAGTTTATAATGCAAACACGTATTTAAGACAATGAAATAACACACACACACACACACACACACACACACGCACTCACACTCATACATGCATTTTAGAAAAGCACTCTTCCTGAAAAAAAAATACAGAAGAAAATATATTTGTCTGAATCGATCAACGGTTGGTAAATTTCTTTTCAAGCGTTGCACCTTCATTTAGAAAAAAGAGGAGAAAAAATAAGATTTATTTGGTTGAAATACATTAATGTTGACTGCATTCTTATGATTTTATGACCAAATTGACATAATTATTATAAAAAATGTTAAATATAAGTTCGGCAGTTTCATTTAAATAAGATGAGGTAAAATTTGTGTCAAGTAAGTTGAATATTATTTAAGAGTATTGTTCAGAATTTGATTAAAACACATCAATGGTCTGTTTACAAAACACATTAAAGTGGTATTGAAATTATAACATATTGAACTATGGAATGCTCACAAAATTCTTACAAGTTTCTTTGTAAAATATTTTTTTAACATCTGCTTTATTTGCAATTTGTTCTACTCGAACATTCGGCAAATGCAATTGTACATACATTATTGATCTGTAAAGAAACCATTGTAAAATATCACACAAAATATCCACACCACAGAGTGTAATTGTCATTTTTCATTCCCTAAAGAATACATTCTACGACAATGCGAATCCTGGAACAGTGTAGAATCTTCATTAACGCTGACGTTGCCAAGAAACATCGTGTGCTTATCGCCCCGCTACACGTGTCCCCCCCCGTCGGGAGGACGGGCTCGCTGAATGCTCCCTCGGAGACGGCGCGGGCGGAATAAATAACGAGCACGCGAAGGCACAATGAGACGCAGAATTCTCGTAATAAAGCGAACCAGGAAATGAATATCCACAAGAAGGGGTAACGGCGAATAATAAAGTCCGCTTCTGCAATAAGTATACACTAAGATCCCCCCCGCCGCCGCCGGCTTCTGCGCTGCCTCCGATTCCATTTCCCGGGCAGAGACAAAGGGGCGGCGGGGGCGGCGAGGGCGTCTCCGGGGGCCAGGAGCATTCGCCGCCCTCCGAGGCGGGCGATGGGCGATGGCGCGGGCCACGATACACTGCAGTGGAAGTCTTCTGGCTGTAGAGGATGGGGAGAGCCATCCGAGTGGCGAAAGAGCTAGCGCTAGAGAGGGGCGAATGACGATGGGCGATGGGTGAGTGGTGGTTTACGAAGGCGCGGTTGGATAATGGTGGTGGGCGGAGGGGCGATGGGCGATGCACAAATGTCGACTGGCGATTGGGCGATGTACGAATGACGGTGGGGGAAGGGGCGATGGGTGAGTGGGGGTTAGCGAAGACGCAATGGGAAAATTGTGGTGGTCGAAGGGGCGATGGGTGAGTGGTGTTTGGCGGAGGCGAGATGGGCAAATGGTGGTGGGTGGAGGAAGCGATGCACAAATGTCGGTTGGTGAATGGGCAATACACGAATGATGGTGGGCGATGGGCGATAGTTGAGAGGTGGTGGGCGAAGGCGCGATGGACAAATGGTGGTGGGCGGAGGGGCGATGCACAAATGTCGGTTGGTCGAATGGGCGATGTACGAATGACGGTGGGGGAGGAGGCGATGGGTGAGTGGTGGTTAGCGAGGGCGCGATGGGCAAATGGTGGGCGGAGGGAGATGGGTGGTGAGCGGCGGGGACGTCTCCGGGATCGAGGAGCATTCGCCGAGGCGGGCGATGGGCGATGGCGCGGGCTACGATACACTGCAGTGGAAGTCTTCGGGCTGTAGAGGTTGGGGAGAGCTATCCGAGTGGAGAAAGAGCTAGCGTTACGAAAAAGGCGAATCGTGGTGGGCGAAGGGGCGATGGGTGAGTGGTGTTTGGCGAAGGTGAGATGGGCAAATGGTGGTGGGCGGAGGGGCGATGCACAAATGTCGGTTGGCGAATGGGCGATGTACGAATGGCGGTGGGCGAAGGCACGATGACCGAATGGCGGTGAATAATGGGGCAGTGAGCGAAGGGAGAAGGAGTGTTGAGACGAAGAAGTGCAGGGCAATGAGACCCATGGTGCGGGGCGATGGACATGGTTGGGCTTGAGGATAGTTTGGGAGCGAGATGAGAAGGTGGGAAATGGCTGCAGCTGAAGAGAGACCGAATGTAGACTTGCTGGAGAAGAGAGGGAAGAAACGATACATCCTGAAACGAATACGTGACTTACGTCTGATTATGGCCACAAACAACGAAATGAAGTCTGTTTTGAATGGGAAACTTATTAAATAAAATTTCGTGGAATGCGTTAATAAGAAATAATTAACCTAGGAATTTTCTTTCGTTTGGCACATGATTGATTATTTGAAATTTAATTTCACTTTTTTCATTTCGTTCCCCAGCACAGAAGCTTTAAATGGTTTGATATTTCAATTTATCATGATCGCAAAGAAACAGTACATTGCAACAAAAAGGAAGACGTCATTTAATACATGGTTACTTAAAATATGATGGCAAAATATTTTCATTAAGACCAGATTCAATAATAAATGGCAGCCTGTAATTATTCATAACTAATGTCTACGATAATGTCAAATGTATCACATGTAGTACAAGAAATAACTTGCTGAAGAAAAATATCTTCGTTCAAGATTCCATACTTTACAAAACAGCAGGTATTCTATTTAATGATGTAAAGTGCAGCCCAGTAATCGAATATACTTTTTAGCAGACCGCTTGAAAATGATTAAACGGCATACTACCCATAAATAAATAAATGAGCAAATAATGAATAAATAAATGAGTAAATAAATGAGCAAATAATGAGTAAATAAATGAGTAAATAAATGAGCAAATAAATGAGCAAATAAATGAGTAAATAAATGAGTAAATAAATGAGCAAATAATGAGTAAATAAATGAGTAAATAAATGAGAAAATAAATGAGTAAATAAATGAGTAAATAAATGAACGAATCGTTGGATGAATAATAAATAAATACTATTTTTTTTTAAATTGTCTCGTTGATAAAAGGTTGTGTTTGTTCTCGGCCAGCGCCGGCGGCCGTCAGCTGAACGCTGTGTTTCCCGTGGGCGTGGCGGGGCGGGAGGGCGCTGCGGCTGAGAGCATGGCGCCGCCGCAAAGTGGTTTCCCCCTCCTCCTTCGCCACCCGCTCCCTCCCCCGCCTCATGCCTGAGGTGCTCGCTCCCTCACTTGGCCCTACGCGAGCAACACTCGCCCACGCCCTCCGCCTTCACCCTCGCCCCCACCCTCGCTCTCGCCCTCCCCTCTCGCCGCAATCTCTGCGTCGAGAAGGACGGCATCCCGCCCGCCGGCTGCCCGTGCGCGAGTGAGGAAATAATTACTGCAGTTGCAGACAGGTCGTGGCTCTCCGGCGGCCGAGCGCATCCAAAGAGGTTTCCTTGCGTTCGTAGGAAGGGCTGAAGATTTGCTGATAATTGCGCTCAGACACAAGCTCAAATATTTGATAAAGAAATTAGGGTAGGAAACTCAAATGAGAATTGTAACGAAAGGAGTTCTGGAATCAGCAGACAACAAACACGGCGAAAATACGATGGTGTTAGATTGTAGAAAATGGTTGATACAGAACCCGACATCGGCCGTGTGTTTTTCAAAATGTATTTACTAGGGAAAGCTGTAAATAATTTCATGTTGTGTTCCTTTTCAATCTTCAGTGTAAAAAGGAAGTATTTTTAGAGACGTATCACACTCGGAGCTGACTGACTTCAGCGTATTCCTGAGACAGCGAGTCACTTCGGAGTACTGTGGTTGATTTGGAAGGTTTGCTGAGTTGGGAAGGGGGAGGGCATTTCCTCAAAAGAAAAGTTATTTATGTCAACGCACCATTTATTACAAATAATAAAGAGAGAGGGAAGGGGAACGATAAATTTGGGGGAGGAGATGCGTAGGAGTGCCGATTCCGGGTGACCGAGATTGCTAAGGCAGTGCCTTCGATCTTGGACCGAAGGATCGTGGGTTCGAATCCCGCTTCGGGCATGGTTGTGTGTGTTTCGTGATTGTCTGTATTGTCTATGTGTAATGTGCTTGTGTGTCCCTTGAGGTTAGCGTCAGTAAGGGCGTCCGGCCGTAAAAACATAGCCAAATCTGTATAAAAATGGAGTGGTGGAAATATTAATAAAAATTGAGCTCGCACCCATTAGCGCAGACTCCGTAGTAATGGGAGAAAAGGCAAAAGAAGAAGAAGAGATGCATGGGAGTCGAGCTCAGAAATGGTGGCCTCTTACCCATCACTCCGTAGACCAGGTGCGGTGGAAACGACAGCAGCAGCTGCGCGGCGGCGGTGGAGTTCTGAAACCGCGTCATCATCGAGAAGGCTCCTGATGCATTGTATGCACTTCACTAGGTCCTCAGGTGTGCCTCTGTCCCGCTGGCTCCGCCGGGCCCGTTTATATTGGTCCCTCGCTTGCTTTCGGCAGCGTTTCTTGGAGGTTGCTGCTGAGATGTTTTGCTTCTAGCTGCATGTTGCTTGCCTTGAGAGTCGTCCCCAGCACGGTGTGGTGTAATGGCGTTGTAATAGTGACGTTGCATGCCTTGAGAGTCGTCCCCGGCACGGTATGGTGTAATGGCGGCTCGCTGCATTTTCATGCATCTACATTCGCTCTGGAGCAATCTGCCACGTTCTGTTCGTCGCGTCTCTCCCAGTCTTGGTGCTCATCGTCTGGGTTCGCCTGGCAACGATCACCTTCCGACTCACCTTGTCGTGACACACATTACTTTGTCCTGTATTCTGATGAATTCACCACCTTGTATCCTAGTGGAACTAACAAGTACAAAAAATCTTTGCTTAATTGAAGCGCCTTAAATTCACGTGAAAACTGCATTTAAATGTGAATAATTTAATTGGAAAATCATGCTCAAAAAAACACCAGTAAGTGTTGTAGCAACATATTAAGAAGACTTCAAGGCGCAACCAGAGGGTTAAAACAAAGATCCATAGAATTGGAACATTTATGACATTTTGGAAAATATTACTCATTCATCTTTACGTTATATCACTTTTGGCATCGTATTGTAGCACGCAGGGAAAGTAATCCCATTAGAAAACGTTTGTGTATCGGGTGCAACAGTAGTCAAAAACGCTCAGGAAAGTTATTATTTTTAAATGTACAGTATTATGTTTATGGCCGTAAACTAGTATACTGCATAACACTCTAAATATTGAAGCATCTGACTCCGTAACTCGTTTCGTTACAACCCTCATTTGAGCTTTCCTACCTAAATTATTTCTGTAAATATTTCAACGGCAATCATCTATGTTTTCGTGGTATGTCAATTAATTACCAATTAAATTTTGGTATACTAGTAATCCAACAAGATTATTAAGAAAACATTCAAAATAATAGTACTGTGTCCATTCAGAATGGTGTAGCCATTCATAATACACGCTTTTTCACCTATTTCTTCAGACAAATTTGTAGGTACGTAATTACGACAAAAACATTGCCAAACGTGAAACATTAAAATTACATTTTGATCTCGTTGATTTATTTTGAACTTAGTTACAGTGCTGTAAACTACTATACAGTTCTTTCTTTAATACATCTTATTAACGAGCTACAGGCATCGCGAACTTGTTCTCCTTCCTTCTCTGCCAGTTCTTTTGCTGTGTGTGAACTCTCTCCACCGGCCAGGGTCGATGTGGCACCTCCGCCCCCTCCGATCGCCCTCTAGATCGCCCCCTTGGCTCGCGGGCGACAGGGCGTGCTGCCGGCGCGCCCGCCCGCAATGAGGGACTCGCCCTTCGCGCCGCCGGCGCCGACGCCCGCGCGGCAATCGGAAGCCCCGCTCCCGCCCCCGCTCCCTCCGCCTCGCCCCGCTCCCCTCACAGCACCACGCCTGCTCTCTTGACCTGTTCGCTCCCTTCCACCCACACCTCCTCCCCGTCATGCACCGCCCCGCCCCTCCCTTACCCGCCCCACCATTCCCCCTACCCGCCCCGCCCATCCCTTACCCGCCCCGCCCCTCCCCTATCCGCCCTCCCCTACCCGCTCATCCCCTCCCCTATCGCCCCTCCCCTACCGCCCACCCCTCCCCTACCCACCCTCCCCTACTCTACCTGCCCCGCCCCTCCCCTACCCGCCCCTCCCCTCCCAACCCTTGCGACCCGTCTCCTCCTTACCGTCCTCGTCCACCCCTCCACCGTATCCCACCCCGCTCCGCTCCACCCCGTTCCATTACGATTTTGGCCGTCCATCCCCTCTCAGTGGTCCCTCTCCTCTTCACCCAACCCCCCCGCCTCGTTCCACACCTTTCCGTCGTGCCTCGGTTTACTCCGTTCCGCCCTACCCTCCCTACCCAGCCCTTTGTCACCCCGCCTGTCTCCCCGCCACGGCTCTCCCGGTCACCTCCACCACGCCACGCTTCTTACCGTCCCGCCTCCCTCCTTATCCGACCTCCTCGTCCACTCCGTCCCCGCCCTCTTCAATACGCTCCGCCGTATCCCAACTCGCTCAGCTCCGCCCCGTTTCGCCAAGACTTTCGCCGCCCATCCCCGCTCAGCCACCCGTCTTCTTCACCCACCCTCGCCCTGCCTCCCTGCGCGCCTTTCAGCTCTGCCTCGTCTCGCTGTGCCCCGCCTACCCGTCCCGACCTGCCCCTTCTCCCCGACCCGCCTCACTCTACGCCTTCCCGCCATGCCCTGCTCCGCCCTTCCCGTTCCCACTCTCCTATTCTCGCCCCGCCCTTTCTTCCCGACTCGCCTCGCTCCACGCTTTTCCAATGCGCCATACCCGCCCCGATTAGCTCTTTCTCACCCTGCCCCTCTTCCCGTCACGCCTCTTCGTGCCACCTCCGCCACGCCACGCTCCTTACCGTCCCGGTCCGCCCGCTCCCACCCCGCCCCGCCCTATTGCAGGAGGACGCGCGGAAGTCATTAGCGCGCCGCCGCCAGGGGCAGCCCGGGCGCCGGAAGGACGCGCGCAGCGACGGAGGGCGGACGTGGGAGAGAGGGGAGGGGAGGGAGGGGCAGATAAAGCGCCGGGAGGGAAACGGCGGACGGTCGCGGGCGGCCGCCTCTGATTTACGCGGCGGGGGGGGGCAGGGGGCGGGGGAGGTCTGGCCGTTAGGCTCCGCGCGCCGGCTGTGTGGCATCGCTGGCATCTTTCCGCATTGTGACCTGCACCGCCGCCGTCGCTGAGGCGGGGCGAGTTTCATAACAGGAACACGAGGTCATCTCCTGAAAAGTTTCCAATGATGTAACCGGGGGAAGTAGTAGCCCCTATCATCAAGTAAAATGCTTCCTGGAAGAGTCGGGAACGAATTCTTCTTTTCAACCCTTTGCTCTCGTAAGCAAGGAGCCTAATACATGTCCTACGGCTTGTACGGAATGCCACAGAATGCACGAGAATAATGGCTACATCTTTCATGTCTCTTGTGGCATGTTCTACAACTCGTAGGGCATGTCCACGATGCAACACCAAAATCTCTCATTACCTCGTAGGGTATGTCACAGACGCCCACGTATTTTCCGGGTATGTGAAATAAACTTTTCATTGTTGAATCCATCCAGACTACTATTGTTTTTAAACAATGTTGACGCAATAATGTGAGAACGAGCTGGAAGGGGAATGCCGAGTATCGGCTTTCGACCTGTGCCAACATTTTCCATTGTCATCACCAATTCCATTGTTGCCTTACGAGTTGTAGGACTTTCGCTAGTGCTCAGAAACCTCCGACCGCACAGTGCATTCATGGGTGGTATCTACAGCGCGTCCAAGCATTTGATTGCAGTACAGAGCTTATGGAGAACAGCGTTGTCACTTCTCAGCAGCGCTTACACGCAACACTCGCCGTGCTGGATACTCAGATTGACATGAAATTTTGCCAGCTTGTTCAGCACCTTTCAAAATCCATAAATATTGATTTTTGAAGAAAGAAGCATCGCGAGTAGTGGTTTTGCGACAGTTAGTATTCAGACCTTTCATGACCTGCTGCCTGTCGAAGTGCGGAAATGGCCGCGCCCCGCCTCTGTCAACAGGGCCTGAGTTGCCTGGGAGGGCATGCAGTGTGTTAAAAACGAGTGTTTACACGACAGGTTCGGAAGGACGAGAAGGTCGAACGCATGCGTGAAATCATCCAAATACAATTATTGCAAAGATATGAGCCTCTGAAAATGTTATCTCGTTATGGGACAAATAAATAAATTCATTTCACTTTTGCTTCGAAACAAAATTTTCACAATGATGGGTTCTAATAAAAAACTTTCAAAACAATGACATCAAGTGCACTATATGCAAGTTTATTTTTCACGTTTCTTAAAAATAGCATTGGTTTACCATATACTTACGACTTCAGTAAAATTATTAAGAATGCGTGTTACTGTGCCGTTGAAACTAAAAAGAGACTAACGGATATACCCTTTGCCATCAGTCGTGAAAGAACGAACGCGCTATAAAATCTGACATCGATTGATAAAACTTTTTGGCACTGCCGATACAACTTTGCTCGTTGCAGGAAGCGCGGAGGTCATGAAAGGTCTTGATGCAAAACGACTCTAATACACTATTTCTAATACTCTCTAACACTTCAAAATTTGAATAGTATGTGGGTTTTGCTTGGTGTTCTTCCAGCTGGCGAAATGTTGAGAATGTTTGCTGCACTCGCTTCCAATACCGGATGTCCCACGAAAGGGGAGCTGTCTTCCCATGGACGACAGACAACTCAGGGTTTCGCCAGTCTGTGAGTGTGAAGGTCACAGAGGACAAAGTTATATTTCCTACTGTTTTATTCAAAAGCAAGATGAAATTTCGACAGGGGGGGTCTCACCCTTTCTTCAGTTACGTACCACTTACAAGCCTGAAGAAAATTAGAATACCACTTGAACGAAAATAATTTCAAAACATTTTAAATAGATGGCTTAATATTAGAAATTAAAGATTTTTGATAAAAAATATTTATTATTATTATTAGAATTATTATTTAAAAAACAGACCTTTAAATGAGAGTTAAAACTGAAATACCAATAGCAAAACGAGTCCAAATCCAGTTGGAACAGATTGCTTATTCATCACATACTGACCAAGCTTGAATTGTTTTGCGCGAATGACATCGATATCAAAGTCAATATTGCTAATTTTCAGTCTCAAGTCACTTTAAACGTCCAATTTATCCACTTTTTTTATGAAAAATAAAGGGAAAATGTCCATTCACAAAGGTGAGATGACATGGATGATATCAGATACTGCAAGGATTTGTGCGGACAATGCATAATATTCTTTCGAACACCCAGCTAATAATTCGTCTCATATTTGCATTTGAAAGCACATTTTACGACAGCTACTGGTCGAATGTCTGGAATTAATATTGTTAGCTGTAAAATTTCTAATTCATTTTTAGATATGTTTAAATGTACAAGTATGAACTGTACATTTATTACCTGTATTTCAATGTTTTTAATAAGCGAAATTCAAAAATTAATACTCTATTTTTCCTTTCACATCGCCTGTTGAGAATCGCTGGGAAGTATTCAAAATCACTGAACGACATGAGATGTTCTTTCGGAGCGCACGAAATATTGTTTTTATTACCGTCTAACTCAAGAACCATGATTCATACAGAAATGTGGTTGGTCTCATATCAAAATTTGGACTTCCCTTGTCATTTCATCCGCTGGGTGTTTGTGCTTTTCTGCAATAATAAAAAAGTTTCTCGCATAGTGAAAATTTAAGGACGTCAAAATATAGAAGTAAACACTTGGCTATCATTTATAATTAATTTCATGGAAATTAAACCATCAAACTAAATTACAAAATAACTACCACATTCATAAGAGTTCTGGGAATAACTGGTAAAAAACTCAATTGTCTAAGATCAACACAATTGAAGCTATCATTGAATGAACATGTTAAGTATTTGCGCGTGAAACAGGATGGACGAGCCGAATAACCCCGAGACTCCTGAATCGGCAACACCGCTTGCGGTAGAAAGAGAGAGTCTTATGTAAAATTGTATTGGATAGAAAGAGAGGGCAATACTCCATAAGGCTCCGTACTGCAATCAAATGTTTGGATGCACAAAAAACACATGCCCTACGAATGCAAAAGGACGTATTAGCAGTGATTACATCACTGAGCTGGAAGCGAAAGTACGTTTTCTCCTGCGACATATAACATAGGGGCGTGCAGTTCGAACACTCCGGTTACAACTGGTTTCTCCTCCATTTCTATACAAGCAAGATAATTTTGGAAGTAGATGCATTTTATGAACCAGGTACGTAGAAGAGATTAATGTACCATTTGGGACTGAGTAATTTTGTTTTCTGCGGTTCAGTATCTATCTTCAATGCTGTGTCTGATTATACGATTAAATGATTGATAGGTATTTTGCCTTTAAAATGATTGTGAGGACGTTGTCCCTTAACCAAAATGTAGTAAATGTATTATTAGCGTTGCCGTAAATGATGGATGATAAATGATGGTGTGAGAGATATTTTTCACCACAATCAGGCTAAAACAAGCAAGGATCTCCATCTCGTTTTCACTAATTGCAAACTCCTGTCACAAATGAATGTTCCATTTATGCGTGTTGATTTGATAAAAACGAACCCATGATGGTAGATTTAATGATTTTTTTATAATTATCACGAAACGTACTTACTCATTCTCAATAATACATTATACTTTGTGTAATTAAACGTTGAACCTTTTCATTGGAGATGCCAATATCATTTTCTTTAAATTTATTTTCTTCCTGTTCGTCTATCATCGGGTACAAAGTTACAGACAGCGAATTTACGGGGCCATCCTAAGGCAAATGTGGGTCTCGGTGCAACGCTTCACAATTTTTAAAATTTCAGTATCATCCATTATTTAAGAAAATAAAACTATTAATAAAATGAACCTAAAAATTGTGTTATCACTCAAACATATTTCACGTAGATCAAAACTGGTCAAACACTCCCCTATATTTCAGCATACTTTGTAAAAATTCTTAAACTAAATATTCCTATTTAAATTCTAAATCTTTGAAAATTATACAATGCTTAGCAGGATGATATAAATAAAATAAGAAGCACCAATACAACACTGTATTTGTAAATTGAAGGAACTGTGTAATTAAAAGTACTCAAATGTGACCAAGGACTTGTAATAAAAATACGATTGATGGCTGAGATATGAAATTGATGAACAACTTATCCAAAATGAAGTATCTGCAAACTTTGAACTTCATTTGCTGAGAACTGTAAAAGCGACAAATGGCCTCTCGATTAATCAATTTAAAGGAATGGGAGAGCATCAAAATTAACCTCGTCAGATATAGGAAGTTTCCTGCTATTCATAAATATCATATTCATTTGGTCAAAGTATGTCTTATTTATTTACTAAATATGTAATCATACAATGAAGGGACAGTATGAAAATAAACCACACTTTAACCACAATCGAGATATTATTATTTGAGATTAGCGGATGACTCCTTGTGGTCCGGACCGACAGAGTTGGCCCGCTACGTCAACTGATGTCACAGCAGTCTCTCTGCCTGGGAGGTTCAAGGGTTCAATTCCAGACGGTGGTGTCAGGATTTTCGACTTTAGCTGCATAGAAGCTCATTGGAGGAAAATTATAGTGAGCGATCGGTGATTTTCCATGGTTTCTTCCATCAGCACTTGGTGAATGCCTTAGCAGTACCCTCACGAACGGGCCACAAATCGTGCCTAGTATTTCCTTCCTCTTCTTGACCTATCGTCCTTCCGGACTTATGCACACTTGCACTTTCATCCAACATATTTTCGTACACTAAACTAATACATATGTCGGGAGCCCAGATCTTTATGTGGGAGATTCCTGGATTGGGAAAACCATGAAAGCATATGTATAGGTCAGCGCCGGATCTTACCATCCAGCTAGGAAATAACATTGCCATATCCCGTGATTAAAAATGCACTACACTTACAGGACCAGTTTCTATGGCAGTTGAAGCGCATGGAAACGCGAAATCATCAATCAATAAATCCTGCGCCTTGAGTGTACTACGTTCCTGGCATAAACGCTTGAAATATAATTCTTCCATTGCGTCAATCCTTCGGTGGTCTCCCCAGCTGCCGCGCCGGCGGGAAGCATCCACCACCGCCGCCTTTAAAATCCGCGGTGGCGCCAAAGGGAGTGGGGGACGCAGGATGTGTCCGAGAGGGGGTCCAAGGGGGTCTGAGCTTGACTGATGCGAATTGATTTCGATGATGGTCGTAGAATGATGGATCTGTCCCGTCAGTAACACCTTAAAGTAAGGTTTCTCGTTTTCTGTTTACGTTCTGCAACGAAAAAAATCTAGACTCACGGCAAAGTAGAAGCTAAATTGTGATGATTTCAACATTTGTAATAAAAATAATTTCAAACACTAAACTGAAAATCCCGAATCGCCATATCCACGTTCCCAGCGAGGATCACATCCCCTTGTGTGGTACCGGGAGAGATGGCTCAGTGCATCAACCTGATGTTACTGCAGCCCCTCTGACCGGGAGGTCCTAGGTTTGAGTCCCGACGGCGGCAGGATTTTCGACACTAGCTTGTCAGCTAGGTCGAATTCAGTCGCTGTCTGGAGGAGAATTCTAGCGGCCGGCTGCTCTGGTCGTTAGTTTTCCGTGGTTTCTTCGATCAACACCAGACGAATGCCGGAGCAGTACCCTAACAAAGGGGCCACGCGATCTTTCCTTCCTCTTACATACACAGTTACACAAACATGCACTACACCACCACACATGCCGGTCGGGAACTTACAGTTTGTCCCGGCTGGGGCAGTGCCCCGCTGATGGGAGATACCTGGTTGAGGGGAAAACGGCTATAGTCGACGGTAGTCTTGCCATCTAGCGGGGAAAAGAACATCGCCACCTCCCGAGAAAAAAAACACGCCCTACACTTACGGAATTAATGACCTAAGTAGTTGACGCACAAATCAATCAACCTTGTGTGGTCGCCCACAGGGTTGCCACTGCTTCTGGAATCTCTAACCGCCAGCAACGCCGGCTCCTTTAAAATCCGCTCCGCCGCGCGGTGTCACCGAAGGGGTGATGAGGGGGGCAGGGGGCCCGAAAGGGGGGCCGAAGGGGGGCCGAGGGGCGATTACCTATTCATCGGCGCGGGAGGGAAAAAGCGCGCGGCGCGTCTGATGCGATTCCCGCGTCGCGAGCGCCGCCGCCGCCTACATATTTAACCAGCCATTAAGCGCCCGCCCCGCCCCTCCCCTCCCCTCCCCTCCCTTTCCCTCCCCTCCCCGCCCCGCCGCCGTAACTCACGGCGCGATGTATCTCCGCCGCCCGCCCGCCCCCCCCCACTCCCCGCGTAATGTATTGTTTAATTTCCTCGGCCTCCTTGAACGCCTGGCCGCCTGTATTTATGCCGCGGAGGAGGTCGGCGCGCAACTGGCGAAGTCTGGCGGTGAAGGTGGTCTTTATGTGAAATACGAATGTGTTCTCTTGCAGCTACATTTCTTGCTGCGGGGCACGGAATTCGTGGATTTGCTATTTCTGGCCGTATTTTTTACTTTTCTGGCTTTGAGATGCGAGTATAATTAAGATGTTCGCTTCGCTGGTGGTGATTAGTGAGTTGTAGGTTGGAAGTTTTGTTCACCACTCCATTGCTAATTGCAGAAACAGTAAGTAATACAATGATATCAGGAGTTGATCTCATCACGGCATATTCGATCTGACGAACGACTACCCAAGGTAATATTGGTAAATTAATAGGAAGATTCTTCTTTAAGTGAAGAAATATTCAATTCTTTCTGTAAACTGAAAACAAAGCATTCCTGTTAGAGCGCGTAAGAATAAAATGTACCCAATTTGAAGAAAATTAAATGAACGAGTAAGCAATCTACATAAGAACCTTAAGATTTTTATTGCTGTTTGACGTGGGAATAATATTGTGGAATATAATTTCGATGATGCAGGCTGTTCTGTGTATATTGGTATAGTCTGTTGTCTTAATTTTTTTCTATCTCATCATATTGTATTACTATATTATTTACATTTGTTGTGTTATTTATATTAAATCTTGTGCTAACTACTTATTCTACTACAAGTTATTTGTAATGAAAATGTTATGATAGATCTGTGAATATACAGTACAATTTGATATAGTTTAATCCTGTAAACAAACCACGAATAAAATTGAATTGAATTGAATATAATTTGGAAAATATCTTGGACCAAATGGACTTACCGAGTGTCAGTGAGAAAGATTATATTTTCCGTAATGAATGCGTGGAGTGATTTTACATTCACAATTTATTTTGATTAGTAATAAAGCATCATCTCGTAAACTCGGCCGCCCGGCAGCGCCGTCGCTTAAGCGGCTTCTCCCCGCCCGACCCGCCCGCCCCAGCCCGCCCCGCCCCACTCCCGCCCGCCCCACGGCCTGCCCCCCGCCCCCCCGCCCGCCCCCGCCCGCCCCCGTCTGCCCCGCACGCCCCCACACGCCCCCACCCGCCCCCGCCCGCCCCCGCCCCCGCCCGCCCCGCCCGGCCCCGCCCCCGGCCGCCCCGCTCGCCCCCGCCCGCCCCCGCCCCGCCCCCGCCCCGCCCGCCCCCGCCCGCCCCCGCGCGCGTGAAAGGGGCTGGCCGACTGGAGCTGACGTTCAGCGCTGTGACATGTCGAGTGCGTTACGCCGCCCGGGCTTAATCCGATATCGCGGGAGGGCCCCGTTGTCTCCTCCCGCGAGTTGTGGAGAAACGTCGCTTCCCTCTTCTCCAGTCTCCCCTGCCCCACTCCGTCTCTCCCACCCTCACCAGCCCCTATTGCTCCCTCAGTTCCTTCCTTCTGTCCCCTCCCGCCTCGCCTGGCCCCCCCACTCATCTTCCTACTTCGACGCCTATCTCCGCCGCACAATCCTGCTGCTCGTCACCATCGCCTCGCCTTACTCCAGTCCTTTCCCCACCCCATTCTACCCTGTTCGGCCATAACCCCTCATGTCTCCCGCCTCCCCCAACTTCCTTCTGCTTTTCTCCGTCACCATGCCTCCCTCTCTCTCTCTCCCTTTCTTTCTCTCCCCCTCTCTTCCCTTCTCTCCCTCTCCCTATCTCTCCATCTCCCTCCTTATCACTCCCTCTCACTCCCTCCCTCCCTCTCTCCGTCCCTCTCTCTCCCTCCCTCTCTCTCCTTCCCTCTCTCTCCTTCCCTCTCTCTTCTTCCCTCTCTCTCCCTCCCTCTCTCCATCTTTCTCCCTCCCTCTCTTTCCCCCTTCCTCTCTCTCCCTCTCTCTCCCTCCCACTCTTTCTCCCTCCCTCCCTCCCCATCTCAGCTTGCCCCTTTCCTACCGTTCCCTCGCTCCCTGTCATCCTTCCCCGACCCACGCCCTTCTCCGCCCCTCGCCGTTCCGCTCCCGCCTGCTTCTGCGCGCTCGCCGCCAGGCGGCGCGAGCGGCGCGTAATTGCGTCATCTTTATTAATGAGCGCGCGCGCAAATTGAGAGCTCTCTGGCGGCGGGTCTCGGCGATCGCCTCTCTCCCCTCTTCCCCCTCCCAGGCGCCGCCCCAGCGGCAGGTAGGCGCCTGGGGATGTCTTGTCTGTGGGAAACGACAGCTGACTTGGCCCCGGGGGCTCGCCCCCTTCCCTCTGCTCCACTCCGCTCCGGCACTCGGCTCTGATTTAAGACGCGCGCGCCCGGGGAGCGAAACGGCAGCGAAATAAGGTAAAGCAGAGCAATATGAGTAAACGGATTGTAACGTGCTTAAGTGATAAATTCCAGCGTTCTGACCACTTGCTAGATTGTCTTTCAATGATTTAAAATAAAGAAAGAGCAAATACTGGTCTCTTTATCTGCATCACTTTCTTGAAATTCCATTAACATATTAATACTGGCACATTAAATATATATTTGTTAGAGAATAGGGGCTTTAAAATTATTTTTTTTAGAATACAAAAATTAATAAATAAATAAAATACTAACAATTTCTATTTCAATATGTAATTTTATTAGTTCATGTCCTATTGATCTCCAGTTAAATCGAACATAATTTGTATCTTTCACTCTTAATTCAGATTTGGTGTTTGATCAACAAAATCTGTTGATTCTCCCAAACCTTGACGTAAGGAATAAACCAGCAGCGCTAATTCAAGCAGTGACCCATCATTCTTCGTACAATTGCGTAACAAGGAAATGAAAGGCTATTATACATTTGCTAATTTTGTTTTGTCCACATTTCTTGCATTTATATTATGAATGTACGTGTTGATAGAATTTTGCTTCATTAAATACAACCGTTGAAATATAACCGTTGTGGAAATTGAATTTCAAATAGTGAAATAGAATTGTTGACATTCTCATTAGTTGACTCTGATACAATGACTCTGAAACGGATTGTTGGAGAAAACATTCGAAATTAAAATTTGAATCGTGCATTTGTCAAAGCGTGAATCTCTAATAGAACCAGCGATTATTAACTTACCAGAAATGAATATTTCATCTTCACGTGAGAATAGCTATTGAATATATATTTTACAAATGTTGAGCTTGTTACATCTAATACTACTTGATTACTAGTATAACTAATAATGTAATACTACTTTATAATATTACCTTCATAACTTACATGTGAGTATTATCAAAAATAAAAAAGAACTTTCGATTCTTTAAAGATGCAAGTATTATTGGTCTTTTTGCCGTCCGATTTTACGTCTTCAGCACAGCAAGGATTTTATTTTATTTTACATTTGGGCCGGTATTTTTTTGCAACATTTCATATTCTATAGCAATGCGATGCACTAACATAGTGACAGCGAAGAAGCACTACACTTCGACGTTCTTGTCCTTTCTTTGAAATATCCTTTTATACTCCATTTATTTTGCACATATTGGTTTACGAAGAGATTATTACTTTTCTTTCTTTGTGCGTAATGGTTACTTGATATTATCCTTAACACGTTTGAATTAGAAATACATTTTGAAATAATTTAATAAAAAAGAAATAAGTGATTCACATGTAACACATTTTTTCAATTATTCAACAATTCTAAAGATCTAATGTCAAAGTCATTATACAAATCATAATAAATATTCATTTATTCGTCTTTTAGGAACCATTCGTCAATCATTCGACAACTCATTCCAAATCATTATTTTTATTAGTTTAAAAATGTTACAATAAATTCGTATAGTGCTCATAAATTGTAAATCGTATGGTTAGGTTGTTAGGTTTTTCTAGAGATTTGGTTGGTATAGTTTTTCACTCTACACCCTTGTGACCTAGACACAGAATTATAAGATATTGTTTACATAAACGTATCCCACCTAATATACCACGTTCAGTTATTTCGCTTATTAGAATAAGACTAATACTTTTATTACACGACCTTAATTGTAAAGTGGTACAAACATGTTATTCAGAGCAGAATGCAAAATGATCAAATAATTCTTGAACAACATTAATAAAAAGTACTTCACATATCAAAATGTTATTTACTTTTAAGAATGAAATAGTAACTTTAGTATTAAACTATTAAAAGCTAACTTAAATTTTAACTTGAGAAAACTTAACTGAATTTTAAGAAACATTTAAAAAAATAAGCAACGGCGACCAGTATATACTTTTTAACCTGGATCGGAAAGATCTGATTGGAGCACTTGCATTATAATTTCTACCAGCTCAGTTAAAGTTTCTGCAAAGTGTTTCTACTATGTTTAAACAAGCAAACAACTTTATTCCAAGATAGACTTTGCATCTCTCAATCTTCGATTCTTTCAAATATTTGTTGAAAACAATTCATAACACAACAAAAGCATATCCAGAAAAAAGGACAGTTTAATATCGATTGAGAAAAGTCAATCAATCACCTACAAATTTTTGAATTAATGAGTTAAGAGATATTAACGTGAAGTGAGAACAAAGAGTAGACAGAACGAGAGTTGCATACAGAAACACGTTTGCGTGTGAGGTACAATAATGGCACGGTAATATTGCGTGTTTCCAAGGTCAAGCCCTTCCTTTCAAGTGTATGAAACCGTATTTACGCAAAGGCGAAACTTCAGGTGCTTAGTCTTGACCTGTCGCTGGCGCCGCTTCTTCCCGAGTCCTTGCCCCTTCATATTGGAGTGTGTGTGTGTGGAGGGGAGGCGTGGGGCCCCAACCCTTGGCGGCGGCCTCCCTTAGGGCGCGTGCGGCGGCCAAGGGCATCAAGATGTCGCCCGAGAGGCGAAGGGTGTGGAGGGGAAGGGGGGAAGGCATTGCCTTTGGCGGGGCCTCCCTTAGGGCGCGTGCGGTGGCCAAGGGCATCAAGATGTCGCCGAGAGGCGAAGGGTGTGGAGAGGAAGGGGAAGGCATTGCCCTTGGCGGGGTCTCCCTTAGGGCGCGTGCGGCGGCCAAGGGCATCAAGATGTCGCCCGAGAGGCGAAGGGGTGTGCAGGGGAAGGGGAAGGCATTGCCCTTGTCGGGACTCCCTTAGGGCGCGTGCGGCGGCCAAGGGCATCAAGATGTCGCCCGAGAGGCGAAGGGTGTGGAGGGGAAGGGGGAAGGCATTGCCCTTGGCGGGGCCTCCCTTAGGGCGCGTGCGGCGGCCAAGGGCATCAAGATGTCGCCCGAGAGGCGAAGGGTGTGGAGAGGAAGGGGAAGGCATTGCCCTTGGCGGGGCCTCCCTTAGGGCGCGTGCGGCGGCCAAGGGCATCAAGATGTCGCCCGAGAGGCGAAGGGTGTGGAGGGGGAAGGGGAAGGCATTGCCCTTGGCGGGGCTCCCTTAGGGCCCGTGCGGCGGCCAAGGGCATCAAGATGTCGCCCGAGAGGAGAAGGGTGTGGAGAGGAAGGGGAAGGCATTGCCCTTGGCGGGGCCTCCCTTAGGGCGCGTGCGGCGGCCAAGGGCATCAAGATGTCGCCCGAGAGGCGAAGGGTGTGGAGAGGAAGGGGAAGGCATTGCCCTTGGCGGGGCCTCCCTTAGGGCGCGTGCGGCGGCCAAGGGCATCAAGATGTCGCCCGAGAGGCGAAGGGTGTGCAGGGAAGGGGAAGGCATTGCCCTTGTCGGGACTCCATTAGGGCGCGTGCGGCGGCCAAGGGCATCAAGATGTCGCCCGAGAGGCGAAGGGTGTGGAGGGGAAGGGGAAGGCATTGCCCTTGGCGGGGCCTCCCTTAGGGGCCCGTGCGGCGGCCAAGGGCATCAAGATGTCGCCCGAGAGGAGAAGGGTGTGGAGAGGAAGGGGAAGGCATTGCCCTTGGCGGGGCCTCCCTTAGGGCGCGTGCGGCGGCCAAGGGCATCAAGATGTCGCCCGAGAGGAGAAGGGTGTGGAGAGGAAGGGGAAGGCATTGCCCTTGGCGGGGCCTCCCTTAGGGCGCGTGCGGCGGCCAAGGGCATCAAGATGTCGCCCGAGAGGCGAAGGGTGTGGAGAGGAAGGGGAAGGCATTGCCCCTTGGCGGGGCCTCCCTTAGGGCGCGTGCGGCGGCCAAGGGCATCAAGATGTCGCCCGAGAGGCGAAGGGTGTGGAGGGAAGGGGAAGGCATTTGCCCTTGGCGGGGCCTCCCTAGGGCCCGTGCGGCGGCCAAGGGCATCAAGATGTCGCCCGAGGAGGAGAAGGGTGTGGAGAGGAAGGGGAAGGCATGCCCTTGGCGGGGCCTCCCTTAGGGCGCGTGCGGCGGCAAGGGCATCAAGAGGTCGCCCAGAGAGGCGAAGGGTGTGGAGAGGAAGGGGAAGGCATTGCCCTTGGCGGGGCCTCCCTTAGGGCGCGTGCGGCGGCCAAGGGCATCAAGATGTCGCCGAGAGGCGAAGGGTGTGGAGAGGAAGGGGAAGGCATTGCCCTTGGCGGGGCCTCCCTTAGGGCGCGTGCGGCGGCCAAGGGCATCAAGATGTCGCCGAGAGGCGAAGGGTGTGGAGGGGAAGGGGAAGGCATTGCCCTTGGCGGGGCCTCCCTTAGGGCGCGTGCGGCGGCCAAGGGCATCAGATGTCGCCCGAGAGGCGAAGGGTGTGGAGGGGAAGGGGAAGGCATTGCCCTTGGCGGGGCCTCCCTTAGGGCGCGTGCGGCGGCCAAGGGCATCAAGATGTCGCCCGAGAGGCGAAGGGTGTGGAGAGGAAGGGGAAGGCATTGCCCTTGGCGGGGCCTCCTTAGGGCGCGTGCGGCGGCCAAGGGCATCAAGATGTCGCCCGAGAGGCGAAGGGTGTGGAGAGGAGGGGAAGGCATTGCCCTTGGCGGGGCCTCCCTTAGGGCGCGTGCGGCGGCCAAGGGCATCAAGATGTCGCCCGAGAGGCGAAGGGTGTGGAGGGGAAGGGGAAGGCATTGCCCTTGGCGGGGCCTCCCTTAGGGCGCGTGCGGCGGCCAAGGGCATCAAGATGTCGCCCGAGAGGCGAAGGGTGTGGAGGGGAAGGGGAAGGCATTGCCCTGGCGGGGCCTCCCTTAGGGCGCGTGCGGCGGCCAAGGGCATCAAGATGTCGCCCGAGAGGCGAAGGGTGTGGAGAGGAAGGGGAAGGCATTGCCCTTGGCGGGGCCTCCCTTAGGGCGCCGTGCGGCGGCCAAGGGCATCAAGGATGTCGCCCGAGAGGCGAAGGGTGTGGAGGGGAAGGGGAAGGCATTGCCCTTGGCGGGGCCTCCCTTAGGGCGCGTGCGGCGGCCAAGGGCATCAAGATGTCGCCCGAGAGGCGAAGGGTGTGGAGGGGAAGGGGAAGGCATTGCCCTTGGCGGGGCCTCCCTTAGGGCGCGTGCGGCGGCCAAGGGCATCAAGATGTCGCCCGAGAGGCGAAGGGTGTGGAGGGGAAGGGGAAGGCATTGCCCTTGGCGGGGCCTCCCTTAGGGCGCGTGCGGCGGCCAAGGGCATCAAGATGTCGCCCGAGAGGCGAAGGGTGTGGAGGGGAAGGGGAAGGCATTGCCCTTGGCGGGGCCTCCCTTAGGGCGCGTGCGGCGGCCAAGGGCATCAAGATGTCGCCCGAGAGGCGAAGGGTGTGGAGGGGAAGGGGAAGGCATTGCCCTTGGCGGGGCCTCCCTTAGGGCGCGTGCGGCGGCCAAGGGCATCAAGATGTCGCCCGAGAGGCGAAGGGTGTGGAGGGGAAGGGGAAGGCATTGCCCTTGGCGGGGCCTCCCTTAGGGCGCGTGCGGCGGCCAAGGGCATCAAGATGTCGCCCGAGAGGCGAAGGGTGTGGAGGGGAAGGGGAAGGCATTGCCCTTGGCGGGGCCTCCCTTAGGGCCGTGCGGCGGCCAAGGGCATCAAGATGTCGCCCGAGAGGCGAAGGGTGTGGAGGGGAAGGGGAAGGCATTGCCCTTGGCGGGGCCTCCCTTAGGGCGCGTGCGGCGGCCAAGGGCATCAAGATGTCGCCCGAGAGGCGAAGGGTGTGGAGGGAAGGGAAGGCATTGCCCTTGCGGGGCCTCCCTTAGGGCGCGTGCGGCGGCCAAGGGCATCAAGATGTCGCCCGAGAGGCGAAGGGTTGTGGAGGGGAAGGGGAAGGCATTGCCCTTGGCGGGGCCTCCCTTAGGGCGCGTGCGGCGGCCAAGGGCATCAGATGTCGCCCGAGAGGCGAAGGGTGTGGAGGGGAAGGGGAAGGCATTGCCCTTGGCGGGGCCTCCCTTAGGGCGCGTGCGGCGGCCAAGGGCATCAAGATGTCGCCCCGAGAGGCGAAGGGTGTGGAGGGGAAGGGGAAGGCATTGCCCTTGGCGGGGCCTCCCTTAGGGCGCGTGCGGCGGCCAAGGGCATCAAGATGTCGCCCGAGAGGCGAAGGGTGTGGAGGGGAAGGGGAAGGCATTGCCCTTGGCGGGGCCTCCCTTAGGGCGCGTGCGGCGGCCAAGGGCATCAAGATGTCGCCCGAGAGGCGAAGGGTGTGGAGGGGAAGGGGAAGGCATTGCCCTTGGCGGGGCCTCCTTAGGGCCGCAGTGCGCGTCAAGGGCATCAAGATGTCGCCCGAGAGGCGAAGGGTGTGGAGGGGACAGGGGAAGGCATTGCCCTTGGCGGGGGCTCCCTTAGGGCGCGTGCGGCGGCCAAGGGCATCAAGATGTCGCCCGAGAGGCGAAGGGTGTGGAGGGGAAGGGGAAGGCATTGCCCTTGGCGGGGCCTTCCCTTAGGGCGCAGTGCGGCGGTCAAGGGCATCAAGATGTCGCCCGAGAGGCGAAGGGTGTGGAGGGGAAGGGGAAGGCATTGCCCTTGGCGGGGCCTCCCTTAGGGCGCGTGCGGCGGCCAAGGGCATCAAGATGTCGGCCGAGAGGCGAAGGGTGTGGAGGGGAAGGGGAAGGCATTGCCCTTGGCGGGCCTCCCTTAGGGCGCTTGCGGCGGCAAGGGCATCAGATGTCGCCCGAGAGGCGAAGGGTGTGGAGGGGAAGGGGAAGGCATGCCCTTGCGGGGGCCTCCCTTAGGGCGCATTCGGCGTCCAAGGGCATCAAGATGTCGCCCGAGAGGCGAAGGGTGTGGAGGGGAAGGGGAAGGCATTGCCCTTGGCGGGGCTCCCTTAGGGCGCGTGCGGCGGCCAAGGGCATCAAGATGTCGCCCGCATTGCCCTTGGCGGGGCCTCCCTAGGGCGCGTGCGGCGGCAAGGGCATCAAGATGTCGCCCGAGAGGCGAAGGGTGTGGAGGGGAAGGGGAAGGCATTGCCCTTGGCGGGGCCTCCCTTAGGCGCGCGTCCGGCGGGCAAGGGCAAGGGCATCAAGATGTCGCCCGAGAGGAGAAGGGTGTGGAGGGGAAGGGGAAGGCATTGCCCTTGCGGGGCCTCCCTTAGGGCGCGTGCGGCGGGCAAGGGCATCAAGATGTCGCCCGAGAGGCGAAGGGTGTGGTAGGGGAAAGGGAAGAGGCATTGCCCTTGGCGGGGTCCTCCCTTAGGGCGCGTGCGGCGGCCAAGGCATCATGATGTCGCCCGAGAGGCGTGTGGAGAGGAACGGAAAGGCATTGCCGCGTGCACAAAGGCGCAGCCGCGAGAGCGTGATGGATGCGTTCCCATGGCGGCGGCCACGGGCGGGAGCGTGGTGTGAACAGGCGGTGGTGGTGGGAGATGGCGGGGGAGATGCGGAAATGGCCGGTGAGGCTGCAGTCAGGGCCGCCCCAATTCATTCTCAGCTCTTTCAACCCAAGGGAATTCTGTCACGAAAACTGGCTGAGGTGGCTCAGGAATAATTACCATTCGCCGCTGCGGCGTCGCTCTGACTAGGATGTTGTAGGATTCGGACTCCCGATGGTGGCGTATTTTAGACACTAGCTACGTAGTTGTGTCGAATACAGCCATTGTAGAGGAGAATTCGCGGTAGTTTTCCTTGGTTCCCTAGGTTAATATCAGAAGAACGCTCTAACAAATGAACGCGTACGCGATCTTCCCTGATTTTCGGTGACTCTCCCTAACACACACAGACACACACACACCTACACATTTGCACTACGTCATCACATGTTGGGAGAACAGTAGAACCTCATTAGGTGGCTCGTTGGTTAGCGGCCTGCTTTCCAAGGCTCAATCCCAGGTTTCGATTCCCGACCGGTGAATTATACCTGTGCGCTTTTCCTTACAAATGTCGCAGTATCAATTGCTGTGTGACGATGAAAAAGCCGCATCCACATAATTATGAAGACCTGTGTATACAGGGGAGGGATGTCTTCCTGCCAACCCACACGGACCCCTTATCCATGGCCGAGAGGCTGGGTCACCGCTGGTCGGCAAAGACCGCAGCGGGCTGTCGAGCATGGAACAGGATAGGCCAGTAGAAGCTTAGAGAGGGTCCGACTTGTGTAGTACCCTCGCTGGGGAAACGATACTTGAAGGGGAAGAACAACTGCAATCGCGTTTATTAGGTCGGCGCTGGTTCTTACGTTTTAGCAGAGAAGAAACGCCAAAAATATCATACACTATACACCCAGGACCTAATGACTAAAGAAATTGAGTCACCCAGAAACACTTAATACGCATCCACTCATTCTTTCACAAAAGTACTCCGTGAGTTATTTCTGTAGCCACATGGTGAATTAAAACAAGACTCAGTTTTACAAAAATACAGCTGAGGCGATTTTATCTGATAAAATAACATATTGTTAATACTTTACTTTAAAATGAAAAAGCCGTATTTTACATTAAAAGTGTGAATTTGCAATCTTCTATTAGAGAGGAAAGAAACCGGAATCTTATAGACTTTTCACAGTTATTGTTAGTTCGTACAATGAAAGTAATTTAAGAGGAGATATATTTACAGAACCCTCTGCTACGCCTGTCCCTTCTCTACTGATTTTGCCATTTCAAAATGTGTTGATTTCCATACGATGTACAGGACGGTGTGACAGTCGTTCTAGAATAAACCTTTTTCACAATGATGAAATTCACGTTGGAACCCAGTGTTTAAGTATTTGTTTTTAGTGGTAAAAACAAAACAACAGATGGAAACGGAAACTTGGATTTATAAGTAAATATGTGAACAATTAAATAAAGGAGTTTGCTTGAGAAGGGGCTCAAAGAGTTGTTGAATATTAATTTTAATTTTAATTGTGTTCGTCCGATTCTTCAACTTTCATTTACTGTGATAAAATAATATCTAGATCTCGTTGGTATAGAAATTTTACAAGACTTGTGGATGGCAACATGGGATACAAACGAATTTCTACATGATTTTTGAAAACCAAGTATCAAGAAGTTCAAAGTGCTCGGTGTGGCTTCAGTAAATAAGTTTATCAGTAGGGTACGTGTTATTAACGAGAACAATTAAATGGTAATCATATCCTTGTTGTACATATTTCAATCAAACAAAACAGATCTACACTTTAATAACTAACCCACTCGTAAGTCAAATCTATTTGGTAGGTGAAAGCATGAGGCGCATGATACAATCATTAATGATGATGAAGCTTTTTACGTAAAAAGTTCATGGATTTGCATATCCATAACCCAATTGCGCGTATGTGTAATCAGCAGCTTTTGAGGAAATTAAAATGCGTGCATGTTAATTTATTATGGGCCTTTTAGTAAGAGCTGAATGAAAAAAATAATATAATACATATTTAATGCATTCGGTGGAAAAAGTGGTCACACTCATGATAACACTTTTAATCCATAAAAAACTAAATTGCAGACAGCTACAGAAAAACATATTTCTAATTACCTGAGAATAGTTATTGGTTATTTGTTCGTTGATGAATTTATTATTTTTCAGTTACTTTCGTAATAATTTCGTTTATTAAACATTTTTCAGAATGAAAGAAACGCGACCTGAAAACACTTCATTATTTATATTTATTTGTAGTACATAATGTATTATCAAAAAATTTTAGTAACATAATTATTTTCCTTTAAATTTTATGAACGTAGTAGTAAAGACCATTTAATTTTTTTAACTTTATAAATAAGTAGTTTCTATTATGCGTATTTTCTACGAGTATGACGAGGTATTGCTTCTTAACATGAGGTAAATTACAAATGAAGAACGTGTGCATTAACACTGCTATGCAATATTTCTGGTGAAATTGAGATATTAGTGTATTTTGACGCCTCATGGATGTATATAGATGTTTTTTTTTATTTTAATGATTCGCCGCAAGATGGCAAGATGGCAGATGGCATTATTTTTATCCCTATGTGTAGAATGCATTCTCTAAACCTTTACTTGCCTTTTCCTCAAAACGTAAGTATAGTGGCACAGCATGTTATTTGCTCGAGATCTTCAAATAAAATGATATTTAAGGTGACATTGTAAGTACTTTGGGTCAAAAATTTTATTTTTCGGTTTTTGCATAATTTTCATAGTCTGGAGTCTGTTCTTGCATAATATATTCGGTTTTTTGTCTAATTCAAATTAGAAGAGGTTTAAATGTCCATTAAAATATTCACGTGCGCTCGTTTGACATTGACGGGCACGCCCACTTTTGTGAGTATCGAAATTGGCATTTTTTCGTTATAGTTTGTTACGAAAACTTCTCCTTCAATTGGGATGATGGCAACACAGTTTAGTTCTGTTGTCGTTGGCAGACCTGTATAAACTCCATATTTTGCTTTCATTTCTTTTGTGTTAGTAAATACGGCGAATTCAACAGGTTTGTATTGATTTTGTAATATTGTGAGCTTGTGATCTTGAAATTGCGATGACATGGCGTCAAGGAGTGGAGGGTTCCAAATCAGTGTTTGTAGGAAGAGAAGTACTTCCTCTTGATGTATATGACAGTGTTTTAATGTTTAATAATGGAAAATATAGTAGAGCTAAGTTTTTAACAAGAAGTGGGAATCAATCCAGGAAGATTATGATCATCCTATGTCAGGCAGTTGAGGATCAAAGAATTAAATTAAGTGACAAGGACTATCAATTATTGTCTCAAATTGCTTCACAAGACTACAGAATTAAAGTAAAGCATCAGGAAACTTAAGAGAATGATGATCCAGAATATAGGGCTGGAATACATTGAGATACTATCAAATATTTTACTGGATCTTTTCCGTTACTTTATTTTTTCAAACTTTTGTTCCTACTTTTTTGAAACTATTGATGGCAAATTAATGAAATTGTGTATCACTTAATATATTGTTCAGGTTAGATTGGCATTTTTTCATTGATATAGTTTTGTTATTTGCAAAGTTATTATAGATACATGTTGAAAAATGAATGCACGATTATTTAAATATTTAAAAAATTCAAAATAAAATAGTTTTCATTAAGTTAAGTAAGTGACAAAAATGTCCAAATATATATAATAGTGCAAACAATAACTGTGCAAACTTTCAGTTTTGTGTCATTAATAGTTCTTTAGAAACAGGAACAATTTCTGATGTTGGACATAGGCCCTCAAAGCAGAGTGCGGGGTCAAACGCTGACAGGCACGCTCGTGCGCCCCCCGGTGAGCTGCCGCCCCCCGCCGCCGCCCCGCCCCCGTTCGCCGCCGCCCCCGTCGCCGCCTCTACAGAGATGAATTTCCCGCGCGCGTTAATCCCCCGCGCACAAGTTGGCGCCGCAACTTGCGATGGGCGCTGCATGCGGCGCACCTGCTTTGTGCGGGCGGCGCAAGAAGCAGTGGACGGAAAGGGGGGGTGAGGAGGGGAGGGGCGGCGCCAATTGGGCGCAACTCCTTGTTTCCCGCAGCAGCCGGGCCGCCCCGGGGAGTTGGCCGCGCTCATTCCCGATTTATAGGATCCCCAGACGCTGAGCCTCCGGCGCCCGGCCCTCCTTCCCTCCCTCCCTCACGCCATCACGCCCTCCCTCCCGCCCCTCCCTCTCTCCCGCCCTCCCTCCCCACCCGCCCGCCCTCCCTCCCGCCCGCTCTCTCGCCCGCCCTCCCTCCCGCCCGCCCTCTCTCCCCGCCCTCCCTCCCTTCCGCCCTCTCTCCCGCCCTCCCTCCCTTCCCGCCCTCCCTCCCGCCCTCCCTCCCCGCCCGCCCTCTCTCCCGCCCTCCCTTCCCTTCCGCCCTCCCTCCCCCTCCCGCCCTCCCTCCCGCCCGCCCTCTCTCCCGCCCTCCCTCCCTCCCGCCCGCCCTTCCGCCCTCCCTTCCTCCCGCCCGCCTCTCTCCCGCCCCTCTCTCCGTCCCGCCCGCCCTCTTTCGCCGCCCCTCCCTCCCTCCCGCCCTCCCTTCCGCCTTCCCTCCCGCCCGCCTGCCCTCCTGCCCGCCCTCCTGCCAGCCCTGGTCTTTACCCCTCCCCGCCCTCTCGCTACGGCTACCCACTCCTTCGTCCACCCCCCGACGACTCCGCCCCGCCCTCGCACCCCACAGCTCTGGCGCCCACACCGTCGCCCGGCTTTCCCGCCCCTCCCTCTCGTCTACCGTCCCATCCATCCCCTCACCCCGGCTACCCGCCCCTTCTTCCTTCCCCGACCCATCACCCCGCACTTCTCACCACCACCCTGTCACCCCGTTTTCCCGCTCCTTCCTCTCGCCCCCACCCTCTCACCCCACCTCTCCACCACTTCTCTCCAACAACCCCCACCCTTCCACCCCTTATTCCCGGCCCGCCCTCTTGCCTCACCATCTCGCCTATTCTTCCCGCCTCATCCGTTCGTCCACACCCTCTCCACCCACCTCACTCTCTGGCTCTGACCCGCATTCTCGCTCCCGCACTTACTCCCTACCTTTCTCCTCGCTATTTCGCCCCGATCATTCACCCTGCTCTCTCGCCCCCCCTCTCTCTTGTCTCGCCCTCTCGCCCCCTCCTCTCGTCTCGTCCCCTCTCTCTCGTCGCGCCCTCTCGCTCCACTCTCTCCCCCCCATTCTCCCAGTTCTCTCACCTCTACCCCTCTTCTCTCCTCTTCCACTCCATCCTCCTCGCCCCGACATTTACTCGCTGCCAAGGGTTGATGTGTGCTATCGCCTGCAGGAACTACTGGAACCTCGCCCTCTCATCTTTCCTTCATCGACCTACTATCCCTCCCGAACTTCTGCGACTCCTCTTTTCGATTCCTGCTCTCCACTTGAGTACTCGGGCCGTCGGAAGGCGCCTTGTACCTCCCCACATCAGCTCCCCGCCGCCAGCTGTTGTCCCTCCCTCCCCCGCGCCCTCGCAAGCGGTGTGTCGCGGGAAGTGGTTTCTTCGCTTACGAGCTCCTGGATGACGCGATGACCCGGTTGGGGCGCGGGGGGAGTGGAGGAGGCCGGGGGGGGGCGAATGAGCCACAAATCACTCCCCTCGGGCGCGCGCTGGCGGCGGCCGTCACCTGCGGCGGACGCCGACGGTGGCGCGCTCCCCGCGCGCGGCCGTCACATGCAATTAACGGGCGGCGGAGCTGCCGCCGGCGGGCTGCCCTGGTCGCCGCCGCCCCCGCCGCCCCCGCCGCCCCCGCCGCACCGCCGCCCACGCCGCCCACGCCGCCCCCGCCGCCCACGCCGCCCCCGCCGCCCCCACCGCCCCCGCCGCCCCCGCGCCCACGCCGCCCACGCCGCCCCCGCCGCCTCCGCCGCCTCCGCCGCCCACCCCGCCCCCGCCGCCCCCGCCGTCCCCGCCGCCCCCGCCGTCCCCGCCGCTTCAACCGGCCCCGCCGCCCACGCCGTCCACGCCGCCTGCGCCGCCCCGCCGCCTCAGCGGGCCCCGCCGCCCCCGGCGTCCCCGCCTCCCCCCGTCTCACCCCCCACCGTCATCACCGCCCCCGGCGTCCCTGCCGCTCTCGCCGCTCCGCCGCCCCCGTCCGTGGTCGCTCCAGGCCTTGCCTCTCCCTCCTCCCACGCCTCCCCCACCCCCGTGCCACCCCTCTCCGCGCCGCCCTCAGACTCCGCCGCCGGCGCCACTAGAGCAGAGCAGAGCAGAGCAGAACAGAGCGGAACGGAGCAAGGGCTGGCCCGTTCGGTGCCCGTTGCACTCGCCTGGGGCTGACACCCGCCCCCGAGCCCAGCTCTCCAGGAGCTCTAACTCACGGCCTGCCCCTTCGGGCTCTGGGGAGGCGGCAAGTGACGGCTGGCCGATTCCAAATGCAAAGCTCCAATACATCCACCAGTAACTTAGACTTGCTGCGTTGAAGAATAATAATGCGGACAAAATAAAGGGATGTTTAATTAAAACATTTACATACACGCTTATTTAAAACGCTTTTTATATTTTCTTCAATTGGGAAAATGTCATCACTTGGCCGTCCAAACCATTCCTGGGCAGGAAATAGTTACTTTTTTTCCTGTATCAAGGGACCCTCAACCATAACGAGATGTAATAGGCTAACTAATATTATTATTATTGACTGAAAATAAATTCAAAAGAACCGAATAAGTAGTTGTTCTTCCTTTATTGACATTAATGGGAAGAGAATTATAATTAAAACATTGCTTAAATTTGAAAAATCAGATGTAACTGACGGAGAGTGAAAATTCCTCTCAGCCTTCAGCAAATTCAAGCATTTCCAATCGTTAAGTCTGTTTCAAGTAATAGTGGAACGCAACCTGGAAATACTGACATGTATTGCAGGTTGCCTACTTTCCCGGTCCCCTCTGCTTTCCCCGACATTACGAGGGTACATGAAAGAGCTTTTGTGCCGCGTGTATCTTGTAATTTAGAATTGACATTGATGTCAGATATCAATCATTTACCACTTATTACAGGTTGAAGGATTTATGATTGACACGAAAGTTATGTTAGGGAGAATCACGAATTGCTAGCGTCTATTAAAAAAATTTGCTTGATTTTCTAAAACACATTTCTGCTCTGATCGTAAATTATAATTCTTCAATCACTAATTTATGTATCTTACTGATATGCTCATAATAAGAGTTTTATTCTAGTGTAATTACATATGTCTTTCAATTCTCCAAATTATGGTCTTGGTAAGTCATGGCAAATCTAACATCAAGATTGTTCGTCACATATTTCTAAACATATTATTAAATTTCATATCTTAATAAAACGCTTTATTATTCTATTGAGGCTCTTGAAAATATTTTTCCAAAAATATTTAACGAATTTAAAAAAAATATTTGAAATATCAGTATATCTTTACTTAAATTTATATAATGCTGCGCGAAAAAACGGCGAATTTTCGGCAGAAAAACTCTCATTACAGGACCCTGGTAATGAAAAAACTATAAATCAATTGCTAAATTTAGAAATAAGTCTTATAACACGTAGTGTATGCAGAATACATGTTTCGTGGGTCCTTGGTAACGAAAAATCGTTTGACGGCAAAACGTCTGTCCGTCCGTCAGTCTGTCTGTCCGTTTGTAAACAACGCTAGCGGCTAAACCGTTCAGTCGATATTCTCTAAAATTGATATTTTTCAATTGATCTGGCTGATGTCGCCGACCCTTGATTTGAAACTGATATTTTAATTTTGAGGGTTTTTTACTTGAAGCCCCTGGGACATTTTCCAAACTTTCGAAAAATAGCTAAATCGTTTTTTTATTAAATTTTTTTCGATAGTCTGAAGAACATTTAAGAGAATGGTAAAAGTCTCATGTTTGTTGAAAAGTCTGACTTTTGGAAAATTGCATAAGTTCAAAGTTTATCGACGTCTTTCTACAACTACAACTATGAAAATGGAGATTTTGTCCTTAATGACATCTGTTCCTTAAAGATAGATTTTGAAATAAGGTAATGTACTATTTTTCGAAAATTTGAGTAATTTTCGCCTAATTTTGCGTGAAAATACGGGCAAGAATGTACTTGCTGTTGGTTTAAACTTCGTCTGCATAGTTACTGAGTCAAAAACGCGAGAGCTCTGGGATTTTTCCCATTTAACGTTTAGATGTTTTAAGTATCAATCATGTCGAGTTTCTTTATCTTTAATTTCAATTACTGAGAAATATTGATAGTCGCAGATGTGTATCACTTCGAAGTCAATGCCATAGTGATTGTTCACTGATATGAGTCCCTCGATAGTTGTCATTTCCCACAAAGGTTAAAAGTCTCGATTAAAGTAATAAATCCAGTATGCAAAGTAATATATACTATTATAATTGGTTAAATATTATTTGCTATAATTTTAAATGTGTAAATGTGTTATGTTTGCTTGTTACCGTTCTATAAACAAGAAAGTTCTATGATAATACGCATTCAATCCCTTTTTACATATTTGTTACTTTCTTCGTTTTCATTACCTATTTATGTAGCTAAAACGAGGTCACTTTTTGCCGCGCAGGTGACTATGCCACTGCGCCTTTGAGAAAACTATTACCTTAAACTATGTTTCATGGTCCCTACCAGAGGCGTTGGTGGATAAATAATGCAAGTGATAACTGGTGCTATCGATTGTACATCGTAGAACTGCATTCTCATTAGTGTGTTCTGGCGTTCTTAGTTCTGAATTTTACATCAAATGATGTGAATCTCGGAAAAGTATTTTTGCAACTCAAGATTACAATAACTTTAAGAGAATAAAGTACAAGTTTTACATTATTATTCATTAATTAGTGCTATAGTACCTACCCAGTTTTTTTAGAGACAAATAAACTGGTGGAAATGAAAACGGGTCTGTTCCACTAGCGCTTAAATATTCAATATTGTATTTTCACATTTGTGCCATTTCTCTTTAAATTAGTTGTAGAAAATCATACTTTTAATTATAAGTTTAGGTTCCTAAAAATATTCATTTAATTTTTTGGGAAATTGTATAATTATTGCAGTGATGTTTCTCCCCTACAATAGCACTCGCAGTTCATTATCTTCTCAGTCCATAACAATTTGCAATGGTGCAGTGTAAAGGAAACTTGTTTCCTGGTCAAGTTACTGCAATTGAAAGTGATTCGCTACGGTCAAATATCTTGCAGAAATTCATGGAGTTTTGAAAGTGCCCTTATAGTAATGATGATTTTTTAAAATATGAAGATATAATCCGAAAATTCAAAACCGTGAGTTAAAATCAAAAAGGGAATTTCTGGCTATTCCAGAACTGAAAGCATTTGGGGGAAATCATGTTTTCTGTTATCATGACCAATGTCAAACTGTTCACTTAACAATACATATTCATTCCATATAGTTTAATATTTTTTGATTCATTTTTGGCTTCAGAACAATCATGAAGAAGGTGTGAAACTGACACGCGTGCGAGATTGAATGATGCGCAATAAATGTAGTGCTTCATTATATGAGGTAATTTTATGGCAAGTTTAGGTAAACATTTTTTTTCAAAGAAATTTATTTCAATAATTATCTTCACGTAAAATAAACGAATCATGTTTTTAAATTTCGTATACTACAATAACATTGTTAATTATGTAAAAAATAAACAAGCTATTTACTAAAATATTCTCAAATTAGCACAAAACCATCCCGGTGTACCGTACTTATTTTTCCACTTCATATTATATATTGTTTCGGGAACTACTCGTCACACTCTGTGCCCTTTCTCCACACGCTGTGTAAGTTTTAGAGAAGGAAGCAAAATATGGTGTGAGTAATAGAGTGGCCTGTCCTTCTGCCTGCTCTGCAGTGCAGTTTGTTTGTGAGCGGAGGCCAACGGCCTGATAGCGTGCGAGTTGCCAACTTACCAGCTTAATCATCAAACACGAATGCTCGTCCTACGCCTTCACGCTCTGCAGCTCTGCTCTCTACGCTCCACCTCTGCTCTCTTCCCAACCTCATCTATCCTTCTAAGTAGCCTGTCTCAACCTCGTCCGTTTCACTTCTCCTTCCTTTACCCAAATCCTAACTTGGCTCTCTCCACCTCCTCCCCTCTACCGCCTCCACTCTACCTCCTTCACTCCACCTCCACACCATCCTTTCCACTCCACATCTTCCACTCCATTTCTCTCTCCACCTTATCCTCTCCACCTCATCCGCTCCACCTCATCCGCCACATCTCACCCACTTTACTTCATCCACTCTATCCCATTAACTCTACCCCATCCACTCTTACTCATCCACTCTACCTTATCCATTCTAACCCATCCATTCTACGCTATCCACTCTACCCTATTCACTGTACCATATCGACTCCATCCAGTCTATTCCATCCACTCTGCCTAATTCACTTTACTTCATCAACTCTACCCTATCCACTCTACCTCATCCACTGTATTTCATCTACTCTATCTCCTCCTGCACTTCTGCTTATGACTTTTATATATATTTCGAACCCTTCCAACATATATTTTCTTCGCTGCTAACTACTTCCACTTCCAAAGACCCATGTTCGAGTACGTCCCCATTTACTAATTCCTTCTCCAATGTTCTTTACTCCCCTACGTTTTTAACAGTTCTTCCTTCGCCTTTCAGTGGCAGTCCCTCCCCTTCCGGATCTTCTGCTGCTGTACTCCATCCTTCCACAAAGCTATCAGCCAGACCGCGTTGTAACTCTACTACTGTACTCCATCCTTCCGCAAAGCTATCTGCCACACCGCGTTGTAACTCGGTCTTTCAGCATCTGCCCCTTCCTACGTCTGCGTCTTCGTGCACCACAGTACCCTGTGCTTCCCTCCCTCCCTCGCTCATTCAGCCCTCCTCTCCCTTACCTCTGCCTTGCCCTTGCCGCTCCCTCTGCATCTACGCCCGTCCCTGCCCCTCCCCGGGGCCTTGTTTATCGAGGGCGTAATTGGGCGCATTTTCCTGTGGCTTTTCCCCAGGAATTAAGTTTGTCCCGCGGCCGCGTCGATCGCCCTCGAGGAGGAGAGTGGGGAACGGAGGGGGAAGAGGGGAGGGGAGGGGAGGGGCGGCGGGCGCTTAGTGGTCGCGACCCTCTTAAACTTGATTCCGAGCGGATTGTCCCAAACAATTAGCCGCTTCGGAAATTTAATTGTGAGGCTTTTGTGAAGGAGAGAATCGGTGAACCGAGCTTCCCTTCGGAACCATCTCCTCTTGCTGGGCTATGGCCAATTGGCGATGTTTGTCTTTCCTGAACCTTAACTTCCGACCAGTTACATTGTTACATGAAAGTGGTGATGTTTTTTTTGCCGACAGGAGTGGCCCAAGTTAAATACGTGTTACAAGATAACAGGTTTTTTTCTTTCATTTCAATTTGTGCTTTCTTTTGTAACCTGCACTGCAGCAATCATATAAAGGTTCTTAAAGTTTCTTACTTTCTTCACGTTTTGTGATGATTAACGACGGTTTTAATTATTTTTCCATGTTCTGTAGGAAGTCCGTTTTCGTTGTTATTGAACTCTATGCGTTTTAAAATGAAACCGTATAATCATCAGACATCAGTTTTATTTTTTGCTGCACGCAATTTGTTTTAAACTCTTAATGTTGCAGTCGGTTACAACACTAAATGTATTTTAAGTTATTTCTATTTATTGTTCATTCCATACTTATCTGTCTACATTCAGTTATGTGACAATGAATTTGTATTTTTGGACGAAATTAAATAAGGTTCAATCACTTCGGATATATTTCATTAGCACATTGATTTTTGTCCATTAAAAATACTATTGGAATAAAAAAGACGGTTGGGATGAATCCATAATTTCAAAGATTGAAGTGTACGTTTTCGTTCATTCCACTTACAGTGATGAAATCCTTGAGTATGAGCGCTGGAAAGTATTTTTTTTTGTTTTATTCATCTTAAATTCTTAAAGTTACAAACGGTTACAATACTAAGTGACTGAGTTATTCCTATTTAGTTGCTATTTTTATTCTTCACTTGTCTGGCAACTTTCTATTATGTGGGATTAATTTTGTATTTTTGAAGTGAATTAAAATAAGCCTGTATTTCATCACTGATGTTTCATAAGCATATGCACATTGATTTTGTCCATTAAAATACTACTTAAATAAAAAAAACTGTTGAGGTCGGTTCGGTGGCCGAGATCGCTAAGTCAGTAGTGCCGAAACAGTTTCAGACCAAAAGATCGTGGGTTGATTCCTGCCTCGGTAATGTTTGTGTCGGGTGTGTCTCTGTATGTTTGTGTGTCTGTTTCATCATGCATCATCATCGTCATAATCTCATCTCATCCCATTTCCCAGGGCTCATAACCCTAGGGCGTTAAATTGCTGCTTCCTCCGTATAGAAAAAGTAACCCACAAAGGAAAAGTTTTCAGGAAATAGAAAAAAAACTCTAATCAGTGTAAATTAAATTATTCTGTAAAAACTTACAGACCATTTATATCTTATGAACTGTGAATCACTCTGAAGTCAAATTTTAGTCAAGGCAGTCATAACATACTCGCAACGTTCAGAGATCTTGCTGCAGATATATCACTGTTCGCCAATAGGCCAACTTTACCTAAAGAATAACTTACTCTGGAATGGTCGGTGCGCCCTCAGAATCGAGGAGGCTGTGTATTACGTCCAATAGGTCACTATTCCACAGAAATCTCAACTTTCGACTTTTTGTGGGATAGATCTGTATTATTGTGGGTTAGATCTGTATTATTATTGTGGTTAGCTCTGTTTTATTATTGTGGTTAGATCTGTATTATTGTGGGTTAGCTCTGTATTATTATTGTGGTTAGATCTGTATTATTATGGGTTAGATCTGTATTATTGTGGGTTAGATCTGTATTATTTTGTGGGATAGATCTGTATTATTTTGTGGGATAGATCTGTATTATTTTGTGGGTTAGATCTGTATTATTGTGGGTTAGATCTGTATCACTTTGTGGGTTAGATCTGTAAGTATTCAATTCCAAAGATTGAAGCGTACGTTTTAGTTCATTCCACTGAAAGGGCGGAAACCCTCGAGTGCGAGCGCTGGCCAGGCGAGGCGAGGCGGCGGTGGGCGCGGGACCGCAGATGCGGGCAGCGATTTGGCCGGGGCGGGCCGCGCGCCGCGGGCGCGTGAGTGGGGGGGCGGGGCGGGGCAGGGACAGGCGGCGCATCAAACTTTCACGATCGCGCGACCGCGTCGCTTTCAATTTGGGATTCGGCCGCGCCGCAGCCGCCGCTTCGCGCCCGCCCCCGCCGCCGGCCTCTTTGCCGTCGCTTTCCCTTCCCCTCCGGCTCACCACTCGCGCAACCCTTTCCGCTCTCGTCCTGCCCCGCCTTTGCCTTTGTATCCAATCCTCGCCTTCGCTTTCCCCTTCACCTTCGCCTTCCTTTTCGTCTTCCTCTTCACCCTCGCCCTCGCCTCTGCACTCACTCTTGCCGTCCCACTTGCCCTTGCTCTTGCCCTCGCACTCGCTCTCGCCCTCGCCCTCGCACTCGCACTTGCACTCGCCCTCGCACTTGTACTCGCATCGCCATCGCCCTCACACTCGCACTCGCACTTGTCCTCGCCCTCGCACTCGCACTCGCTCTCGCCTTCGCCCTCACCCTCGCCCTCACCCCCTAGCCCTCGCCCTCAACCTCTCCCTTGCCATTGCCAACACCATCGTTGCCGTTGCCATTGCCATCGCCCTAGTCTTCGTTCTGTCCCTCGTTCTCCTCTTCGCCTTCTCCCTCATAAAAGTCTCTGTGTTTTTTGGATGTGGTGACATATTGTTTATTGCATTAGTTGTATTCTATGAATTGCCTTTCCTAAATAAATTTACTTTATATAATACTTTACTTTATGACTGTCATTTTGATTTCAGTGATTATAAACAAACATTATTAGTTTCCATGTCATCTTTATGCGTTATTACATCTACACAAGTTATAGAAGTCAATAACAAAAATCTTGGAATATTACTGCACGAATTTGATTCATAATGAAACAAATACAACAAACACAATTGTTAGATAAAATCTAACACGCCACTAATTGCAGAACAAAATATGCACGAATAAAGGCGGGTTAGTTTCTTATAATTCCCATTGAGCAGACATTGACTTTTATTATTTTAAATTATCTATATACTGAACTTTTTTGGCTATGCTGATTCCTACGTTCTTTCTGTAAGCATTAATTAATAATTTATTACAATTTTAACATCTTATTTTTTGACGTTTACTCAAATTAGAAAATATTTTTCCAACCTATACCCCCTTATCCTTTATACATTTACTAAACCTTGTTTTGCTTCTTCGTCCTGGAAACATAGTTTTCACGTCCCCATGAAAACATTCCGGAACATACAGAATACATTAAACAACCTGTGAGCTTTAGCATGACAGGGTTAATACATTAAATTTGTAAAATTGTATCTAGTACTATGTAAATAAAATAATGTTGTTTTATCTATTTATAGTAAATGCTTAGAAAACGCTACCACCGGAAGTATTCCTAAGTAGTAAAATTAATATTGTTTTCTATTCTATTCTAATCCTTTTCTTGTTTCTCTCTCTAGATAACATATCAACCATGCCCGAGGCGGGACTCGAACCCGCAACCCGTCGGTTCGAGATCACTACGCCACTACTGTCTTAGCATTCTCGGCCACGGGGCCCGACATACTATACCTTTGTATTACATATTTTCTTCATTAACATCAACTTTCTACCATGATTCATATACTGCGAGCAAATCTTCTGCCGACTTGACAGCCGGGAGTGGGGGAGAGCGATGTTGCCACTTACTCGGGCGTCAGACACGTGTTCGTTCTTGCCTCAGATCAGCTGTTGATGCATACACGTCCAATTTATTGTATTTTTGGTAGAATTGTAATAATGACACTAGTTTATTTGATGAAATTCTGTTACACAATTTTATCGCAGTCCCTTACACTATAATCCTGCCAAAGCCAGCAATAACGAAACAATTTTGCACAAGCAGATTAAAGTAAATACAGCGATACGCGTTTTAAGAAGGAAGATGCATAGTGTTCATTGTGAAAGATTTATAAGAGGGAAGTATCTAAAAGCAAAACATCTTGGTTTGAACACATACCTTTACAGAACGTTCACACTCACACAAAACAAATTGCAGGACTTTTCGAAGTTACTGACTTTGCCTGTTATTTACAAGGTTTTCAAAGAGGCGTCCTATTGAATGCATTGGCATAAAGATGAAAATTAGAAATGTCCCGTAAGGTGGATGTACATATACATCGTGTCATAAGTATATCAGCCTTTAAGTAAGCCTTTAACACTAGATGTCACAACCGCTCACACGATGCATAACCTAACAAGTAATGGCGCTCCTCTTGGCGCTCGGCGCTCTTCAATTTTCAGTTGCTTCGCGCTACTACATTTCATTTGTTTCTTAGTAAACGTCGGCAACTCTGTTGTGACATCATCACAATTTGAAGCCTCTGATTGGATAACGGAACCCCCTCTCCCCTCTCAGCCTGGAGCTGTCAAGTCGGCAGAAGATTTGCTCGCAGTATACATTTCATATTACCTGTGGCTCTTCTTGTTGAAGATTTTCTTGCATTGCTCCTTTCCATTGCCAACAAGTCGCTTTCGAGCAAAGTTCTTGCACCTCCCGTTGCACGAACGACACAGAATGCAGCGCTCCACATCCTTGCGATAAGTTGCCTCTGAAATATTTAAGCACATTTTGCGCGCAGCGGCGTAAAACGTGATACGAAGAGAGAAACTGCTGCTAAGAACTGGGTCAGCTAATGGCGCAAATTGATAACGAGGTGCGACAGCGAACTGGGTCGTTGTGGCAACAGCAACGTCTCCGCCGCATACATGTGAAAAATTATAAGTTACCTCAAATTTGAATTGAACTAATGCATTAGGACAGAGATATAAGTGTCCAAAAAGTTGACGGATTTATATCAAAGAATGTTTCTTAGAGACCAAGAAATTTTAGTCTTTAATATTGTTGCAAGGCAATATAATGCAAGACATTTGATTCGAAAACAAACAAATTAATTTTATAGAAATTACACATCCAATGAATGTATTATATTGTACAAATTATTTCTAATATACAAAAGTAAAGGAGAGAAAGTTCCATCAGAAGAGAATAATAAAGTTAGAACAGCACTTGCATGTAAAGTCTGTTTATGTGAATCATACTTGAAGTCAAGTGAAAAAGGTGTGAATTAGATGTAGGGATGATCATAAGTTTTGTTGAAAAACTGCACTTGTATTAATGTGGTCATGGTAAAACAAATGTTCGTGAAGATAGAATAACTACCAAGTCGGAGACAAAAATTAATGTGCGATGGAAATGAAAGAATGGTAAACAGAATTGGTTATCAATGGAGGGAGGGCAACATGAAAGGATACTACGTAGAATTGGGTATTAAAGGAGAGAGATATTATGAGAAATGATGGGAGTGGTAAAGCAATGAAGAAAGTTTATAATTTTAACTTACAAGGGAATGCCTAACTTTGTCATGTGAAAAGTGCACCTGACCTTTTTTTCACTTGAAGTAAATATTATTTAAAGGCTGTTCGAACATTATTAGCTGCCAAAGTTATCTGGAAGCATTTTTTAAAAATATATGAAAACTGGTGCTTTTTCGTTTGGCACACCAGTCAAAAAACTGGCCAACCCTTTGCACGGATGCGTCAGCGCGGTGTGAAACAACGGCGACCACGCCGCGCCTCGCCTAGCCTCGGCTCGCCGCCGTGGGCCGAGGATCAGGGGGTCGGGGTCCCCCTCCCCTTTGCGGACGACAGAAATGCGATCGACTGTAGAGCACGAAATACTCACTGCAGGAGTGACTGCGAGACTTTTCTTAGGAACGGCCGCAGTGTGTGTTACTAACATTAGTGTCATGTGGAACCCTGTGAACGTTTTGCGCCTTGCCTTGCAAGTGTATGAAGATAGGAAATTGCCTGCTTCAACAATTATTCGTGAAGAGTACCTAATGTGCGACACCATTGTGAATATTTTGGATTAACATTCAAGGGAAGAAACTGTTGCAATGGAAACAATTGATACCCTCGACTTCATCGAAAATGAAAACCTGAGCGGTGATGAAACTGAACGAGTTGATGATATTTTGAACGAATTGCCGAATGAAAGTTGTGAAAGTGGTTCAGATTATCATCCATCTCCGAAGAAACCAAATGTCGCAATTTCTTTTGCAAAGAGGAAGGAAGCAGTTGTCTATTGGATGAATGAGGGCGGCAAGAAAAGACGTAGTTTTAGTTCCGTACAAAAGAACTTCCGCTTTGTTAAATCAGAACGTGAATTATACAGATGGAAAAATGAAGTAGGTGAAAATCAAAACGAAAAAATGAATTCATTGAGTAGCAAACTCCTGGACTGTTTTACTGAAGCCAGAGAGAAAGGGTTCAGTATAAGCGACAATCAGCTGCGATCGTGGGCAATTGACTTGGCCTCTAAAATTGGACTAACAAGGTTTAATGCATCTGCTACTTGGATTACCGGTTTTAAAACAATCAAATAGAATTGGATCCAGAAAAATCACGAAATTCATTTCTAAAAAGCATCTGGAGAGAGAAACTTCTTCCCAAAAAATTATCAAGGACTTTCTGACTGCGGCAAAAATTAAGATATCAGAGTATCCTGACATAGCTGTTTACAATGCGGATCAATCTGGATTTGAAAAAGAAATGCGTTCAAAACGAACACTGTCTTTCATAGGTGAAAAACACACCGAATCATTCGCACAATCTCTGTCAGCTTTAACTCACTCGTACACAATAATGCCTGTGGTAAGTTTGGCTGGGACACTTCTATCACCACTCTATGTAGGTCTGCAGGAAGCAAACGGAGAATTCGGGCCACGAGTGAGAAGTTCAATGTTCAGCGCCGAAAATCTTGCAATAGACTGTTCTGCATCCGGGAAAAATGGGAAAAAGAAATGTCACTTTCTTTATCGAGAATGTTGTTTTCCCTTCATGTGAGAAAAAATCTCTTCTTTTGTTAGACTCGTGGTCTGGTCACAGTAAAGTTGAAAGTTTGAGTGCTCACAATGAAATTGCAACGGATATTCAAATTCTGAAAATTCCGCCTGGAACTACAAGCCTGATACAACCTTTGGATAAAGAGTTCTTCCGACAGTGGAAATCTCTTTATCGCAAAATTACCGAGAAAATAATAGTCTCTCGGCAAGCAGATTTTCACGTATACCAAAGGGATAGTATCCTAAAGTTACAATCATTCATCCATTACCAATTTTCGTCCCCAAGATTTAGAAACCTCATCAGATATGCATGGTACGCTGCTCAGTATGTCGATGAAAGACCTGCATCCTTTGTGAACACCTGCACAATACTGCTGCCATATCACAGAACAATTATGTGAAATTGATTTTTGTGAATCATCTTCTTTTATTGTATGTTCGTGGTGCAAGAAAAATCTATGTTTCAATCACTGCATTATTCAGTCACACTTTTGTAAAATTTACAATGACTGATGTTTTAATTTTGAAATGAATGTGGTGTGGACAATATTTTCGTGCTCATTCACAAGACACAGCTGAAACCATCTGCCAACTTTCGGCCTGAGGCGACGATAGCAGTCGCTTCCTGCCCACGGAGCGATTCATACAGCGGTAAGGGTGAGGCGCTGCACGCTGACGTGCGGCCGACCTTGAGGCGTATCGTGTTCCAGGGATGTACATTCGCCAATTTGGAGAGGAAAAACATGGCCAAATACGCGTAAGTTGATCATTTTTTTTAAATGCTTCCCGGAAAATTTGGCAGCTAAAATCTTGAATCCAGCCTTGTTTTGACATTCACTTTAAGTAGAAAAATAATGAGGTAAGGTTTCGACATGACAAAGTTAGGCATTCCCTTGTTAGTTGCAAGATGATATATATTTTGCTTATATAAGACTGATTCATCTTTTATATCAGGCAACTAGATGTATAGATACTGTACTATAGACACTAGTTGGATTGTTCAACTAATTAAAACTCATTGAGTATTAATTAGAAGTGGAACAATGTAACTAAAGCCCCTGAATTGCAATTAAAATCTTCTTCACGTGAGTAAACCCAACGAATGTAATTAGTATTCCGTTAATACCCATTAGTATCATTAAAAAACTATTACTTAAAGTTTAGTGTAAACAATAATAAGAAATGGATGGATTATGAGTAAAAATACAGAAACTTGGATCTTTTTTTTAAATTAAAATTTTAAGGGTCTATTTTATCGTTATAAATACATATCCTTGAACACCCATACTAAGTTTTCGAAATGTAAAGTAGGTAGAAATTGAATGATTTATTCCAGAAATAAAGTAAAATCATACTTTTGCATTTTTTCGTCCACCGTATGTGGACGAAACATATTTTGAAGCAGATATAACATAAGTCAAATGATTCTCCAGAGTGTATGGAATTTCTAAACAAATGAGCTCAGTGTTGGTGACATACAGCCGCTTTAGAAATTTTATTTGTCCCAATTGAAAAGTCCGCTGACTTACCTTGCTTCTGATTTTAGTAATTTGATCTTTAAATAATAATCTCAAAGAGATACAACTTTTATATAATTACGAAGTAATTCCAATTATTAAACGGTATAGAAGGATTTCTGTATGAGTGGGGGCTTACTAATTCGTAGGTCAAAATTAACGTACATTTCCATACTTCGATCCTGATATATTCCTTCACACTCCTGGAAACATTAGTGGTGTGATATCATAAATCTCTTGAAAAACTTCAATCACGTCCCGAAATTTCTCAGCATCTGCCTAATATCATTTATAGCTATGATACATCTTCTTGAAACATTCAGGATCAAGACGTTAGATTTCTATTTCCAAATGTACACCAACTGCTGTATATTTTCTATCTAATTGTTTAAGTGTTCTTACGCGATTTTCACATCACGGTCTGTTCTCATTGCACAGGATTTTGTAATAATTTGCAGCACTGAAAACTTTACAATAGCAATTGATCACTAGTGCCCACTTTCGAAAGCACACTTTAGAACTACGTACAAATTTATACGCACATCCCAATCAAGAAAAATAACTTTCTTTGTTTGTTATCTTGGATATTTTCCGGCCATGAATAATTCCTGCATAACGTGGCTCTTTATTAGGTGGTATCTCAGAGACTCATGTGTGTCATTAAACGCGTGCGATTTGTAAGGTACCTGTTGAAACTTCTTATTTTAAACCACCAATAATAGGATTTTAATTAATTTGACATCATAATATGCACTGTTAAATTGTCTCTGAGATTTCTCTTTACAATGAGTCAAATTTTCAGAAGATATCATTTATGTTAAATATGGAATACATGAAATATTAGTACGATATTTCTAAACAATTAAATGTGTACTGCATTATATATAAGTGTTTCTAGACATTTTTCATCTGTACATTTTCTCATCCGCATTTTCAGCGAGAGTAATCTGTCAACAAGAAAATCATTACTGCATGCGCGATATTTTGTAAAATATATGACTTTTTAAGTTAGCGGAATTACGATATTTTTATTCCTAGTTTTGTTTTTTCCGTCTTGTGACATGCAAACTGCGCCTCAGAAGAAAAATGTCCCTAATTCATGAAGACGAGTTTCTGCTACTTGGCATCCTTCTAATGCTCATGTGATAAATGTATGTAAATCACATTTCTTTTTCCACTCGGGTTTATTCATGGGAAATAACGCGAAGGAGAAGAATGGCGCAGCATATGTAAATGTCCCGAACAGCCGAAATGAGAGAGATAATTATTGTCCCATAAATCGGCCTTTAACACGACTCCCCTTTTGTTCCGGGCGATATACTGCCCTCGTCCGCGTCGCAGTATGTTACGGGCGGCGGTGGGGCGGGGAGGGGGCGGGGCGGGGGCGGGGCGGGGGGTGGGCACAAAGGGGCGATGGAGGGGCGGAATGGCCGTGGAGGAGGAGGAGGAGGAGGTGGAGCAAACGCGAGGAAAGACAATGGAGGCGATAAAGACGATAGAAGTAGGGACATGTGGAATTTAATTACCTCACAATGAATCAGACATAATTAGTCAAAACTGCTTCTTTCAATCAATTGTAAACTAAAAAAGAGAGATTTTCTTCTAATATTTGGGCTTGATCACAAAATACACTAATGTAAGATTTTTTCTACGCAGTTCATATGACGTAGGAAATAAAATGAATAAAAGTCACCAACGTGATTTACAACGAGGTGCTCTTTGATCTTAATAAGTAGTTTCTGTAAACATTAAATCACCAATATGTGATATAAATCTTATAATTTCTTCTTGCTAGTTTCTTTACTACTTTTACTACTGTTTCTTTGATGTTGTCTGTACGGCGATTACAGGTAGTTCGTTCAATTCAAACGTATTTAGAATTATGAAAAGCTTAAATTATTCGAATTATTAAAAAATATGATACAGTTTTAATATATAAGTAGAAATTATTTATGTAAAAATGACACACTGATAATGCTTTCATATTATACATATTAATAAAAAAGTAATATAATAGGCATAATTTCCCGTCAGCTCTTCTATATCATGAAAACATTGTAGACATAACTTCATCACATTTCACTTGAAGCGTGGTGAGAGCAAATATATGACGGAGAAAATAGCATAACTTAACATGCATTCATATATATTTCATTGCAGTTAATATGTTCTTTTAATGAATAAACATTTCATATCACTACATCGTTAAAAGAAATTCTTCAACTAACGTCTCTGTGTACTTGAAACAGCAGCGTCTCGGCCATGGGTGAAGAGATACGTGTGGTCAGCACGAAGACATCCCCACGACGTAATCTGGTCTACTCTACCCGAGAAGAGAGTTTTCTCTTCGTTACACAGCAACATATACTGGGGCATTTGAAGTAAAAAACACACTACAATCTTGCCCGCCCGGGAATAGAACCCGGGGTCGCGTCATGGAAAGCGAGCACGGTGACCAGTGAACTAAACGGCGAGAGCACCTCAGCTAACGTCTAACGGTTCTTTATTCCTGCTAATAGAAACCAACGGGTCTTAATTTTTACTTTTCCGTACACATACATATATACGGAGTAATATTCGTAGTATAGGGAAATTTATGTAATGCTGCGCGAAAAAAACGGTGAATTTCCGACAGAAAAAAATTCAATGCCGGGCCCTGATAACGATAAAGGGGGTGAATAAATCCAGTTGCTTAAATAAAAAATCTCTTAACATGTGGTGTATCCAGAATCCTTGTTTTGTGGGTGCTTGATACCCAAAACCAATTGACGGCAAAACGTCCGTCTGTGAACGCCACTAGCACCTAAACAATGCATAGAATTTTTTTCCAAATTGAAGATACCCCTATCCATCTGACTCAAATCGAAGCATTGAGATATTTGAGAAAACGTTCTTGAAAATTTGGGGGCACTTTACATGCGTAGCCCCTACGACATTTTCAAAATTTTCTCTAAAACAGCTTCAATTTTTTTCCTCCATCGTCGATATCTTTTTTCTTCGGTGTCGTCGCCGAAGGCCTTGGCCCAACAGGGCTACTACCGAGAGAGATGGCTCTGTGCATCAACCTGATGTCACTGCAGTCCCTCTGACTGGGAGGTCCTAGGAAGGATTATCGACACTAGCTGGTCAGCTAGGTCGAATTCGGTCGCTGTCTGGAGGAGAATTCTAGCGGCCGGCTGCTCTCATCGGTAGTTTTCCGTGGTTTCTCCCGTCAACACCAGGATAATGCCGGAGCAATACTATAACAAATGGGCCACGGACCGCGTGCGAACTGTCCTTCCTCTTTCTTGTCCTATCCTTTCCTCTTACACACACACACACACAAACACACACACACACACACACTAACATCCACTACACTACCACACATGCCGGGAGACCGGTCGGGAGCTTACAGCTTGTCCCGGCCGGGGCGGTGCCTCGCTGGTGGGAGATACCTGGTTGGAGGAAAACCCCACTTGTCGACGGTAGGTCGGCGCCAGATCTCGCCATCCAGCGAGGAAAAGATCATCGCCACCTCCCGAGAAAAACGCTCGCTACACTTACGGGACTAATGATCTAAGTAGGTGACGCGCCCGGAAACATCAATCAATCAATCAATCAATCTAAAACGGCTCCATTTTTACCCCTCCATCTCCGCCTTCTTTCTGCGTCGTCGCCGAAGGCCTTGGCCCAACAGGGCTACTTCCCGCTGTGCAGTCGCCTCCCCTGCTCGGCGCTTGGCCTTCTGGCACGCTGCTCTAATTCAGCGCGACGCGAAGGCGCAACATTTTGAGCGGCGGCGGAGCGTAATGGCGGCGGCGCGTAATTGTGAAGTTGATTACAGCCAATTAGCGCCCGTTAGATTCTCGTTAGCGGCCGCATGTGGCTGCGGGGGGCGGGGGCGGCGCCGCACGCCGTGTGAGATGGACGGGGAGGGGCGGTCGTCGACGGCACGGAAGGGGGAAGAGGGGGAGGGTGGGCCACTGCGGCGGCGGGGACGGGGGTGGGGACGCGGGCAGGAACGCGGCCGGGGATGTGGGCGAGGATATGGGTGGGGATGTGGGTGGGGATGTGGGGGGTTGTGGGCGGGGATGTGGGCTGGGATGTGGGCGGGGATGTGGGCGGGGATGTGGGCGGGGATGTGGGCTTGGATGTGGGCGAGGATGCGAGCGAGGATGTGGGCGGGGATGTGGGTGAGGATGTGGGCGAGGATGTAGGCGAGGATGTAGGCGAGGATGTGGACGGAGATAAGCGCGGGACCGTGGGCGGGGCCGCGGGAATAGACGTGTTTGAGGACGTGGTCGGGGCCGCAGTCGTGTCCGCGGCTGTGGCCGCGGGCGGTGACGTAGGCGGGACGCGGGCGGGGACGGTGGCGGGGATGTGTGCAGAGACGTGGGTGGAGACACGGGCAAGGACGCGAGTGAGAACGTTGGCGTGGTCTCTCGCGAGAGCGTGGCGGTGTCGCTGACGTGGACGCTGGTGGGGTGGGGGTGGGGAACCGGGGTAACTTTTCACACATTCCTAATGTTTATTAACATTTTACATTGTTATGTCGTAAACAAGTAACACGTGATGTACCTCGCTTATTATGGGAATTAGGTTAGCAACCAATATATGTTGAGGGGTATTGATGAACATATATATATATATATATATATATATATATATATATATATATATATATATATATATATATATATATTGAGAGAATTGAACGTAAGCTTGTTTCTGAAAAATTTGTAAATTCTAATATTATACAAAGTGTGAAGGTACAATATGTTATGATATTGAAGTACATTGTACAAGAGAATTAAATAAAAGCTAAAAAAATGAGAATTGAAGTGTTACTACGTAAAAAAAAAGTAGCAGCAGTAGATGTAACAGCAGATGCAACAAGAGAAAATTGTGGGCAGAGTGCAACGTTACACCGGTCAGTGGCGCGGGCGGGAAGCGGTCTGGAACGCTGGAGAAGATGCTGACGGGGACGCGGGCGAGAACGCGGGTGGGGGCGTTGGCGGGATTGCGGGTGGGGATGTGGGCGGGAGGGGCAGGGACCCAGGCTTTGCCGCGGGCAGGGATGTTGCTGGGTGGCAGTAACTTGCGCGAGGCGTGCTCGGGAGGTACTTGTCTGTAGATGTCTGCAGATGTTCTAACGTATCTCTCCGAACCGATGGTTGGGGGGGGGGGTGTTTCTGAGTTAATTCGGCCACTGCTGAAATCACTCACAAGAGGATAGGAAAAAGGGAGCCTAATAATCCAAGGGAGGGGAGGTTAGGTGATGATGTGGTTCACCGTCTTCTAACGACATGTCTGTTGCTATCATTGCCAAACTGTAATTTTATTTCGCTCCGTGGAAGCTGTAATATATTTGTGTTCCTGCTTGGGATCACAAAAGATATAAATTCAAAGCGTATGACGAGAATATGAATTTTCCTCTCAAAACTTTTTTATGATTTTAGACATCTGTGTTTTCAGCATTAATGTGCAATGAGAACACAAACATTATTGCTATGAAACTATAATCTCCTTATTGGCATTTATGCATCACTCAGTACATTCTTACATTTTATTTGGCGACCTGGCATTCTCCTGTGAGAACTCCCAATTTAATACGGAATAAATCCTCTCAACTTCATCAATAGAAATAATTTACTCGAGATGGAAAAAAGTTCTGCTTTTTTAAAATGTTTTTCTTACTTAACAGAACATTGAAATAATTTGTTTATTTTTATCACAGATAACATGGTGAAAAAATCGTTACTTATTTCTTGATATTGAATTCGAAAAAAGCATCCATACTTAGAAAACTGCAAAGTACTTAGTATGGAGGCAAGCAAATGGGCATTTATGCGAGTCATTTATTTGAGGGCGTGACATACACGAGTTTTCCATCAGCAATACATTAACAATTTGTAATTTATTGGGCAGTTTGTTTGCAACAAGACGTTAATGGTTAGATCATATATCCTACTTATAACTAATTGTCCAATACCTCCAACAGTTGTTTAGCCAGCGAAGTGTCATAAATTTCAAAGCCCTGGAGAGCACGTTCGCGTCGAAGCTCATAAATATTGCGAATTGAAGCATCAGCGTAAAAATGTGACGTAACCCCTCTAAAGAGTAGAATATACAATATATACTCTTCGTCTAGACCCACAAATTTGTGACATATAAAATCATATATGATTGAATATCAGGATAAAATCGTAAACACCCTTATTGTGATAAATTAACCGCAGCATTTTCTGGAAATTTTATGATTATACTCTTTTCCTTTAGAAACTGTAATAGATATATCTAAATTCATTTGTTTTCACATTAATTTAATAGTCATAAAATTGTGCTTAGTTATTGTAAAAGAATTTTAACAATAATGTGAGTGATCAATTTAAAAATGACATTTTTATTGCAAGAGCTAATCTCACACATCTTAACATGCATTTATCGAACTGTTAGGTTTTAAAATCTTATTTTATTTCATCTTGTATATCAACTATAATAAAAAGTATTAGAATTAATACGTAGTAGAAATCGCAAGTACGTTACGTTTTGACTCGGTTTGAAGAAGAAAGCTATAATCATTTTATTTTAATGTTTATTTTTAACTTATTTGATACATTATTATTAACATATTGACAAAATAATCGCCATTAACAAGGGTTATAATTTTGGGCGCATTCTGTAACTTTTGGATCACAGAGATAGTTTCTCTCATTTGGGCTCACCTATAAGGTTCCACATGGTTTGTAAAGAAAATTGCATCAATTCGGGAATTTGCATTTCATTCGCAAATCCTAATTCACTTATTGCTTTTCGTACTTGAAGGCTGCAAAAAGAGAAAACGTTCAGAACCAAAACCCCACTGTTGCTAATGCAAAAACGTATGTTATTGAAATACTTAGGTTTTTTACAAGTGACAACGTGACCCTCAGATACATAATTCCTCGAAGTGTATGACGTCATTTTGATTTTTGTTTTCTAGTAATATTACTGTGTAATATTAAGAGTATCTGAAGAAACATAGTAAACCGTTTTCTTACTAATAATAGAAATACTCTTTCACCTTAGTGATTTTCTTAATATTTAAGGTCGCATCAACATCTAGGTCATTAGCGACCACCATTGGGTTTAACATTATGGTAACTGTGAAGATGACATGATATGGGGATGATAGGGGGGAAAGGACAAACACAACGATGCTCAAGGCGAGACACGAAACCGCGACTCTTCGGTCCGAGATCGCTACGACACTACTGCCTCAGCGATCTCGGCCACCTTCCCGATGGTCTTACTGCCTTACATTCCTTTGGTCCTTCCGCGTGTGTATTGCATCAACTGCGTCCGTCCGGCGGTGGTCAGTGGAGCTGCGGGCGAGAGAGCGCCCGCGGCGTTTGAGGTGCTCCGTGCGAAGGAATTTCTTTGAGGCGGAGGGAAGGCTGCGAGTGGCCGAGACCGCGGGTGGCAGGGGTGGCGGGCAAGAAGAGATGCAAGGCCCGCTGGCGCAGGGAGTGGGGGGGTAGGCAAGCAGAGGTGGGCACGCGCGACGGTGTCGGCCAGCCGACGGCAAGTCGGCGCCGGATCTCAACATTCTGTGAGGAAAGACCGTCGCCTCATCACGAGGAAAACATGCACTACACTTAAGGGAATATTAGCCTTAGTAGCCGACGCGCCGGGAATCACTAACAATCAATCAAGCAGAGGTCGGGGTCTGGAGTGTGAGTGGGGAGAGACGATTGATTTTACCAAACACGTCTACTACTATGGTCATTAATGCCTTTTGAATAGTCCATGATTTATCCTGGAAGGTAGCGCCATTCCTCTCTCAGAAAACAGTGAGATCCGGTGTTGACATACACGTCAGTTTGCGGAGAATTCCCTCTTCAGTTATCTCTCTCAGCGGGACACCGCCAGTGCCGGGGCAAATCCGAAGATCTCAACTGATCTTCCGACATGTATGGTAGTGTAGTGAATGTAAGTGTACACAACTGAGGAAAACAATAGGAGACGAAAGAGTAAAGAAAGATCGCGCGAGATCCGTAGCCAGATCGTTATTAAACTGCTCTGCCATTTGACTGGTATTGATCGTAGAAATCACGGAAAATTACTGATCATAGTCGCTAGGACTAGAACTAGCTTTGCAGCCAATGTTGAAAATTTGCCGCCATCGTTACTAAACCTAGGAGCTTCCCTCAGAATTGCTTCAACGTCAGTTGCAATACTGGCTGGCTTTGAGCTTAACTCAGCCAACGAAGGTGTGGAGAAGAGAAGCGAGACGGAGAGTTGGAAAGAAGAGACCAGCAAAAAGCCGAAGAGAGACAGAGAGGGCATAGGTCTGCAAGAGAGATCAGTGCAAATGATGAGAGTTAGAAATCGCGAGAAGTGGAGAGCAATGGGGCAGAGAATAAAGTGAGGGCTGGAAAACGCGCGGAGAGTGCCAGGGTGGAGAGTGGGGGAGCGGCGGAGAATGAGAGAGTGAGCGGTGAGTAGCAGAGCGGGTGAGGAATGAAGGAGCGGTCGGAGAGAGAAGAAACGGGTGGTGAACAAGAGAGTGGGTGATAAGGGAGAGTGCGAACATTGAGTAAAGAGTGGGAAATGTGTGGGAGAAAGTGGGCATGGAGAAGACAGTGAAAGGGGAGACTGGATGGCGATAGTGGATAAGGAGGGAGAGAGCATCGAGTAGAGAGTGGGCTGTGAGTAGGATAGTGGATGGGGAGAGAGAGTGGGAGATGAGTGGGAGAGCGGATGGGGAGAGAGATTGAGGGTGGCAAGAGGGAGAGTGGATGGTGAAGTAGAGAGTGGGCATGGAGTAAAAAGTGGTTTTGGGATAGTGAATGAGAAGAGTGTGCATCGAGGAGAGTGGGCGAGTAGATGGGAAGGGAGAGAGTGGTCGCTGGGAGAGCGAGAGTGCGTGTAATGGATGAAGAGAGGGAGACTGTGCATCGAGTAGTGAGCGGGGAATGAGTGGGAGAGTGGATGGAGAGATTCAGAGTGGCGAGGTAGAGAGTGGGCATGGAGTAGAGTGGATGGGGATAGTGAATGAGGAGAGAGTGGGCGAGTAGATGGGAAGAGAGAGAGTGGTCGCTGGGAGAGCGAGAGTGCGTGTAATGGATGAAGAGAGGGAGACTGTGCATCGAGTAGTGAGCGGGGAATGAGTGGGAGAGTGGATGGAGAGATTCAGAGTGGCGAGGTAGAGAGTGGGCATGGAGTAGAGTGGATGGGGATAGTGAATGAGGAGAGAGTGGGCGAGTAGATGGGAAGAGAGAGAGTGGTCGCTGGGAGAGCGAGAGTGCGTGTAATGGATGGAGATAGGGAGAGTGTGCATCGAGTAGAGAGCGGGGAATGAGGGGAGAATGGATGGGAAGAGAGATTCAGAGAGGTCGGGGGCCGGGTGCATGGAGTAGAGTGGATGGGGATAGTGAATGAAGAGAGAGTGTGCATCGAGTAGAGTGTTAGAGTGGATGGGAATGGGGAGAGTTGTCGCCGAGTGAGCGAGAGTGCGTTCAGCTGAGCAGCGATGAAGCTGCGTGGGGGTGGGGGGGTTGGCAGGAGGAAGGCCGGCGTGAGTGGGCGTGCACGCGGGTGGGGGATGGGTGGTGTGGGGTGGCGCGCGTCAGCCGCGCGGAACGGGCCTTTGTGCTGGCTCAGCGGGGGCGGGGCGCGGAGCCGGGGGAGGGGGCGGGGCGCGTGGCTCGGCGGCGGACGGCGCCTATTGTGCGGCGCCGTTTATGTTTCCCAGCTGCCCCGCGTCGCCGCGCCACCAGCGGCGGGGCGTTTACCCTTTGGGTCGCCGCCGCCGCTGCCACTTCTTGCCTCTTTTTTTTTGACGCGAGCCATCTCCCACGCACGCGCCCGGAAAACATCGCTTGACCTCCGGCGCCCCGCCCCGCCACGCCATGCCACGCCACACGCACGCTCCGACGGAATATAAGCACTGCGTTCGGCCTTCGAAGCGGCTGGACACCAACAGTCCAGCTAATTACGAGCGAATGAAGACATCGCCTTTTCGTTCGGTTTATTAATTAATTTGCGAAAGAGTTTAGGGAACTACAGCAGTGCTAAAAAACAGTATCACTTAAAGTTGTAATCTGCTATATAATTTTGAAAATACACCACTTGATTTGTAGAAATCGAGTGAGTTATGAAGGTAATGGAATCAGAAACATCATATACTCCCCACGAAATATATGATTACAGTTTTTGAGAGAAAATTGGATTAGGAAAAAATGTAATGCCTTTTTTCTTTAGGTGATGCGGTTTTTTTGAGCACTACTGTATTTAGTGCCCAAAAGCCTATTTAGGGCTAAAGAGGGGCGTTTACCCTTTGGGTCGCCGCCGCTGCCACTACTTGCCTCTTTTTTGACACGAGCCACCTCCCACCCACGCTCCCAGAAAACATCGCTTGACCTCCGGGGCCACACCACGCCACACCACGCCACGCCACACCACACCACACCACACCACACCACGCCACACGCATGCTCCGACAGAATATAAGCATTGCGTTCGGTCTTCGAACCGGCTGGACACCAACAGTCCAGCTAATTACGAGCGAATGCAGACATCGTCTTTTCGTCCAATCGTCTCCTATTTTATTTCAGTAGTGTACCTTCCTTTGCGGCTGTCACTTGCTACCAATATTTATAAATGAGGTCTCTAAATAAAGCGAATTTTACCGAGATGTGACGAATTGCACTTTGACTTTAAAAACATGAAGGGTTTGTTTAAAAATAGCATCTAAATATTCATGTAAAATACAGCCAGCAACACACGTCACTATTTTTGAATCTATATCATTAAATAATTCCTAAATGAAGCGTTCTAGGGCCTTAAAAACTAAAATATTGAGGCCAAAAGTCTCATATATACTTTCCTCACACCGCATTCTAAAGAACGATATCTTCTTACCTATTCTATTACATATTTGCTGGTTCGACGATTCTAGATTCTACACCATTGTTCAGAGCCTGTAGAATCTGAAACTATGAAATTGTAAATTACTTATTATTGCGATTAAAGTAGACGGGCGTACTTCTTTGCTCGATGATAAAGGAAAATAAGAATAGTTTGTATTGACATGGGTATATTATAATGTTATTAGTTACAAGGTGACATATCAAACAAGTGACGGAGGATAAGAGGGTCATGAAAAAAAAATTACAAGTGTAATATCGAAATGAAAAAATTAGAAAGAAGGTGGGTATAGCATGCGAATGTTCTTCCACGGGTACGCTATTTTGTTAATTAATCTGAGAAAGAGTTTAGGGAACTATTAGGTGCTTGAAAGCCTATTTAGAGCTAAAGTAGGGATGAATGTATTTGGTATTTTGGGAAGACTGTCAGACTTTACTGTCTTGCTATGGATGCCCACCATACCAATACCTGGTTTAATTCTCACAGTTGGAGGATAAGTGTCTTATGGCAAACGTGACGTACTTTCCTTCACCGTAACTACGCTTGTCTGAGCTTTTCCTCGTCAGACAGCTACATAAAAATACGATTTTAAAGGAATGCGACAACTCTACTTTTGCCTCGACCTATAACCGAACCCGAAATCACACCACGAGAAGTTAATACGCTGTCCATGTGCCATCCCGGAGGCCAAAGAGGGATAGTAGGGTCATTTGAAAATAAATTTCAAATTAATCAACTTTCACCTCCTTGTTTATTTTATTAGATAATATTGTTTTCAGAAATATCTCTTTTTATCCGGCGGCGGGAATGTGAAATATCCTCACGTCAGTGCGAACGTTGGGTCTAATAGATTCGATAGTTATTATAGGCTATTTAACCCCGGAGTGCTTACAATATATCTGTGAGATCCAAGCCACGGCAATTTTCTGTTCCTGAGTTATTGGGATGCATTAGTCGTTTGATATTTCATGTATTCCTTCATTGTACTTTGGTGAAATCGCTTAACCTTTTATTTTCATCCTTTTGCTGAATCATTTCCTGTGAGCATGTTGAAACTTGATCGTTGAGCTGCGCGATATCTGTCACACAAGTTGTATGCAATGGCGCCAGTGCATTGTGAGCTTCTGGCCCAGTCCTGGCCTGAGCAGTACGTATCATGGAAATATTTTCAGCCGTGTCTATGACAAGTGCCTCTCCAGAAAATTCAATCGTTGCCCTATCTACAATAGACTTTCGCGATTTCTTACCTAAGAAAAATAATATATCATAGAGAAGACGTCTGTGGGGAAATAAAAAAAATGCGAATCTAATAAAATGGAAAAAGACAGACTGAATATTTTTGTGAAAAAATAAATATATTTATTTGTTTAGAACATACCAAAATCATTTGTGGAAATTGTATTTAATATTATTAATAGGATAATATGATGTTTAATGATTTTGCGTGAACGTTTGTGATCTTTTGTGTCCTACAAAAATTTAAAATATTTTGCATTCCTTAACCGTAAAATATCTTCTTTAATCATCAAACATTCACCACAAATAAATAAATATATTACTTATAAAAGGTTCTGGTTCTATTTCCTGATTCGGCTTCTTCAATTTCTTGTTCAGTATCTGAATTCCGAAGGAGGAATTTCTAGTTTAAATGATGAATCAGCAACTTCATCACTTAATAAGCAATCATTTTCTAAAAGTGTATTTATTAATTCAATTTCCTTCGGATTTAACGCATTAAAATAACGCTTAGATGAGCCGGCCTTGTTGGAAAAAATGTCACATAAACGGGAACGTTCGGTCTGATGGACCCATCAATAACTTTGATCAGGAATATCACTCCACATTTTTGTGATAAACTCAAACTAATGGTCGTCCTCAGTTCAAAAAGATTTAGTTTGGAGGTAGACTGGTGGATAAGATTTGAACTAATTTCCTTCACTTGATAGACCGCATCCACGATGGCACTAGGTCTGCCAGACCCAACGTTCCCACTGACGGGTTAAGAAATTTCTCTTTTATATTTGTGTAATTTCTCTATGTATAGTACTATTTCGCGTCAGAGATTGGATGTGATTATAATAACGCTAAAATCAATTTGATTGTTTGCAACTTCTTACGCATGTAGAACAAAAAGGATTAAAAACATCAAATGTTTTTGATTGCCTATTTTGTAGTTAGGTTTAATGTGCATATAGAGAGCAAATTGTGCATATAACAATTGCTTTGTACACTATTGTATCTATCGGTGCATTTATATGTTTAATCCGCGGATTGAATAAAAATACTCACGCTTGCAAACACTGAATTCATTTTTAAACTGAAATTTCATTAAATTTAGTCTGTTACAATATTTTAATTTTCATATTGGCAGATACAAGTTCTTTTTTCTTTTCGTTTTTTTTCCCAGTCGACTGCCGGTTACCCATTTCGATCCGATGAGACGCATATTCGACCACACACTATACACCAATACACTTGCAGGCTCCTCTGATCTGGGGTCAGCAAAACGCAAGGTTCTTCGCGGCAACACATACACGAGACACAAGCGACAAACGATCATGCGCAAGGCGGAACTCGAACCTGCGACCTTCCGGACCGAAGCGCTGACTCGGTGCATGCTCTTAGCTACCTCGGCCATCCAAGTCCACGATATGATAGATACCGCAATACATTGTAGTATTAAAAGTCTTTCCTTAGTTCATACTAGTCAATGAAGTTAACGCCAGTCACCTTACTGGCCACACAATGCACAAAAAGCAAATTGATATTGTAATCCAATAATTTGTGTGTGTGACCAATTAAGGCCTGTCTCTAATATTATATAAAGCGTATCTGAGATTATTAAAAACATATTCAGATTTATGCAAGCATAACTGTGTATATCATTTGTTCAAACTTGGAATACGTAAAAAACTGTAGTCCTGTTTCAAAATTATTTGTCGTTTAAATGAGATTTAAAATATCTATACTAATAAATAGGGAGCGGAATTATATGATTTTGCGTATTTTTGTCCGTTGCTTCAGGGCATAGCTAAGTAAAATTTCTTGACATTTGGTTAGAATAGGATGCTATGTAGATTAATATGTTGCATATCTGTGCATATTTTGCTGATGTTTCCAGTTGGGAGATATTCGTGTAATTATGGAGACATCTTTTGCATATTTCGTTAAAAGGGAGACTAATTTCAAACACGTTTTTCATTCGATTCGATTCGATGCAGAAGAAATGAAGCAATAATACTTCACTAAGGTGAATATATATTTTAATTATTTCGCTCGCGAAGTATGGTAGATTATATTCTGTTTGCACAAAAATAAATCTTTAATTCCAAGCACGTTTGTAGTGAATTTTTGTCAAGAAAGGTTAATACAAGAAATGAAATATGGTTAATTTAAATGCATATTTGAAATTTTTTAGGTCAGAAATGCACATTTCCAAAATATAACTCAAGATTTTTTGGGCATAAAAATTCTCTCCTTAGTGATAAATAATGTTTTTGACTTACAAAAACCTATGATTAAGCAAGTGAAAATTAATATATCGTGTGTTCAAATTCTTGTGATGTTAAAAACTCTAGTGTAGTTCGTGTGAGTTTGTGTGTTGGTGGGAAGCCTCTCCGGCAGCTGCGATGCGGGCCGGGGCAGCTGAGCGTGGGGGCGGATGCGGCGCGCAGCGGAGCACACGAGCGCGCTCAGCGTGAACGGCAGCCGCGCGGCGCGGCGCGGGGCGGGGGCGGGGGCGGGGGCCCCGGGCGGCGGCCCTGAGCCACCCGAGCGGCTGCGACGGGATCCGCGCCTCCGGCCACGCCCCCGCCCACGCCCCCGCCCACGCCCCGCCCTGCGCCCCGCCCCGCGGCGCTCAGGTGGCACTGCACCACGCGAGCCGGCTCGCCGCCCCCACCGGCGCTCCGGTGACGCTGCGGGCGAGCGGCCACGCGGATACGGCGCCTCCGCTGGTCCTCCAACCCGCCTCGCCCCTCGCCCCTGCCTTGTCCCGTCTTGTCCCGTCTGGCCCCACGTCGGCCCACCGTTCCCTGCTTGGCTCGGCCTGGCCCCGCCTGGCCCCCGCCTCGCCTCGCCCCGCCTCGCCTCGCCCCGCCTCGCCCCGCCTCGCCCTTGCCTTATCCCGCCTCGCCCCGCCTCGCCCCCCTCTTCCCGCCTCGCCCTCCCTCGTCCCTACCTTGTCCCGCCTCTACCCGCCTCGTCCCGCCTCGCCTCGCCTCGCCCCGCCTCGCCTCGCCTCGCATCGCCCCGCCTCGCCCCTGACTTGCCCTGCTTCGCGCCTTGTCACCCAACTTCACATTAGGCTCCGTTCCGTCATATCCGTTCCGCCATATACATTCCGTCATATCCTGTCATATTCCGTTCCTTCATGTCATGTTTCGTCATGGCCCGTTCCGGCACGTCCAGTTCCGTTACGTCCTGTTCCGTCACATTCCGTTTCGTCACGCCTCGTTCTTACATACTTCGTTCCGTCACGTCCCGTTTTTTCACTCCCCATTCTGTCACACCCAGTTCTCTCACACTCCGTTCCGTCACAGCCTGTCCGTCGTGACACATTGCGTTGCGACCCGTTCCTTTACTCTCCGTTCTTGCACACCCCATTCTCTCATGCCTCGTTTCGCATCACTTCGTTCCGTCCCGATCTATTCCGTCACGATATATTCCGTCACCATCTACTCCATTACAATTTATTCCATCACAATTTATTCCGTCACAATTTATTCCGTCACAATCTATTCCGTCACAATCTATTCCGTCACAATCTATTCCGTCACAATCTATTCTGTCACAATCTATTCCGTCACAATCTATTCCGTCACAATCTATTCCGTCACAATCTATTCCGTCACAATCTATTCCGTCACTATATATTCCGTCACTATATATTCCGTCACTATATATTCCGTCACTATATATTCCGTCACTATATATTCCGTCACTATATATTCCGTCACAATGTGTACCGTCTCGATGCAATCCATGACGACGTTTTCCGTGACAACCCCTTCCGACACGCTCCATTCTGTCTCGGCCACATCTTTCCACTTCATCCCAAGTCGCTTTCTCTCATCCCAACCAGTCCTCTTCATATCTTTTTCCTCCCGTAACTATCCCAGCAAATGTCCCTTCTCAGCACACTCTCGAGCTTCTCACACCTGGCATGTCTAGCGTTCTCCCCTGTCCACTTTCCCTAGCATGGTCTCGCGCCGTTGAACCCCGATGTGCGTCGCGTCCAACGCTCATGCCACAACACCGCCTCCCCCTAAGTACTCGGCTGGCGCACGAGGACACTAGGCAAGCGTCTGCTGCGCCTCGCCTCCGCCCGCGGACTCCCCTGCACCACACGACTCTGTTTCGCCCCATCTCGCTCACTCCCTTCCTTCTCGTCTCTCTTCTTCGCTTCCGCCACCACCTACACCACGCCTCCACCCCCGCCTCCACCCCCGCCTCCACCCCGCCTCCACCCCCCGCCTCCACCCCCGCCTCCACCCCCGCCTCCACCCCCGCCTCCACCCCCGCCTCCACCCCCGCCTCCACCCCGCCTCCACCCCCGCCTCCACCCCCACCTCAACCCTGCCTCTACCCCCCAACACCACCCACGCCTCCACCCCGCCTCCACCCACGCCTCCATCCCGCCTCCATCCCGCCTCCATCCCGCCTCCATCCCGCTTCCATCCCGCCTCCATCCCCGCCTTCGCTCCCGCCTGCACCTCCCGTCCTACCTCGTCACCAACCACCTCCGCCACTGCCGTGGCCCCGCCTCGCTCCTCCCCGCCAAGCGTCGTACTGTCCCCGCCCCGCCCGTCGTCTGCGCGGCGAAGAGCGCGGGAGGCGACCCCGCCACTCCCCTCGAGGACGACTCACGGGCTCCCACCTGGGAGGCTTCCACGACACCGAAGCCCCTCAACTCCTTCTCGAGGCGTCTACAACGCGAGTATTTATCGCAAATGCGTTTACTCTGTTATTTTTCTCTTGAAATATGAACCATTGCGATACAAGAATTTATTTCCTTTCAATGAAATACGGAGAATTTATGAGCGTGAGGTTATCCCTAGGTTTGTAGGTTTTCGGTAAAGCGTGTGAGCAAGGTTTGAATAGTCTTTCTCATATGCTTAAAATCGTTGGTTTACATGGTTGAGAGTCGTAACAATTCGTGACTATGAGGTGAGAGGAAAATTTGATTGAAATCATGACAATAACTACTTGCCTACAACATACGAGCAAACATTACAATATTAGGCTATGTTTTGAACAATATCACATTATAATATAAGGGTAGATTATTGAAGACGAATTATAGGCAAATTATATTCAGGCACAGATTCAGTAATACTCCGTAGAAACAAGACAAGTAAAATTTACGATTTATAAAATCGTAAATTTATCTTGAAACGAAATACATGTCTCAGATTCCGTATCATATTCAACACCTTTGTTTCGAATTTATGTTTCTATTAACTGTACTTCGTTTTCTCTAACGATAGATAACGGCATAAAAAATTGTATTCTATGGACATTTTTCGAATTCAATAGTTGTTTCGGTAGTATGTATTTACATTCGCGTGTGACCTACGATACACAGAATCTTTTTTTAAATTTGTGTGAGTGTGTGCGTGCACAGTAATAGAAGTGCAGTGCTTGTTATACTCCGAGGGATATCGGCGTTTTTTCTCAGCTGGGTCGTAGTGTTCAGCGCCGACCTACAAGCAGGCTGTGTGAGTTCCCCTCTCCAGATATTCTCCAGTGGGGAATTCCCCACCCAGTCGGGGCGAGCATTAAGCTTCCAAATGGTTTTCTAACATGTGTGGTAGCGTAGTGCATGTATGTTTAAGTGCTGAGAGGAGAGGACAGAAATGAGGAGCTGAAAGAGAAGGACATGCGCGGTCCATGGCTCGTTGGTTAATTGTACAGCTGCGGCATTCGCCTGATATTTTTAGGAGAAAATTTACCCTTCCATGTGCCGCTTTGCGCATGTGAAAAGCGATCTTATGATCAACCCAAGGACAATAAACACTCTGGCGCCTTCATTTCTAGTTTTACGAATTAGTCCACAGAATGTTCGTATATGGTCTCAACGTACTCGTGACCGTCAGAGGGCATTCGTATTACGTGATACGCTAAATTTTTGATTTTTTGAAAGTTGCATGTTGATGATTCCATGTAAATTGGCGATTGCAGGTTTTTTTAAGTGACGTGTACTTCTATGATCTCAACGAGTGTAAAAAAACACTGGATTTGGCATTTGGCACTGGATGTGACTTTTGCAGGCGTAAAAATAGAGTGTGCATATGTGCAAAGGTGCGCATTGAGCTTACTTTGGTAGTGATGTTATAGTAAAGTTATGATTGATATTTGTTACATAATATTTGTTTCCATATTCTCGAAAAAGTACGCGACAAATACTCGAATTCTCGAAAAATTATACATGACTGTTTCAAAGTCTGTCTTCAAAAAATTGGCTTAATAAAGGGTTAAAACAACAAATTGGAGTGGCTCGTCGCACGAATGTTCCTTCAGAGAGTAGCTGAATTTAATAATATTAATAATAATATTAATAATAATAATGTCTTTATTTATGGCGAGACACAGTCCGTAAGGCGTGCTCTTCCGCGTAACCACTTAAATATTTACATTTACATAATTACAATTGAGGAGTTCGGATGGAAACAGTGGTAGCTGACATTTAACGTTACTTACAAAAGTGCAATGATGGTGGAATTTGGAAAGCAACGAAATGCGCTGTCGCTTGACCAAACCGTAGCCGAAGGCGACGAACAGGGATCTGTTGTTGAGGGCTGCGGGGGCGAGACGGAGGGGTCGGCGGCGCCGCGCCGGCTCGCTGGCATTCGGCCCCGCCCCAGCGCCCCACTGACATTTGAGCCCTCGCGCCCTGCCCCTCCCCCTCCCTGCTTCTCACTCTCCCCTCCCCTCATTATGTGGAGGGCCCTTGCCACCAGCCGACTAACGACGGCTCCTCTCCGTTGCCACTCGGCGCCCGCCTCCTGCCTAAGCATTTGCTCTCCCCTCCCCTCCCCTCCCCTCCCCTCGCCTCTACACGCACATCGCTCTGCCCGTCGCGCTCCTTCTTTTGTGCTGACCGTGTCTCTCCTGCTGTTTCCTCTCCTCGCAAAAACATGGTTTTTGCTTTTATCTATTGAGACGTCTAGTGAGTGAGGGAGCTAACCCACAAAGTTCAAAATATCGATTTCTGAACGTATTCGATTATGACTACATTGAATATACCAAACTGATGTTTCGAACTTTGTGGGTTAGCTCCCTCTCTCGCTGAATGTCTCAACTGCAGTCGTTGTAAAGCACAGTCTTTGGTTTCCTTCTGAAATGAAAGTTGCACACGTCGTCAGAGGTCGGTTTCGTGCAGTAGGAAAAGTCCTTTCGATCATGTTTATGCTCATGGTGGGTTTAAGTTCGCCATCGTCGTAAAGCTTGGTTCTCCTTCTGATATGAAACTTTTCATATTAACGTTACACACGTCCTCAGAGATCGATTTTTCGTTTCATGTAGTCGGAAAATGTCTTCCATTTACGTCTTTTACTTGTGGTATATTCAAAGTTCATCGACAGGTACATTCTTCACGAAATACACTTTCAACGTGGGTGTTGCAGATGAAACCTCCAATTCGCGACGGAATTTAGGTGTTGGCATTTTTAACCGGAAGAGATTAGAGAGCTTCGTTGGCGGGCCGCGGTGTGTGAGGAAGGACAGCGTGTCCCAGGGCGACCTCCTGTGGCCGCCTCCGGCGAGAGACAGGCAGGTGTCCTCACGAGGACGGCGTCCGCTCGTTAGGCGCCGCCTGCCCTCGCGTCCTCGCGCCCTCGTTAGAGCCGCCCACGCGGAAGCCGTGCGTCACGCCCCGCCCCTCCTCCGCCCCCACTTCCGCTTCCGCCCCGCCCCCACCGCCCGTCTGCCATGCCCCTTGGAAGAGAGGGAAACCCTGACCCTGCAGGGTGCACGAGCAGAACCGTTTGGTCAAGGGAAATTGTATCCACGTGGACGTAATTAATCTTGTACTCGTTGCTTATTGATATCAAGTGTCTTTAAAATTCCTGTCCAACTTTGTAGGTTGAAATCATGTACGATGGGCAGGCGTCATTATAACTCATTACCTAAGTCGTTTACGAGTCTCGCCTTAACGACGTCTCTTCAAGAGGACGACGCGAATGACTCTGCCTATCACTACCAGATCGCTTTCCTTCCTTTCTCTACCAGACCTACTGTCTCTACCAGATCGCTTCGTGCCCTCCCTTACTGCCATACCTTCTTGACCCGACCGAGACTGAACTCGACTCTAAACGAACTCGACTCTAAACGAACTCGACCCGACACGAACTCGACCCGACACGAACTCGACCCGACACGAACTCGACCCGACACGAACTCGACCCGACACGAACTCGACCCGACACAAACTCGACCCGACACAAACTCGACCCGACACGAACTCGACCCGACACGAACTCGAGTTATCTCTCCAATTTACAGAATAAAGCCACACTATAACATTGTTAATTGAATTAAATATCTTAAGAGAGCAAGATTTTATTTGCTGATAGAAGTGCGTTACTCCACCAATCAGTCTCATGTCGCAACCATTCCCATACGGGAAATATAATGTCTCCTTTATAAATTCATATCAAAATACTATTCTCAAAATTATGGACCTGTATAATAGCTAAACACCTGTTGAGAGAAATTATGTTTCCCCTAGTATAATTGTAGGCTTCGGGCCGCAATTTCACATTGGGAAAAATAATGAATTTCTTTCCCATGATGTATAATCTACTTTTTCTCTAGTGTGTCTCTTTAAATCATTGAAGGTATTTTTAAGTCAAGGCTCAAAATTACATTGTGTTGGATTTTATCATTACTTCTGTTGGTTAATTATAGATGACAGTTTAAGTGCATAGAATGCCTGATATAGTGAGTAAATAAACACCCTCTTTTTGTCCAAATTTGTGGAACCATTCATTATTCATTTCTCATTATTTGAGTGTCCTTACCAAATAATATAAAATGACCTTTGTTTTTCACTCGCTTTAAATAAACTGACTTTGAAAAAACGTGAATACAGTGCATGCAGTTTAATTTTATCAAACTGATTATTTACTCTCTAAAATTTACCCAAAATTTCTATTATTTTCGTATTCAAGGTTTGTTGTAAGGAGAGAAATAGAGTGAAATGAAATGTATCCATTGTGATAATTACTTCGTTTTGTTTTTTTAGGTAAAAATATTTGTTCTTGCGTTATTTTCATTTACTTGTTTTGAATAGGTGATTATTAACTGTATCATTTCTGTTTTTCCATTGAAATGTACAGTCCAACATACACATGTATAATGAAAAGTTCGATATTTTATCAGAATTATTTGATAAATAATTGGACTAAACCTGATTGTAATATTTTAAATGAAAGCAACGTCTTTTCTTTAACTTAACACAGTTTGTATTTGCAACGAGAAAATGTTTGAAAATCTACGCAGTTTAATGTGAAAACATTGAATAATATAATAAAAATAAATATCAGGCACAAATCTCACAAATGGATAGAAAGAACTAAATATGACTGCTTCCCTGTATGATTTAGTTAAATACTAAGTTTGTTACTCATGTGTGTAGTCAGTTCATTTTATGCCATTTTGCGCAAACAAAATATTGTAATAGGCATTAAAATACCAAATTAATTCTTTACCGGATGAATAAAGAGTATACTCCGTGCTTTATTAAAGTCGTTTGTACCTGCGTTATAATTTTACCGACATCATTCAGTTCATTATAACGTAAATCTAAAATTATTTTGATGTAAATGTCACAAAAAGGTTTTGGAAATATCATTTTCTTCTGTGTTAGATTTGCCTATGTGTCTTCTGTGCTTAGGCGACGATTTTTTTTGTGTGGAAGCCTTGTTTACCCAATTTTGTGATAGAGATTAATACGTCATGGTGTGAGTTCACTTTTGATTTTGGTGTAGCTGTGTGTGTATATTTTTTGCTTGGCTCTGAGCACGTGCATTGTTTACGTAGGCAACTACATGCTGACATTAAAGGGTTGGTAGTGAGCACGTGCTTCCAGTGTGTTTGCAACTACGTGCTGATATGAATGAGTTGTCTCTGAGAAAATGTGTCCTGTGAGTAAGCAACTACTTGCTGGTGAGAAAGTGTTGGCTCTGAGCCCCTGCTTTCTGTGCATAGAAAGTACGAGCTGATGTGGAAGAGTTCTGTTTCTGGTAGAGTTAAGTGTGTGTGTTTGTGTATTTTTTACTTTCTCGCCTTACGAATACTTCGTAAGAAGAGAAAGTTATGTAATCGTGCGGCGGAAAACGGGGAATATTCGCCAGAAAAACTCTTATAGCACGGGTCTGGTGACAAAAAAGTGGATAAAACATGTTGCTAAATTTAAAAAAATATCCTCTATCTCGTGGTGTAGTCAAAATCCATGATTTGTTGCTTCTTCATGCTGCAAAATCGATTGACGGCAAAACGTCCGTCTGTCCATCTGTGGTCAACGCTAGCGCCTAAACCGTTCGGCCTATTTTCTTCAAAATTGATATTCCCCGATCGTTTTTACTCGTCTCAAGGCCTCTTGACTTTGAAAACCGATATTTTAGTATTTGAGGGTACTTTACATAAAGCCCATTTGAGATTTTCTAAGTTAAAAGAAAATGGCTCCAAATTTTTTGATTATATTTTGTTGTTGAATAGTGCGAAGAACGTTGAAGGGAATGACGTAGGTATCATTTTCCGTTGATTGGCCCAATTTTTTGCTTAGGCGCCTGCGTCTTAGTGTCAAAGAGTTGGCTCTGAGCACGTGTTTCCCTTGCGCAGGAATCTACGCGCTGGTGTGGAAGAGTCTTCTGTTTCTGGTAGAGTTAAGTGTGTGTGTGTGTGTGCGTGTGTATATGTATTTGTTTGTTTAGGCGCCTGCGTCTTAGTGTTAAAGAGTTGGCTCTGAGCACGTGCTCCCCTTGCGCAGGCAACTACGTGCTGGTGTGGAAGCGCGGCATCGCTGTGCTGACGGCCGGCTCCACCAAGGTGAGCCCCGACGACCGCCTGCGCCTGGTGGACGGGTACAACCTGGAGATCCGCGACGTTGCCACATCGGACGCCGGCGACTACGTCTGCCAGATCGGCACCATGGAGCCCAAGGAGATCACGCACAACCGTCGAGATTCTCGGTGAGTACAATCACGTTACATTCATTTGGGAGATTCAGTACAGCATTTCTTCAAGTATATTATAGTCTTCTGTATCGAACGAACAAAACAGAGAACATTTATTTGACCTTAAGCCATGTTTATCTAGGAGTATATCTTCAAACTTCAAGTGAACAATGTAAATATTTTTAATTTTAAAGGAAGGTATAATAATACTCAGTTTACTTATTTCAATTTGTGGTTCACTCTAGTAGAGGTGTAAGATTTTGACAATGTGATTTGAAAATTTTGAGAGAAAATCTTACTAATGGATTTTACCATTGAAATAAATATTTTGAAGTATAGTTTTTTTTCACTTTAGAATTCATAATCATTTGACTAACTAACAAAGTATTTGGAACATTTTAAATATTTTGAAGGGCTAAGGAGTAAAATAAGACCTCAGCCTTTATACATTTTTTCTTGAAACGAGAAATAACAAATACTGATACAATAGTATCAGTAGTTCCCCATTTCAGCAGTTCTCCATTTCCGCAAAAGTATGTTTATTTAACCTGCTAATGATTGATTCGAATTGGCCTACATTATTATCACGAGTCAATGGGAAGCCAACATTAAATTCGAAGTAGTAGTCTTCTCGACTATTATTATTATCTTTTATTATTTATATTATCTCTTGTTAAAATATTTTTTCAAGGATCAGCGATAGAATATATAGAGGTAATATTGATTGTGCGGTGATTATCGTTGGCACTTAAATGAAATAATTATAGGTATTGTCATTGCCAACAATATTGTTTATTTGAATAGCAGCTTTCGATGGCTCAGCCATCATAAATTTCTGCAGAATGTTGAACGGTTGTAGTTTTTTCGCTTTTATACAGCAGAAACTGATGATGATGGCTAACCCAATGGAATATGCTATTCAAATAAAATATTGTTCGAAATGACAACACCTATAATTATTTAATAGTTAAGTAATTCCCACACACCTTGTTTTGCTGAATAAATGGTAACCCTTTCGATTCCACCGTTTTACCATTCCATCAACATACCATACCATAGGGTTTCCATTTTGTAATGAAATATGATGCCCAAGGGATGGTTTTACCTTAGTAACAGAATTAGTTCTTGTTAGAGGAGTTAGTTTTGAGAAAAATATATATAGCGTGCTTTAGTACGCTCTATTTGCAGAGGGATTACAAGTTAATCCAACCTCCACCCTTTGTATTGTATGGGGAAACTGAACTGTGCCGGCGCTTGCGTTGCGTTGACCTCAGGTCACCGACCTCCCCTCAGGAATTCCATCGCCAACACACGCGCACGCCCGCACGCGCCGTAAATGCGTGTATACTCTTCTACGCGTTCCGGCCAGCCGCTGCCCGCAGCGCCGGGCCTTTGGCGCTGATAGGAGTCGGGGATACGCGAGGGCGGGATCTCCGTTTAGCTTTTTACGCCTCAAAGTAAAATTCCGGAATATTCACACGGCCGCTGATCCCTGTAAACCCGCCTCCGCCGCCCCGCCCCGTCCCCTTCCTTTCTTATTACGCCTACCACATCACACGCCCCCTCTCCGTTCTATCGTGCCTCTCGTCCTGCTCAACCCCGCCTCCCCGGCTCACCCAGCCTCTGAACCTCCCGCCTACCTCATCCGCCCTACCAGCCGCGGCACTCCCACACTGCCAACCCACCCCGCTTCACAGCCTCCTTCCCGTTCCACCGCACCCCGCTGTTATCCGACTAGCCCCGCTACGGTCTATTCTGCCCCGCTCCACTGTTTTTTCACCTCCTTGGTTTATTCCGACGCACTTCGAAATAATCCCCCTCCTCCTCCGTAATCGCCACTTCTTTTCTTATTACGCTTACCACATCACCCGCCTCGCCCTATTCTATCACGTCTCACATCCTGCCCAACCCCGCATACCACCTCTCTTAGCCCGTCGATCCTGCGTCCCACCTACCTCATCCGCCCTACCTTATCCATCCTACCTCATCCACCCTCTCTCATCTACCCTACCTCATCCACTCTACCTCATCCACCCTACCTCATCCACCCTACCTCATCCACCCTACCTCATCCACCCTCTCATCCACCCTACCTCATCCAACCTGCCTTATCCACCCTACCTCATCCACCCTACCTTATCCACTCTACCTCATCCGCCCTACCTCAATTCGCCCTATCGAGACCCAGCACTGCCCCCTCCTACCCGCCCCCGCCACACATCCTCCTTGCCGCTTCGCATCGCCGCCACCCTGTCGTTCCACCCCATCCCACTGTGCTCTATACCACTACCCCACCTCGCTGTATTTCGCCCACACGGGTGTATCTCTACACACTTCGTTATAACCCGCACCGGACCGGATCTATCTTGCCCCCCTACTCCACTCTAACCCGTTCCACTCCGTTCTATTCCACCCTATTCGCCTCTATCCCGCCCCACTCTTTTCTATTCGACCCTCACTCCGCTCTATCCCGTTCCTCTGCGTTCTACCCCACCCACCCGGACTCTATTCCTACCCACTCTTTTCTATCCCATCCTTACTCCGCTCTATCTTCTTCCCACTTTTCCATCTCGTCCTTAGTCTCCTCTATCCCACCCCTCTCCGTTCTGTCCTATCCCCTCGCATCTATCCCTCCCCACTCTTTTCTATCCCAATCCTCACGCCGTTCTATCCCTCTCCACTTTTCTATTCCACCCTCCCTCCGCTTTTCTTTCCCACCCTGCCGTCAAAGCAGTGTAGGCCATCTGATGCGACGGCGGCGTCTGAGAAGGCCGAGAACGCTTTAGGTGCCAGAGTTTGTGACCGCAGGTTCATCATTCGGGATACGATTTCAGGCTAGACCGCCTAAGGGTTGAACTGCGGAGCAAGGCATCGTAAATGTCGAGGGCGAACAGCGCTCACCTCTTGAATGGAAGGTCGTGGTTTGAGCCTCTTAACAGCTCAGTGGCCCTACACCGCAGGGAACCACGACATCCTCGCGGAAACAGGGATAACCGACTCCTATGGCAAGTCGCTTTATCTAGGCAATATTGAGAACAGATACGCAGTGATGTTACCGATGTTTTTACAATACATAACAAAATATTAGACGACTTTATTTTGTCTTTAACTATTGTTCTAGCGACGGTTTTGCTCTCAAATGTTGTCGCTTACTTGCTGCAGCTTTGGCAGTAAGTTGTCCTGCTCGCTGGGTTAAGGGTCGGAAAACGACTGCCCGAGCGGGCAAATCCGTATATTTTCCTGATGTACTCCTTTAAAATTTAACAATTTCTTTAAGTGTCAGTTAAAAGAAAGTGCACCGCAAAGATCCACGCGCGTAAACAGGAATTTCAGTTTAGTTGATGAAAATGCAGGAGGATCGACTTTCTCTTTCCTACTACCATGTCCTTTTACATCGCAGTTTTGCTGGCATTGCGAAGCGAGGCTACAAAATAGGACCGTTTACACTAGCACATCCTACCGTTCGACTATTCATTGGACAGCCTGTCCTCTGGACTGTTATTAGCTGTTGGAAATTAAAAGCGTGTGAGTGCTTGTCCACGGCGACAGAGATATCGCTGTCCGGAATAGAAAATAAAGAACGATGAGTACAAACTCTGTGCTGAACGTATCTTAAGAATGTAACGGCTACTGTTCTGTGCACTGCCGAACAGATAGCTACCCTCGTGTAAAACGGTCTTTTAATTTTTGCTTCTTGCTTCCGCCAAAACTGTGGGTAAAATGATATTGAATTGGGAGATATGTTCGTCTCTTTGGAAGTGGTAAAAAGCAGGGTCAACTTTGCAGTAAAATAATATTGCTTTCACAATTTCGCACAGCTCGATACCCATGGCATAAGTACGAGTGCCTTCCGTGTACTCCCTCGGAGAATGTTTACTTTCTTTATTTGTGAAATGTCTCGTGCTTTGTTTTAAAACTGAAGGCGCGCCGGCAATTGGGAGAGCAGAGACGCTGTCCTACGGGATATACTTTGCACTACATTTCCGCAGGGATTCCACGACACCAGTCGTGCTGTCTAACGGACTGACGACCAATTAGCCGTCCTCGCGGCGTTTTTACAGTGACAAAAAATCATTATACTTTTGTTCAAAGATTTAAATTATTTCTGCCATTATAAGAGATGGTCGCAAATTGTTGTATAGTGTACTTTTCTCTTTCTAATTATGAATAATTTTAGCACGTAACGCGTAAATATTTTTATTTATTTAACAGTTATACAATGTAATAAAGTTCTGACATTTTCCTATACCCAAAACAGCAATAACTTTTATTTACTTTACTTTTAATTTTTTTCTTCCACTGTTTGTCTTCCCAATCGCTAACGTCTAAATATATTTTATAAATTAAAACCTTTTCGTAATTTAGATGTCTGTGAATCATCAAGTCAATTTCAACTAGGGACGTTTGTACACCAATTGCTTCAAATACTAAACTTCCTTTCTTTTATAAATTTATCTTCGTCAAAGCATCTGAAGAAAGCAGTAAAAAGAATGTCGAAGCGAAGTTATTGCATCTGTGAAACTTGCTTAACTGCGTTTTATGTGCAATATTTTAATGAATTTTTTTACTAAGTGAAAACCTGCCGGCAAAAACGTTGTAACCCTCACTTTTCTGGAATGCTGGGTTTCCTTGCATGAAGGTCGTATGTACTCTGAGTGAGGCGTGTAAGAAACTATGTTAGTAAAGAAGAACATTAAGCGTCTTTATTCTTCATTTTTACTTTCGGCACGAGTCACATGGATGCTAAACGTTGTAACAATGGAGGGGGAATGCCGTGTGTTGTGCGTTACTAAATTTGCATTTTCAGGACTACGTTTTTTCAGCAGGTATTCAATTGTCCCTAATACATTCGGGATATTTTTTTGCCCACGAATAGGCCACCTTGGACCACACGTGACTGCCCCCTGCATTTACCGAGGCTCAAACATTGGGTATCTTCTTCTTCTTCGTCGGTTCTACCCCTAAGAGTTTGCCGTTTTCGATTTCCATATTTTTCGGTCATTCCATTGACCTTCTTCTAGTCCTTTCTCATTCATTACTTCCTGTATATACGTCTTCCAGGCCAAAACAGGTCTACCTCTTCTACGCCTCCTTTCAGGTATCCAGTTTAAAATTTGAATTGGCCATCTCTCATTTTGCATCCTCTGGACATGTCCGTACCATTGAAGAGCTTTATTTTCTAGTCTTCTGGTTATGGTTGTTTGAACCCCAGCTCTTTCCCATACCACTTCGTTCTTATCTTGTCCAGCTTTGTTATCTGTAAAGATCTTCTCATGAAGTCGAGCTCTACTGACCGTATTCTGTCTCTACGGCGTTTTGTTAAAGGCCACATTTCTGCACCATATAATATAATATTTTCCACTACACTATGGAATATTAACATTGGGTATCTTTATTACATTATGTGGAGTCTTTTCGGGACGAGGCGAAGGCGCCGTCGGAGCACGTGTGCAATCGCGCCCCTCCCTCCCTCCCTTCCCCGCTCCGCGCCACGCACCTGCTCCGGTCGGAAATGGCGTCCTCGGACCTCCCCCTCCGCCCTCGCTGATTCACCGCTCCCCTCCCCTCCCGCGCGGTGATAAGAGGGGACATTACTTACCTCGCGACGACGTCCGCCGCGCGACGCCTTCGAAATATGAATATGGATGCGCTCGGGTAATTGAAACCCGGGGCGCTAATGGCAGCGATACGCGAAATATGGACTTCCAATGAAAGAGGGCGCCAAGACATTGTTACTCCGGCAGTCAGATTCGTATACAGCGAAATATACTGAATTCAATCACAAATTGTTTTTCTATAGATCCAATTAATTGAATATTTCACTTAAGTACTTAAGGAACGCAACAGCAAACGTTCTCGATTACTGTGATATTTTAAAGTTATTCACAGTAATGATACTGGGTTTTGAAAGAATTACAACAGCATCATTTCAGGATTTGAATAATGTATTATAAAATTCACCATTTATGGGGCTTTATTTTAAGCCTCATTATTCATTAATAACGAAATAATTGTATAAACCTTGAGATGGTGTTATAAACCTTACTTGCACGAAATCAAAAATGGAAATATTTTTAAACCATTTAGTAGATGAATTACGTTATCGGTATTCGCCTCGTGTTGGAACAACTCTTCAGCTGCCGACCCTTATCCAAACCTATTTGCATTTAATAGTCCAGGAATTTACCAAGAATAATTAATTTAGATAAAAATCGTACTGTTACCTAGCTCCACATGTAACCAATGCGTAAATAATCCCGTTATGTATATAATTAGCCGTATTCCCGCTGATATTATCCTCACCGCTTATAGAGACTTGTGAGAAGGCGTGGTCTGTGAGTCGCTGCGGAGCAGTAAATGTTTGTGCAATCTCGTGGACAAACAAGCGATCTGATCGGCGCGGAGTTTACGCGGCGCGACGCCCGTCGCTGGAGGAGGCGGCGAGCACGCAGATGCCGGGGGATAAGCGCTACTGGGGAATAAATCGCTGTCATAAGCCCCTGCCCCTGCAACGCATCGCTGGCGCGCGTATTTTTCAGGAGGCCGAGATAGGAGATGCTGTCTTTCGATAAGCTGCCTTCTCACTCCCTTTTTCTCCCTCCCCCTCCTTCCTGTTTCTTCCCCCCTCCCGCCACCTCCTTCCCATACTCACTACCTCCTCTTTCCCGTCCTCCTCCTCCTCTTTACCCCTCTTAAACACTCTTCCTTACTCCTCTTCCCCCTCCCCTCCTCCCTTCTCTTCCCCTTTGTCCCTCCTCCTTCCTCTTCCACCTCCTCGCACCCTTCTATTCCTCTTTTCCCCCCTCCTCCCTCCTCTTTCCCCTCCCTTTTCTTCCTTCTTCCTTTTTCTTTCTCCCCCTTCTCCTTCATCTTTCCTCCCTTCTCTTTCCTCCCTTCTCTTTCCTCCCTCCTCTTTCCTCTCTCCTCCTTCCTTCTCATCCTTTTTTCTTTCTCCCTCTCCTAGCTTCTCTTTCTCCCTCCCCTCATCCCTCTTCTTTCCCCTCCTCTTCGTCCTTCCACCACCGTCCCTCCTTTTATCTCCTCCCAATCCTCTTCTCATCCTTTACGATCTCTTCGTCCTTCCTTTCCTCATTCTCTAGACTCTCTTTTTCTTCCTCCTTCTCCTCTCTGTACGTCTTCTGAACTTTTCTCTGTTTCGCCTGCACAATTAGCAATATTATCCCGTATGTTCAAACTTTGAGCGATTGCGAATTATTTGCCTTTATGATTTACATTTTTTTTTAAATTATACTCATTCCTACTTCGAATTGACTCGTCATACACTTCTTATTTGGGTTTTGTGGTCCTATTTTCTTGAGTGTTCAGAACAATCATGTTTGTTGTAACTGTACGAAACGGTATTCTGTTTCCCAATGTCTTAAAACAACCTTAATTTATGCATGGACCCGAGCTTTTATAGAAGCTGATAAGTCACAAATTTCTTAAAATCTCCAAAATCGCCTATCGAAGGAAAAATCTGTAATCATTCTTGAGCGAGAAATGTGATAAGGTCCCTCGTGCGCTGTAATTGAAGCAGCCGCATTGGTCGCTTTCAACTCATGGGCGGCGTGTCAATCCGGGGACGAGATAGCGCCTTCAATCAGACGTTCTTTCCCCTGTCTGTGATGCGTTTGATTGGCACGCAGATAGTGTCAATAGCAATATATCATTCTGCATAATTTGAGTCCAGAAATGAAATATGACTCGATTTGACGAATTTATGAATGAAATCGTTATAAAAGTCATAACTGTTTCAACTAGAATAATTTATCGCCTGCCGAGGCAACACTCGCTTTGAAGCTATCGTTTCGTTTCCCAGGAAACGTCTATATTTGAGCTTTGATTACTGGATGGATACTACTTGTTAAATGCATTCCATTCACTTAAAATTAACTTTTGAATATGGATTCACGTAAGACAAATGTGATCAGATTACCATAAAATTGGTTCTACGATTGCTTTAAAATTGGTATTATACTATTTCATGCAGGCAACTTTGAACTGATTTGATCTTGTACAAGATCTTGTCGCTTATACAGATACATGACCTCCTTATCTCAATTACGTGTTAATAATACGTCTGCCTTGCTAAGTGATAACATCTTCCTGCTTTTAAAGCAATGTACGAGTATTAAATAAAATATGTAATCGTTAAAAAAGTATATATTTTTTATTTTTTGTTTCTAATTTTGTGTGGTGTACATTGCCATTAAGAAAACTTATGACAAGTTTAATTTACCGTGTGGGTGTTCAACCAGTCAACTTTTTGGGCAAGCTATCTCATTAACTCTTTTCTTGTGTGATCAAAAAGCTTCGTGTGAAAGTTGAGAGCAATCACTCCAATGGTTAAAACGTTAGTTGTCAAATATATTTGTACATATATTTGAAGCCCCGTGGGCAATAACATGCTACGCCACATTTCTTACGAAAGGATCCCCCCGATAAGATGGCAAAAAGTTCCCCTCAACCAAATACATATGAGTGGTTACGCTATAATTCTAACACAAAAATAATATTTTTGAAAGGTTTCTTAGCCCCCGTCCGCCCATCCACACCCCTATACAGTCAAAAACGTGTTTTTTTTTAATTTCAATTTTTTTCAACAACTTAACACTATTTTATCAGACTGAAAACAATATGATAAATAAGAGAGAGAGAGAGAGGAGAGAGAGAGAGAGAGAGAGAGAGAGAGAGAGAGAGAGAGAGAGAGAGAGAGAGTGTGTGTAAGTGAATACAGAAGGATAAAGAGATTTTAATAAAAAAAAATTCGAAAGTATTCTTCAACTATTTAGGGGTCGCAAACGCCCAGCACGAGGACTCGATTCGCGTGCCTAATCCAGCGGTAAACGCGCGGAATCAGGATCCGGAACTTACACTAAAAGACAAGGAAAATTTACCGTATGAGTGCCCAACCAGTGAACATTTTGCACACGTGAACTCCCTGACTCTTTTCTTGGAAACGTTCGAGTAAAATTTGAGTGCACAAACCCAAATGGTTCAAACACTAGTTGTGAAATATATAGATAATTGTAAATGTACATTAATTTGTATAAATATATGTACATTATATTTGTATAAATATATGTACTTATATTTCTATAAATATATGTGCATATTGTTGTATAAATGATTACAAAAGGATAGAGAGAATTTTTAATTAATAACATTTTGAAAGTATTGTTCAACCATTTAGGAGGACGCGGACGACCAGACCGAGGTCTCGTTTCGCGTGCCTAATCCAGCGGTAAACGCGCGGAATCCGGGCGCGCGCGTGCAGCGGCGGCGGCGGGGGCCCCGGGGCGCGGTCGCGCGCGGCGGCGCGGGCGTCGCGCGCATTAGCCCCGCGGCTGTTTTAACAAGCGTGACGCGCGCCGCGCCGCGCCGCGCCGCGCCGCGCCGCGCCGCGCCCGCCAGGGCTCGACGGCCCCGCGCGAGGCCACGCGCGCGCGCGCGGGCTAATACCCGCGTCAGCGTGTCACTTAGCGGCGGCGGCGCAGGAAGTGCGTGCGAGCGGCGCATCCATCACGCGGAAAGCAACGCATTTGCCCGCCGCGCCACGCCGCGCCGCGCCACGCCCCTGGCGCACGACGGGGATGAGCCGGTCCGCTCCGCCCTGCCTCGCTCCGTCTCTTCGTTCTGGTACGCTCCGCCAGGCCGCGGCCACGCCCCTCACGCCCGCCCCGCTCGACATGGCTCGAGATGGCATGTTGGCGCTCTGCCACGCCACGCTACGCCACGCCACGCCACGCCACGCCTCGCCAGGCCTCTCCACGTCTCGCCATGCCTCGCTAGGCCTCGCCACGCCTGCAACGCCTCGCCTCGCCTCGCCCTCGCCTCGCCACACCTGCCACGCCACGCCACGCCTCGCCACGCCTCGCCACGCCTTGCGACGCCTCGCGACGCCTCGCTACGTCACGCCCGCGCGACGCCATGCCGCGCGTCGCCATGCCGCGCTCGCCATGCCGCGCCTCGCCACGCCCCCTCGCAGCCGCCACGCTTGACAAGACTTGTGCCGGGATGCTTCGCTCCGCCCTCTCTCGCTCCGATCCACCCGCCATACCACGCCAGGCCATGCAACGCCCCCTCGCAACCGCCCCGCTCGACATGTCTTGAGCCGGCATGCTTCGCCCCGCTTCGTTCTGCTACGCTCCGCCACATGATACCACGCTACAACCCCATCCCGTGCTCCTGCCCCGCTCAAACACGGGTTGAGCCGCCCTGCTCCGCTCCGCCCCACCTCCATCCGGTCCGGTTAGCTCCAACCCGCTTCCTTCTGGTACGCTTCGCCACGCCACGCCGTGCCACACCGCGCCACGCCCCTCGCGCCCGCCACGCTCGACGTACCTCAAGCCAGCCTGTTCCGTTCTGCCTTGTCTCACTCCGCTCCGCTCCGTCTCGCTCTACTCCGCTCCACCACACCCCTGCGCCGCCACGCTCCTCGCACCCGCCTCGCTCGACACGCCTCAAGCCGTCCTTCTCTGCTCTGCCACGGCGCTCTCCGCTCCGCCTCGCTTGGTTCTGCTACACTCCGCCCACGCCCCTGCACCACCACTTCGCGCCACGCTACACCAAGCCCTTCGCACCCGCTTCGCTCTACATTGGCTTGAGCCGGCTTTCTCCGCCCAGCCACGCTCTGCCACCCGCGTCCTTCCACGCTCCGCAGCGCTCGGTTCCGCCACGCCCCTGTGCCACCCCGCCGTGCCGGGCCACGCTCTGCCACACCACGCTTTGCCACGCTCCTCCTCGCCACGACAGGTTTCACCGGGCTCCGCCCTCTTCCCCGGTCCGCTCTGCCACGCTCCTCTCCACGCCAAGCTATCATGCGCCCTTCCACCTCTCCCACGCTTGTACACACTCTGCTATTCTCCGTCTCATTTCTCTGAAACCTGGGAGGGCAGGGTGTGCGTGTGTTTAGCTCACAGCCCCTAACACAAAAGCAGGGAAGTCATCACAAATTTCGAAGTGGAATGGGAGTTGGCAACGATTTTCATACTAAAAATGTTGGTTCTGGAAGGATGTGTAGTATTAATTTCTGAAAACCTCCAATATTTTACGATTTGTCTGATGTTCGTGTGTTTTATGTTGTGAACCAGCGGTATTGCAATTTCAAACTATGGATTGTCTTGGATGTTATGACAGAGGATAATTTGTATATGCCTGAACTGATTTTGCATCTCAAAAACAACCTGTTAAAGCCAATGACCTCTATACTTGGTTGTTTTTGGAGGTCACGAAAGTTTTAGTTCTTCCACGTAATTAAAAACAAAAGTTCCACGTTGGTTTCTTTGAACACGTACTTGTAAAAAATTCATATGGAAACTAAAAAATCAATCGCTTTTTTAATCTAATGGAAACACATTTCCAGATTCGAGTTCTACAGATTCAAACTCTGGGCTACGAAATACTAATTTACAATGAATTTTCTTTCATGTTTATGAAAATCCACTTATAAATGTCATCATGTAGCGCGTTCGGAAATGCATTCCATCAACGCGAACTTGTGCAGTTTCACATGGAATAACCATTCTGCCACATCGGTCGACAGCCAAACTGCATGATGGCCGTGGCTGTTGCGTGCAAAGCCGGGAAGGAATCCGCATCTTACTCCGTTATCTCCATTTCATGTTTGCGTAATGGGTTTCGCCGCGTGACCAAATATTCAATCCGCGGTCCCAGTTGTTGATACAAAGCTTAGCATTACTCACACGCTCTGCCGCTTCCACGATGGCAGGGGCTGGGACGGACCGGAAGGGAGGGTGGAACAGGGCGTGGCTGGGACGGAGGCGTGTGTTGGACGGAGGCGTGGGTTGGACGGAGGCGTGGGTTGGAATGAGGCATGGGTTGGATGGAAGCGTGGTTGGAAGGAGGCGTGGGTGGGACGGATGCATGGGTGGGACGGTTGCGTGGGTGGGACGGAGGCGTGGGTTGGACGGAGACATGGGCTGGACGGAGGCGTGGGTTGTGACGGAGGAGTGGGTGGGACGGAGGCGTGGGTGGGACGGAGGCGTGAATTGAAACATGAAATTCATGTTTACCAGAATTTTGAAGGCAAAGCGTTACCCTTTTACATTTATTATCGAAAACTGGTTTTAAAGTTTCTTAAATTATGGACGTTACATACAAAGATATTGAGTCTTTTAATTCTTCAATGGTTTTGGAACGAGTTTTATAGACATTTCCTTTAGCTTCTCCCCGGAAAAAGAAATCAGGAAGTGTGAAATTTGGTGATATTGGCGCCATAGGTCTTTCGAAATTATGTGATTTCCGAACACATTTTGTAGTATGTCCAAATAAAGTTTTGGCAGTATGTGTTGTGGCATGATCTTACTGGAAATATGCATTCATTATTTTATTCTCTGTCAGCTGTTCAATGAAGGGATACGAAATGTGGATACAATATCTCTTTGCTTTTATAGTGTCATTGAAGAAAATGGGACCAACAATGCGTATTGTAGATATGGCAATTCATACTCCTATTTCCTGGTCATGCAGTGGCACTTAATGAATGATGCGAGGATTCTCTGACGTCCATATTCTACTGTTCTGAGAGTTATGTACCCCGAAAGTTGAAACCAAGCCTCATCAGTAAAAAACGTCTAGTCCAGAACATTGATGCTCTGATCTACAAAGTTCTGAAACCACTCACGAACGAACTCTTTTCTCGTGATCAGTAACTTACAATTCTTGCACTGCCATTACTTTGTAAGGAAACAGTTTCAGCTCTTTTCTTACAGCAGTGTGTGCGGTGCCTAATGAGACGCAGACTCTTGAGATAACCTCTTTATTAGTTGTAGGGTTTTGTAACATTGTATCAGAGATTTCAAGAAGTTTATCGTCTGATAAAACACGAGGTCACCCACTTCTCGGCGCATCTGCTACAAGACCTGTTTGTCGAAACTTTGCAATTAATCACGTACAGTATCACGAAGTGGCACTACACATTCTGGAAATGTCACAAACATTTTGTTTCACATCATCCGTGCACTATTAGTTGCTCGAAACACACGTTCCACCAAAAACACACGTTCTTCCAGTGTCAGCATTCTAATAGTTATAATCTGACCATCACAACAACACTTGTACTTAGTCAAACTGAATATGTCACTTGGATAACGACGAAAACGATCACGTATTTTATTTCAATTACTGCTTGCAGCGACTACGCTTATGAGAATAACA
>JAHLJT010008756.1:132352281-132393979 GCA_031308135.1 Acheta domesticus | reverse complement strand
GTGCATGTATGTTTAAGTGCTGGAGAGGAGAGGACAGAAATGAGGAGCTGAAAGAGAAGGACATGCGCGGTCCATGGCTCGTTGGGTTAATTGTACAGCTGCGGGCATTCGCCTGATATTTTTAGGAGAAAATTTACCCTTCCATGTGCCGCTTTGCGCATGTGAAAAGCGATCTTATGATCAACCCAAGGACAATAAACACTCTGGCGCCTTCATTCTAGTTTTACGAATTAGTCCACAGAATGTTCGTATATGGTCTCAACGTACTCGTGACCGTCAGAGGCATTCGTATTACGTGATACGCTAAATTTTTGATTTTTGAAAGTTGCATGTTGATGATTCCATGTAAATTGGCGATTGCAGGTTTTTTTAAGTGACGTGTACTTCTATGATCTCAACGAGTGTAAAAAACACTGGATTTGGCATTTGGCACTGGATGTGACTTTGCAGGCGTAAAATAGAGTGTGCCTATGTGCAAAGGTGCGCATTGAGCTTACTTTGGTAGTGATGTTATAGTAAAGTTATGATTGATATTTGTTACATAATATTTGTTTCCATATTCTCGAAAAAGTACGCGACAAATACTCGAATTCTCGAAAAATTATACATGACTGTTTCAAAGTCTGTCTTCAAAAAATTGGCTTAATAAAGGTTAAAACAACAAATTGGAGTGGCTCTCGCACGAATGTTCCTTCAGAGAGTAGCTGAATTTAATAATATTAATAATAATATTAATAATAATAATGTCTTTATTTATGGCGAGACACAGTCCGTAAGGCGTGCTCTTCCGCGTAACCACTTAAATATTTACTTTACATAATTACAATTGAGGAGTTCGGATGGAAACAGTGGTAGCTGACATTTAACGTTACTTAACAAAGTGCAATGATGGTGGAATTTGGAAAGCAACGAAATGCGTGTCGCTTGACCAAACCGTAGCCGAAGGCGACGAACGGGGATCTGTTGTTGAGGGCTGTGGGGGAGGGGTCGGCGGCGCCGCGCCGGCTCGCTGGCATTCGCCCCGCCCCAGCGCCCCACTGACATTTGAGCCCTCGCACCCTGCCCCTCCCCCTCCCTGCTTCTCACTCTCCCTCCCTCATTATGTGGAGGGTCCTTGCCACCAGCCGACTAACGACGGCTCCTCTCCGTGCCACTCGGCGCCCGCCTCCTGCCTAAGCATTTGCTCTCCCATCCCCTCCCCTCCCCTCGCACTACACGCACGTCGCTCTGCCCGTCTCTCCTTGTTTTGTGCTGACCGTCTCTCTCCTGCTGTTTCCTCTCCTCTCAAACACATGGTTTTTGCTTTTATGAATTGAGGCGTCTAGTAAGTGAGGGAGCTAACCCGCAAAGTTCAAAATATCCATTTCTGAGCGTATTCGATTATGCCTACATTGAATATACCAAACTGATGTTTCAAACTTTGTGGGTTTGCTCCCTCTCTTGCTGGAAGCCTCAACTGCAGTCGTTGTAAAGCACAGTCTTTGGTTTTCCTTCTGAAATGAAAGTTGAACACGTCATCAGAGGTCGGTTTCGTGCAGTAGGAAACGTCCTTTCGATCATGTTTATTATCACGGTGTATTTAAATTCGCCATCGTCTTAAAATTTGGTTCTCCTTCTGATATGAAAGTTTTCAGATTAGCGTTACTCACGTCCTCAGAAATAAAATTTTTCGTTTCATGTAGTGGGAAAAGGCCTTTCATTTATGCCTTTTACTCGTGGTCTATTCAAAGTTCTTGGCAGGTACTTTCTTCACGAAATACACTTTGAACGTGGGTGTTGCAGACGAAACCTCCAATACGCGACGGACTTTAGTTGTTGGCATTTTTTTTTACCGGAAGGGATTAGAGAGCTTCGGTGGCTGGCCGCGGTCTGTGAGGAAGGGCAGCGTGTCCCAGGGCGACCTCCTGTGGCGCCTCCGGCGAGAGACAGGCAGTGTCCTCACGAGGACGGCGTCCGCTCGTTAGGCGCGCGCGCCCTCGCGTCCTCGCGCCCTCGTTAGACTCGCCCACGCGGAAGCCGTGCGTCACGCCCCGCCCCCACTTCCGCCCCCACTCCGCTTCCGCCGCCCCGTCTGCCCCACCCCTGGAAGGAAGGGAAAACCCTGATCCTGCAGGGTGCGCGAGCAGAACCGTTTGGTCAAGGGAAATTGTATCCACGTGGACGTAATTATCTTGCACTCGTTGCTTATTGATATCAAGTGTCTTTAAAATTCCTGTTCAGTTTTGTAGGTTGAAATCATGTACGCTGGGCAGGCGTCATTATAACTCATTACCTAAGTCGTTTACGAGCCTCGCCTTAACGACGTCTCTTCAAGAGGACGACGCGAATGACTCCGCCTATCACTACAAGATCGCTTTCCTTGCTTTCTCTAGCAGACCTGCTTCTCTACCAGATCGCTTCGTGCTCTCCCTTACTGCCATCCCTTCTTGACCCGACCGAGACTGAACTCGACTCTAAACGAACTCGGCCCGACACGAACTCGACCCGACACGAACTCGACGCGACACGAACTCGACCCGACACGTACTCGACCCGACCCGAACTCGACCCGACACGAACTCGAGTTTTCTCTCCAATTTACAGAATAAAGCCACACTATAACATTGTTAATTGAATTAAATATCTTAAGAGAGCAAGATTTTATTTGCTGATAGAAGTGCGTTACTCCACCAATCAGTCTCATCTCGCAACCATTCCCATACGGGAAATATAATGTCTTCTTTAAAAATTCATATTCAAATACTATTCTCAAAATTATGGACCTGTATAATAGCTATACACTGTTGAGAGAAATTATGTTTCCCCCTAGTATAATTGTAGGCTTCGGGCCGCAATTTCACATTGGGAAAAATAATGAATTCTTCCCATGATGTATAATCTACTTTTTCTCTAGTGTGTCTCTTTAAATCATTGAAGTATTTTAAGTCAATGCTCAAAATTACAATGTGTTGTATTTTATCATTACTTCTGTTGGTTAATTATAGATGACAGTTTAAGTGCACTAGAATGCCTGATATAGTGAGTAAATAAACACCCTCTTTTTGTCCAAATTTGTGGAACCATTCATTATTCATTTCTCATTATTTGAGTGTCCTTACCAAATAATATAAAATGACCTTTGTTTTTCACTCGCTTTAAATAAACTGACTTTGAAAAAACGTGAATACAGTGCATGCAGTTTAATTTTATCAAACTGATTATTTACTCTCTAAAATTTACCCAAAATTTCTATTATTTTCGTATCAAGGTTTGTTGTAAGGAGAGAAATAGAGTGAAATGAAATGTATCCATTGTGATAATTACTTCGTTTTGTTTCTTTAGGTAAAAATATTTGTTCTTGCGTTATTTTCATTTACTTGTTTTGAATAGGTGATTATTAACTGTATCATTTCTGTTTTTCCATTGAAATGTACAGTCCAACATACATATGTATAATGAAAGTTCGATATTTTATCAGAATTATTTGATAAATAATTGGACTAAACCTGATTGTAATATTTTAAATGAAAGCAACGTCTTTTTTTTAACTTAACACAGTTTGTATTATGCAACGAGAAAATGTTTGGAAATCTACGCAGTTTAATATGAAAACATTGAATAATATAATAAAATAAATATCAGGCACAAATCTCACAAATGGATAGAAAGAACTAAATATGAGTGCTTCCCTGTATGATTAGTTAAATACTAAGTTTGTTACTCATGTGTGTAGTCAGTTTATTTTCTGCCATTTTGCGCAAACAAAATATTGTAATAGGCATTAAAATACCAAATTAATTCTTTACCGGATGAATAAAGAGTATACTCCTTGCTTTATTAAAGTCGTTTGTACCTGCGTTATAATTTTACCGACATCATTCAGTTCATTATAACGTAAATCTAAAATTATTTTGATGTAAATGTCACAAAAAGGTTTTGAAAATATCATTTTCTTCTGTGTTAGAGTTGCGTATGTGTCTTCTGTGCTTAGGCGACGATTTTTTTGTGTGGAAGCCTTGTTTACCCAATTTTGTGATAGAGATTAATACGTCATGGTGTGAGTTCACTTTTGATTTTGGTGTAGCTGTGTGTGTATATTTTCTGCTTGGCTCTGAGCACGTGCATTGTTTACGTAGGCAACTACATGCTGACATTAAAGGGTTGGTAGTGAGCACGTGCTTCCAGTGTGTTTGCAACTACGTGCTGATATGAATGAGTTGTCTCTGAGAAAGTGTGTCCTGTGAGTAAGCAACTACTTGCTGGTGAGAAAGTGTTGGCTCTGAGCCCCTGCTTTCTGTGCATAGAAAGTACGAGCTGGTGTGGAAGAGTTCTGTGTCTGGTAGAGTTAAGTGTGTGTGTTTGTGTATTTTTTACTTTCTCGCCTTACGAATACTTCGTAAGAAGAGAAAGTTATGTAATCGTGCGGCGGAAAACGGGGAATATTCGCCAGAAAAACTCTTATTGCACGGGTCTGGTGACAAAAAAGTGGATAAAACATGTTGCTAAATTTAAAAAAATATCCTCTATCTCGTGGTGTAGTCAAAATCCATGATTTGTTGCTTCTTCATGCTGCAAAATCGATTGAAGGCAAAACGTCCGTCTGTCCATCTGTGGTCAACGCTAGCGCCTAAACCGTTCGGCCTATTTTCTTCAAAATTGATATTCCCCGATCGTTTTTACTCGTCTCAAGGCCTCTTGACTTTGAAACCGATATTTTAGTATTTGAGGGTACTTTACATAAAGCCCATTTGAGATTTTCTAAGTTAAAAGAAAATGGCTCCAAATTTTTTGATTATATTTTGTTGTTGAATAGTGCGAAGAACGTTGAAGGGAATGACGTAGGTATCATTTTCGTTGATTGGCCCAATTTTTTGCTTAGGCGCCTGCGTCTTAGTGTCAAAGAGTTGGCTCTGAGCACGTGCTTCCCTTGCGCAGGAATCTACGTGCTGGTGTGGAAGAGTCTTCTGTGTCTGGTAGAGTTAATTGTGCGTGTGTGTGTGCGTGTGTATATGTATTTGTTTGCTTAGGCGCCTGCGTCTTAGTGTTAAAGAGTTGGCTGTGAGCACGTGCTTTCCTTGCGCAGGCAACTACGTGCTGGTGTGGAAGCGCGGCATCGCTGTGCTGACGGCCGGCTCCACCAAGGTGAGCCCCGACGACCGCCTGCGCCTGGTGGACGGGTACAACCTGGAGATCCGCGACGTTGCCACATCGGACGCCGGCGACTACGTCTGCCAGATCGGCACCATGGAGCCCAAGGAGATCACGCACACCGTCGAGATTCTCGGTGAGTACAATCACGTTACATTCATTTGGAATATTCAGTACAGCATTTCTTCAAATATATTTTAGTCTACTGTTTCGAATGACCAAAACAGAGAACATTTAGTTTTACCTTAAGCCATGTTTATCTAGGAGTATATCTTCAAAACTTCAGTGAACAATGTAAATATTTTTGATTTTCAAAGGAAGGAAAAGTCAACTCTGTTTACTTATCTCCATTTGTGGTTCACTGTAGTAGAGGCGTAAGATTTTGACAATGTGATTTGAAAATTTTGAGAGAAAATCTTACTAATGGATTTTACCATTGAAATAGTTATTTTCAAATATAGTTTTTTTCACTTAAGAATCCAAAATTATTAGACTAACAAAGTATTTGGAACATTTTAAATATTTTAAGGGCTAAAGCTAAAGAGTAAAATAGGACCTCAGCCTTTACACATTTTTTCCTCAAACGAGAAGTAAAAAAATACTGATACTATTGGTTCTCCATTTCCGCAAAAATATATTTATTTAACCTGCTAATGATTGGAAGTAGTAGTCTTCTAGACTATTATTATTATCTTTTATTATTTCTATTATCTCTTGTTAAAATAATAGTTTTTCAAGGATCAGCGATAGAATATACATAGGTAATATTGGTGATGTGGTGATTATCGTTGGCACTTGAAATGAAATAATTATAAGTATTGTCATTGCCAACAATATTGTTTATTTGAATAGCAGCTTTCGATGGCTCAGCTATCATAAATTTCTGCTGAATGTTGAACGGTAGTAGTTTCTTGGCTTTAATACAGCAGAAACGGCTGATGATGGCTAACCCAATGAAATCTTCTATTCAAATAAACAATATTGTTGGAAATGACATCACCTCTAATTATTTAATACATAGGTAATTCCCACTCACCTTGTTTGCTGAAAAAATGCTAACCCTTTCGGTACCACCATTTTACAGTCATTTTGTGATGAAATATGATGCCTGAGGGATCGTTTTACCTTAGTGACAGGATTAGTTCTTGTTAGAGGAGTTTGTTTTGAGAAAAATATACAGGGTGTCCGGGGAGGAAACGGCAAAACTTCGAAAATAAGCTCTTAAGACCATTCTAAGCATATTTTGTCTAATAAACTACGTGGATATTCAGAATGGTTGGTCCGCAATGAGCATTCAAAATGTGGTTTGAAAAATCATTTCTAGGCAAAATTTTGCATTATGGAAGCATAGAAACACTCGAGGAACATGTAAATTGTTTATTGTTTACAAAAGAAATGAATATATTTGTCCAGAAAAAATTGAGCGATAAATAAAAACGCCCCCAATTTACACAAGTCGACTGCTTTTTTATTTCTCGCTTATTTTTTCTGTCTGACCTAAAATAGTCATTTTTGGTAATAATAAATCATTTACATGTTTCTGGAGTGTTTTTATGCTTCCATAATGGAAATTTGTGCTTAGAAATCATTTTTTTCAAACCAACTTTTGAGTGCTCATTGCGACCGAACCATTCGGAATATCCACGTAGTTTATTAGACAAAATATGCTTAGAATGTCTTAAGAGCTTATTTTCAAAGTTACCACGTTTCCTCCTCGGACACTCTGTGTATAGGCGTGCTATAGTGCGCTCTATTTGCAGAGGGATTACTAGTTAATCCAACCTCCACCCTTTGTATTGTGTGGGAAAACTGAACTGTGCCGGCGCTTGCGTTGCGTTGACCTCAGGTCACCGACCTCCCCTCAGGAATTCCATCGCCAACACACGCGCACGCCCGCACGCGCCGTAAATGCGTGTATACTCTCTACGCGTTCCGGCCAGCCGCTGCCCGCAGCGCCGGGCCTTTGGCGCTGATAGGAGTCGGGGATACGCGAGGGCGGGATCTCCGTTTAGCTTTTTACGCCTCAAAGTAAATTCCGGAATATTCGCACGGCCGCTGATCCCTGTAAACCCGCCTCCGCCGCCCCGCCCCGTCCCTTCCTTTCTTATTACGCCTACCACATCACACGCCCCCTCTCCGTTCTATCGTGCCTCTCGTCCTGCTCACCCCGCCTCCCGCCTCACCCAGCCTCTGAACCTCCCGCCTGCCTCAATTCGCCCTACCCAGACGCGTCACTCCCACCTGCAACCTGCCCCGCCTCACATCCTCCTTCCCTTCCACCGCACCCCGCTGTTATCCTCCTTACCCCACTGCACTCTATTCTGCCCCACTCACTGTTTTTCACCTCCTGGTTTATTCCGACGCACTTCGAAATAATCCGTCTCCTCCTCCCTACTCGCCACTTCTTTTCTTATTACGCTTACCACACTCACCCGCCTCGCCCTGTTTCTATCACGTCTCACATCCTGCCCAACTCCGCATACCACCTCTCCTAGCCCGTCGCTCCTGCGTCCCACCTACCTCATCCGCCCTGCCTTATCCACCCTACATCATCTGTCTCACCTCATCGCCCTAACCACTCTACCTATCCACCCTACTTCATCCGTCCTACCTCATCCGCCCTGCCCTACCCTACGCTCATCCGCCCTATCGAGACCCAACACTGCCCCCTCTACCAGCCCCGCCACACACCCTCCTTGCCGCTTCGCATCGCTGCCACCCCGTCGTTCCTCCCCATCCCACTCTGCTCTATACTACCCCACCTCGCTGTATTTCGCCCACCCGGCGTATCTCTACACACTTCGCTATAATCCGTACCGTACCGATTTATCTCGCCCCCTACTCCGCGTTAACCCGCTCCACTCCGTTTTATCCCACCCCACTCGTCTCTATCCCGCCCCACTCTTTTCTATCCGACCCTCATTCCGCTCTATCCCGCTCCTCTCCGTTCTATCCCACCCACCCGGCTCTATTCTTACCCACTCTTTTCTATCCCACCATGACTCCGCTCTATCTCTTCCCACTTTTCCATCTCGTCCTTAGTCTCCTCTATCCCACCCCTCTCCGTTCTGTCCTATCCCCTCGCATCTATCCCTCCCCACTCTTTTCTATCCATCCTCACGCCGTTCTATCCCTCTCCACTTTCTATTCCACCGTCCCTCCGCTTTTCCTTCCCCGCTCGTTTCTATCCCAACCTCATTTTGGTCTATTCCGCCCCTGCCCGTACCGCCCCGCTCCGTTCTGTCTTGCTTTGACCCGCCCCATTCCATTTCATTCCCTCCGCTCCGCCGTGACCCACCACACCTCACCAACCTGTTTCGTTCCTCCGTCCCCCACCCTGACGGCAAAGCAGTGTAGGCCATCTGATGCGACGGCGGCGTCTGAGAAGGCCGAGAACGCTTTAGGTGCCAGAGTTTGTGACCGCAGGTTCATCATTTCGGGATACGATTTCAGGCTAGACCGCCTAAGGGTTGAACTGCGGAGCAAGGCATCGTAAATGTCGAGGGCGAACAGCGCTCACCTCTTGAATGGAAGGTCGTGGTTTGAGCCTCTTAACAGTTCAGTGGCCCTACACCGCAGGGAACCACGACATCCTCGCGAAACAGGGATAACCGACTCCTATGGCAAGTCGCTTTATCTAGGCAATATTGAGAAACAGATACGCAGTGATGTTACCGATGTTTTTTACAATACATAACAAAATATAGACGACTTTATTTTGTCTTTAAATATTGTTCTAGCGACGGTTTTGCTCTCAAATGTCGTCGCTTACTTGCTGCAGCTTTGGCAGTAAGTTGTCCTGCTCGCTGGGTTAAGGGTCGGAAACGACTGCCCGAGCGGGCAAATCCGTATATTTTCCTGATGTACTCCTTAAAATTTAAACAATTTCTTTAAGTGTCAGTTAAAAGAAAGTGCATCGCAAAGATCCACGCCCGTAAACAGGAATTTCAGTTTAGTTGATGAAATGCAGGAGGATCGACTGTCTCTTTCCTACTACCATGTCCTTTTACATCGCAGTTTGCTGGCATTGCGAAGCGAGGCTACAAAATAGGACCGTTTACACGAGCACATCCTACCGTTCGACTATTCATTGGACAGCCTGTCCTCTGGACTGTTATTAGCTGTTGGAAATTAAAAGCGTGTGAGTGCTTGTCCACGGCGACAGAGATATCGCTGTGCGGAATAGAAAATAAAGGAACAATGAGTACAAACTCTGTGCTGAACGTATCTTAAGAATGTAACGGCTACTGTTCTGTGCACTGCCGAACAGATAGCTACCCTCGTGTAAAACGGTCTTTTAATTTTTGCTTCTTGCTTCCGCCAAAACTGTGGGTAAAATGATATAGAATTGGGAGATATGTTCGTCTCTTTTGGAAGTGGTAAAAAGCAGGGTCAACTGTGTAGTAAAATAATATTACTTTCGCAATTTCGTACAGCTCGATACCCATGGCATAAGTACGAGTGCCTTCCGTGTACTTCCTCTGAGAATGTTTACATTCTTTATTTGTGAAATGTCTTGTGCTTTGTCTCAAAACTGGAGACGGGCCGGCAATTGGGAGAGCAGAGACGCTGTCCTACGGGATATACTTTGCACTACATTTCCGCAGGGATTCCACGACACCAGTCGTGCTGTCTAACGGACTGACGACCAATTAGCCGTCCTCGGCGGCGTTTTTACAGTGACAAAAATCATTATAATTTTGTTCAAAGATTTTAAATTATTTCTGCCATCGTAAGAGATGGTCGCAAATTGTTGTATAGTGTACTTTTCTCTTTTTGTAATTATGAATAATTTTAACACGTAACGCGTAAATATTTTATTTATTTAACAGTTATACAATGTAATAAAGTTCTAACATTTTCCTGTACCCAAAACAGCAATAACTTTTATTTACTTTACTTTTAATTTTTTTCTTCCACTGTTTCTTGTCTTCCCAATCGCTAACGTCTAAATATATTTTATAAATTAAAACCTTTCGTAATTTTAGATGTCTGTGAATCATCAAGTCAATTTCAACTAGGGACGTTTGTACACCAATTGCTTCAAATACTAAACTTCCTTTCTTTTATAAATTTATCTTCGTCAAAGCATCTGAAGAAAGCAGCAAAAAGAATGTCGAAGCGAAGTTATTGCATCAGTAAAACTTACTTAACTGCGTTTTATGTGCAATATTTTAATGAATTTTTTACTAAGTGATAACCTGCCGGCAAAAACGTTGTAACCCTCACTTTTCTGGAATGCTGGGTTTCCTTGCATAAAGGTCGTATGTGGTCTGAGTGAGGTATGTTGGAAACCATGTTGGCAACCATGGACATTAAGTGCCTTTCTCTTTTTTAAAATTTCGCCACGAGTCGCTCGGGTGCATAAATGTTGTAATAACGGAGGACGAAAGTCATGTGTCGCTAAATTTGTATTTTCAGGGTTTCAACGTTTTGTCGGTAGGTATTCAGTTGTCTTCATACATTGGGATTTTTTTTTTGTGTTCACGAATATATCGCCTTGGACCACACGTGCATGCACCCCGCATTTACCGGGGCTCAAACATTTGGGAACTTTATTACATTTTGTGGAGTCTTTTCAGGACGAGGCGAAGGCGCCGTCGGAGCACATGTGCAATCGCGCCCCTCCCTCCCTCCCTTCCCGCTCCGCGCCACGCACCTGCTCCGGTCGGAAATGGCGTCCTCCGCCCTCGCTGATTCACCGCTCCCCTCCCTTCCCCTCCCCCCACCCCTCCCGCGCGGTGATAAGAGGGGACATTACTTACCTCGCGACGACGTCCGCCGCGACGCCGTCGAAATATGAATATGGATGCGCTCGGGTAATTGAAACCCGGGGCGCTAATGGCAGCGATACGCGAAATATGGACTTCCAATGAAAGAGGGCGCCAAGACTTTTGTTACTCCGACAGTCAGATTCGTATACAGCAAAATATACTGGGTTCAATCACAAATTATGTTTTTAATAGATCCAATTAATTGAATATTTCACTTAAGTACTTAAGGAACGCAACAGCAAACGTTCTCAGTTACTGTGATTTTTTCAAGTTATTCAGAGTAATGATACTGGGTTTTAAAAGAATTACAACAGCATCACTTCATGATTTGAATCATTTATTATAACATTCACCATTTATAGGGATTTATTTTAAACGTCATTATTCATTAATAACAAAAAATTGTATAAACCTTGAGATGGTGTTATAGGTCTTAATTGCATGAAATGAAAATGGAAATATTTTTAAACCATTTAGTAGATGAATTATGTTATCGGTATTCGCCTCGTGTTGGAACAACTCTTCAGCTGCCGACCCTTATCCAAAACCTATTTGCATTTAATAGTCCAGGAATTTACGAAGAATAATTAATTTTAGATAAAAATCGTACTGTTACCTAGCTCCACATGTAATCAATGAGTAAATAATCCCGTTATGTATATAATTAGCCTATTCCGCTGATATTATCCTCACCACTTATAGAGACTTGTGAGAAGGCGTAGCCTGTGAAGTCGCTGCGGAGCAGTAAATGTTTGTGCAATCTCGTGGACAAACAAGCGATCTGATCGGCGCGGAGTTACGCGGCGCGACGCCCGCCGCTGGAGGAGGCGGCGAGCACGCAGATGCCGGGGGATAAGCGCTACTAGGGAATAAATCGCTGTCATAAGCCCCTGCCCCGCATCGCCTGCAACGCATCGCTGGCGCGCGTATTTTTTCAGGAGGCCGAGATAGGAGATGCTGTCTTTCGATAAGCTGCCTTCTCACTCCCTTTTTCTCCCTCCCCCTCCTTCCTGTTCTTCCCCCTCCCGCCACCTCCTTCCCATACTCACTACCTCCTCTTTCCCGTCCTCCTCCTCTTACCCCTCTTAACACCCTTCCTTACTCCTCTTTCCTCCTCCCCTCCTCCCTTCTCTTCCCCCTTTGTCCCTCCTCCCTCCTCTTCCCTCTCCGCGCACCCTTCTATTCCTCTTTTTCCCCCTCCTCCCTCCTCTTTCCCCCTCCCTTTTCTTCCTTATTCCTTTTTCTTTCTCGCCCTTCTCCTTCATCTTCCTCCCTTCTCTTTCCTCCCTCCTCTTTATTCTCCCTCCTCCTTCCTTCTCATCCTTTTTTCTTTCTCCCTCTCCTACCTTCTCTTTCTCCCTCCCCCTCATCCCTCTTCTTTCCCCCTCCTCTTCGTCCTTCCACCACCGTCCCTCCTTTTATCTCCTCCCAATCCTCACCTCATCCTTTACGATCTCTTCGTCCTCCTTTCCTCATTCTCTAGACTCTCGTTCTCTTTCTTCTTCTCCTCTCCGTACATCTTCTGAATTTTTCTCTGTTTCGCCTCCACAATTAGCAATATTATCCCGTAGGTTCAAAATTTGAGCGATTTGCGAAATATTTGTCATTATGATTTACATTTTTTTAAAATTATACTCATTCCTACTTCGGATTTACTCCTCTTACACTTCGTATTTGGGTTTTGTGGTCCTATTTCCTTAGTGTTCAGAACAATTATGTTTGTTGTAACTGTACGAAACGGTATTCTGTTTTCCAATGTCTTAAAACAAACCTTATGCTTGGACCCGAGCTTTTACAGAAGCTGATAAGTCACAAAATTTCTTAAAATCTCCAAAGTTCCATCTCGCCTATCGAAGGTAAAAATCTGTGAATCATTCTTGAGCGAGAAATGTGATAAGGTCCCTCGTGCGCTGTAATTGAAGCAGCCGCATTGGTCGCTTTCAACTCATGGGCGGCGTGTCAATCCGGGGACGAGATAGCGCCTTCAATCAGACGTTCTTTCCCCTGTCTGCGATGCGTTTGATTGGCACGCAGATAGTGTCAATAGCAATATATCATTCTGCATAATTTGAGTCCAGAAATGAAATATGACTCGATTTGACGAATTTATGAATGAAATCGTTATAAAAGTCATAACTGTTTCAACTCGAATAATTTTATCGCCTGCCGAGGCAACACTCGCTTTGAAGCTATCGTTTCGTATCCCAGGAAACGTCTATATTTGAGCTTTGATTACTGGATGGATACTACTTGTTAAATGCATTTCATTCACTTAAAATTAACTTTTGAATATGGATTCACCTAAGACAAATGTGATCAGATTACCACAAAATTGGTTCTACGATTGCTTTAAAATTGGTATTATACTATTTCATGTAGGCATCTTTGAACTGATTTGATCTTGTACAAGATCTTGTCACTTACACAGATACATGATCTCCTTATCTCAATTACATGTTAATAATACGTCTGCCTTGCTAAGCGACAACATCTACCTGCTTTTTAAAGCAATGTATTAAATAAAATATGGAATCGTTTAAAAAAAGTACATACTTTTTATTTTTTGTTTCTAATTTTGTGTGGTGTACATTGCCATTAAGAAAACTTATCACACAAGTATAATTTACCGTGTGGGTGTTCAACCAGTCAACTTTTTGGGCAATCTATCTCATTACCTCTTTTCTTTTGTGATCAAAAAGCTTCGTGTGAAAGTTGAGAGCAATCACTCAATGGTTAAAACGTTAGTTGTGAAATATATATGTACATATATTTGAAGACCTGTGGGCAATAACATGGTACGCCACATTTCTTATGAAATTTAGATATTCGTGTTTTTCGATGCCACATACATGTATCTAAATGTTGGGTTTTTTTGTAAGATTTGCCGTAAGATGGCAGTGTTATTCAAAAATGAATGTTATTTATCCCGTTGTGTAGAATGCAAACTTTTCCTCCTACTTTTTCTCGAAACTTACCTATTGTGGCTTAGCATGTTCTTGCCCCGAGGTCTTCATTTTTATAAATGAATACAGAAGATATAAAACATTTTAATGAATAATATTTTGAAGGTATTCTTCAACAATTTAGAGGGGCCTGAATGACCAGAACGAAGTCTCGTTTTGCGTGCCTATTCCAGCAGTAAATGGGTGGAATTAGAATTCGGAACGTAAACTCTTAAGACAAGGAAAATTTTCCGTACGGTTGCCCAACCGTTCAACTTGTTGCATTCACAAACTCCCTGACTCTTTTTCTATGTGATCGAAAAGGTTTTTGTGAAATTTGAGAGGAATTAATGCAATGGTTCAAACGTTAGTTGTGAAATAAATATGTGAAATAGATATTTGTATAAATTATTGCAGATGGATTAGGAGAATTTTTAATTAAAACATTTTGAAAGAATTCTTGAAAAATTTAGGGGGAGTGAGAGATGAATAATTTACCATATGGGTGCCCAATCAGTCAGCTTTATGCACTCGTGAACTCCTTGATTCTTTTCTTGTGTGATCGAAAATATTCATGTGAAATTTGATTGCAATCACACCAATCGTTCAAATATTAGTTGTAAATATATATTAGTTGTACATATATTTGTGTAAATTAATACAGAAGGATAGAGAGAATTTTTAATTAATAACATTTTGAAACCATCATATTCTTCAACCATATAGAAGGTCGTGAACGCCCAGAACAAGGTCTCGTTTTGCGTGCCTAATCCAGCAGTGGGCGGAATCAGGATCCGGAACTTAACTTATACAAAAAACAAGGAAAATTTACCGTACGGGTGCCCAACCATTCCAATTTTGAGGGCGAAAATTGGAATGGTTGGGCACCCATCTCTATCTCCCTCGCTCTCTCTCTATGTATGTGTGTGTATATATATATATATATATATATATATATATATATATATATATATATATATATATACAGAGAGAGAGAGAGAGGGAGAGAGATGTGTGTGTGTGTAAATGAATACAGAATGATAGAGATAATGTTTAATAAAAACCATTTTGAAAGTATTCTTCAACCGTTTAGGGGCGCGTGAACGACCAGACCGAGGTCTCGTTTCGCGCGCCTAATCCAGCGGTAAACGCGCGGAATCCGGGCGCGCGTGTGCAGCGGCGGTGCGGGCCCCGGGGCGCGGTCGCGCGCGGCGGCGCGGGCGTCGCGCGCATTAGCCCCGCGGCTGTTTTAACAAGCGTGACGCGCGCCGCGCCGCGCCGCGCCCGCCAGGGCTCGCCGACCCGCGCGAGGCCACGCGCGCGCGCGGGCTAATACCCGCGTCAGCGTGTCACTTAGCGGCGGCGGCGCAGGAAGTGCGTGCGAGCGGCGCATCCATCACGCGGAAAGCAACGCATTTGCCCGCCGCGCCACGCCGCGCCGCGCCACGCCCCTGGCGCACGCCCCGCTCGACGTGGATTGAGCCGGACCGCTCCGCCCTGCCCCGCTCCGCCCTGGCCCGCTCCCTCGTTCCACCCCTCTTCGTTCTGCTACGCTCCGCCATGCCGTGCCACGCCCCTCTCATTCGTGGCTCGAGAAAGCATGCTCCGCTCCACCCGCCACGCCACGAGTCGCCACGCCACGCCTCGCCACGCCTCGCCACGCCACGCGTCGCCACGCCTCGCCACGCCACGCCGCGCCACGCCATGCCACGCCTCGCCACGCCTCACCATGCCTCGCCTCGTCACGCCACGTCACGCCTCGCCACGCCTCGCTACGCCACGCCGCGCGTCGCTATGCCGCGCCTCGCTACGCCCCCTCGCAACCGCCCCGCTCGACATGGCTTGAGCCGGCATGCTTCGCCCCGCTTCATTCTGCTACGCTCCGCCACATGACACCACGCTACACCCCAACCCGTGCTCCTGCCCCGCTCAACATGGATTGAACCGCCCTGCTCCGCTCCGTCCCACTTCCATCCAGTCCGGTTCACTCCAACCCGCTTCCTTCTGCTACGCTTCACCACGCCTCACCACGTTACACCGCGCCACGCCCCTCGCGCCCGCCACGCTCGACGTACCTCGAGCCAGCCTGCTCCGTTCTACCTTGTCTCACTCCGCTCTGCTCCGCCTCGCTCTACTCCGCTTCACCACACCCCTGCGCCGCCACGCTCCTCACACCCACCTCGCTCAACATGCCTCGAGCCATCCTGTTCCGCTCTGCCACCTCTCTCTCTCCGCTCCGCCTCGCTTGGTTCTGCTACACTCCGCCACGCCCCTGCACCACCACTTCGCGCCACGCTACACCAAGCCCTTCGCACCCGCTTCGCTCTACATGGCTTGAGCCGGCTTTCTCCACCCAGCCACGCTCTGCCACCCGCGTCCTTCCACGCTCCGCAGCGCTCGGTTCCGCCACGCCCCTGCGCCACCCCGCCGTGCCAGGCCACGCTCTGCCACACCACGCTTTGCCACGATCCTCCCCGCCACGCCAGGTTTCACCCCGCTCCGCGTTCTTCCCACGTCCTGCTCCGCCACGCTCCTCTCCACGCCAAGCTATCATATGCCCTTCCAACCTCTCCCACGCTTGTACACGCTCTGCTACTCTTCGTCTCATTTCTCTGAAACCTGGAAGGGCAGGTGTGCGTGTGTTAGCCCAGAGCCCCTAACACAAGAGCAGGGAGGTCATCACAAATTTCAAAGTGGAATGGGAGTTGGCAGCGATTTTCATACTAAAAATGTTGGTTCTGGGAAGGATATGTAAAGAAACTAAAAATGTTGGTTCTGGGAAGGATATGTAGTATTAATTTCTGAAAACCTCCAATATTTTACGATTTGTCTGATGTTCGTGTGTTTTATGTTGTGAACCAGCGGTATTGCAATTCCTAAAACTATAGATTGTCTTTGATTTTATGACAAAGGATAATGTGTATATGCCAGAACTGATTTTGCATCTCAAAAACAACCTGTTAAAGCCAATGACCTCTATACTTGGTTGTTTTTGGAGGTCACGAAAGTTTTAGTTCTTCCACGTAATTAGAAACAAAAGTTCCACGTTGGTTTCTTTGAACACGTACTTGTAAAAAAATTCATATGGAAACTAAAAAATCAATCGCTTTTTTAATCTAATGGAACACATTTCCAGATTCGAGTTCTACAGATTCAAACTCTGGACTACGAAATACTAATTTACAATGAATTTTCTTTCATGTTTATGAAAATCCACTTATAAATGTCATCCATTGTAGAGCGTTCGGAAATGCATTCCAATCAACGCGAACTTGTGCAGTTTCACATGGAATAACCATTCTGCCACATCGGTCGACAGCCAAACTGCATGATGGCCGTGGCTGTTGCGTGCAAAGCCGGGAAGGGAATCCGCATCTTACTCCGTTATCTCCATTTCATGTTTGCGTAATGGTTTCGCCGCGTGACCAAATATTCAATCCGCGGTCCAGTTGTTGATACAAAGCTTAGCATTACTCACACGCTCTGCCGCTTCCACGATGGCAGGGGCTGGGAGAGGGACGGACCGGAAGCGAGGGTGGAACGGAGGAGTGGGTGGGACGGAGACGTGGGTGGGACGGAGGCGTGGGTGGACGGAGGCGTGGGTGGGACGGAGGCGTGGGTGGGACGGAGGCGTGGGTGGGACGGAGGCGTGGGTGGGACGGGAGGCGTGGGTGGGACGGAGGCGTGGGGTGGGACGGAGGCGTGGGTGGGACGGAGGCGTGGGTGGGACGGAGGCGTGGGGTGGGGCGGAGGCGTGGGTGGGACGGAGGCGTGGGTGGGACGGAGGCGTTGGTGGGACGGAGGCGTGGGTGGGACGGAGGCGTGGGTGGGACGGAGGCGTGGGTGGGGCGGAGGCGTGGGTGGGACGGAGGCGTGGGTGGGACGGAGGCGTGGGGTGGGGCGGAGGCGTGGGTGGGACGGAGGCGTGGGTGGGACGGAGGCGTGGGTGGGACGGAGGCGTGGGTGGGACGGAGGCGTGGGTGGGACGGAGGCGTGATGTGAAACATGAAATTCATGTTTACCAGAATTTTGAAGGCAAAGCGTTACCCTTTTACATTTATTATCGAAAACTGTTTTTTAAAGTTTCTTGAGTTATGGACGTTACATACAAAGATATTGAGGTCTTTTAATTCTTCAGTGGTTTTGAAAGAGTTTTGTAGACATTCCCTTTAGCTGCTCCCCAGAAAAGGAAATCAGGAATGTGAGATCTGGTGATCTTGGCGCCCATAGGTCTTTCGAAATTATGTGATTTCCGAACACATCTTGCAGTATATCCAAAGAAAGTTGGCGTGTGGCACGATCTTACTGGAAATATGCATTCATTATTTCATTCTCTGTCAGCTGCTCAATGAAGGGGTACGAAATGTGGATACCATATCTCTTTGCTTTTATAGTGTCATTGAAGAAAATGGGACCAACAATACGTACTGTAGATATGGCAATCCATACTCCTATTTTCTGGTCATGCAGTGGCACTTCATGAACGATGTGAGGATTCTCTGACGTCCATATTCTACTGTTCTGAGAGTTTATGTACCCCTAAAGATGAACCAAGCCTCATCAGTAAAAAAACTTGTGGTCCAGAACATCGATGCCTCTGCTTACAAAGTTCTGAAACAACTCACAAAAACGAACTCTCTTCTCGTGATCAGTAACTTGCAATTCTTCCACTGCCATTACTTTGTAAGGAAACAGTTTCAGATCTTCTTACAGCAGTGTGTGCGGTGCCTAATGAGACGGCAGACTCTTGAGATAACCTCTTCATTAGTTTTGTAGGGTTTTGTAACATTATATCAGAGATTTCAAAGAAGTTATCGCCTGATAAAACACGAGTCGCCCACTTCTCGGCGTATCTGCTACAAAACCTGTTTTGTCGAAAACTTCGCAATTAAATCGCGTACAGTATCACAATGTGGCACTACACATTCAGTGAATGTCACAAACATTTATTCACATAATCCGTGCACTTATTATTTGCTCGAAACATACGTTCCACCAAAAACACACGTTCTTCCAGTGTCAGCATTCTAATAGTTATAATCTGACTCACAACAAACAACTTGTACGTAGTCAAACTGAATATGTCACTTGGATACGACGAAAACGATCACGTATTTTATTTCAATTACTGCTTGCAGCGACCACGCTTATGAGAATAACATTCAAACGCCGTTGCGCTGAAGGAGCCCGTGATGTTGCCATTTTCCCGTAAATAATGGTGGGGTGAGGAGACGGCTACTGTGGAGGGAATTTTTAAACGCTCTGTAGCAGGGGGGAAATACCACCACCTATGAGATCTTACATGTACTACACTTACGGGGCTATTGATATCAATACTTGATGCACCCGTATCAATACTTCCTCACCCCTACATACTCATCATTTCCGTCATTTCGTTGACTTTCATAGATCTCTTTGACCTCGTACTTTTAAGGTCGACATACACGGTACAGTTTTTGATATACAGATACAGATTCTGTATAGAACCGTCAAAATCTCAAATGAACGTATAAAAGCCAAAAGTAGCGCATACATGGTCTATACCAGACTTCACGCTTTCTGCATGAATCATCCGTTACATGAAATTACCGTTAGTGAACAATTCTGCCGCTGGAGGCGCTGGAGTCAAACTGTATGCTTTCTACACGAAAAATTACGAACATGTTCATAATTTTCTCATGCAGAAAGCGTAAAGTCTGTACCACATGAAGAATCTGCACTGGAAACTGTACCGTGTATATCGTTCTTTATTACCAGGAGAGATGGCTCAGTGCATCAACCTGATGTCACTGCAGTCCCTCTGACCGGGAGGTCCTAGGTTCCACTCGCGACGGCGGCAGAAATTTCGACACTAGATTGTCAGCTAGATCGAATTCAGTCGCTGTCTCCAGAAGACCGGTCGGCTGCTGTGATCAACACCAGGATGCCGGAGCAGTACCCTAACAAATGGGCCACGGACCGCTCGCGATCTTTCCTTCCTCTTCCTTGTCCTATCCCCACCCTTTACACACACACACTTACACTGACATGCCTACACTACCACACATGCCGGGAGACCGGTCGGGAGCTTACAGCTTGTCCCGGCTGGAGCAGTGCCCCGCTGGTGGTAGATACCTGGTTGAGGGGAAAACCCCTCTAGTGGACGGTAGGTCGACGCCAGATCTCGCCATCCAGCGGGGAAAAGATGATCGCCCCCTCCCGAGAAAAAACACGAACTACACTTACGGGACTAATGACCTAAGTAATTGACGCGCCCGGAAACACGAATCAATCAATCAATCAGTCAGCCTTTACGCTTCTATCTTACAAAAACCCAAAGCTCAAAGCCCATCGCCGTCGTCACGGAGCCGCGGAGCGAGTTCCTTCCTCCAGCGACCGCCGAGCACGCGTGCCTTCTTGTAGCGGCGCCGGGGCCTCATGTGCGGCTCGCGTGCGTGCGGGCGGATGTGGCGCGTGACGTCAACGCGTGTGCGTGTGCGTGCGTGGGGTTGGCAGCAATGGATGTGCCCTTCTAAAGCGAGCCAGATGGGCCGCCTTCGCCGCCGCCGCCGTGCCCTAATGAGGCATTGTCATTAAAAGCTTGCGGCTCCGCACGCGAAATGTGTCACCGCTTCCGACGCATTCGTTGCGTTGGGGGTTGAGGTTTGACGTGGAAGGCTCTTAGCGCCAGAGGATGCTTTATCATTCGTTAAATAAACACTCATTAGTAGGGAGAGGAGTTTTATGCTCTAAAAATGTTAGAAATATGAAAGCATTAATGGACTAAAAAATATGAAAATATGACAATAAATATGACTTAATTTTTTTGGTTGCATTTTCGAAACCTTTCCGCTGTTTAAATAACCAGTATATTGAAAATATACTTTTAAAATCTAGTTTTCTAGCACATTCACAATTCACAGCTTCTCCTTTGGCGCCCCGTGAAGATAATACTCCTAGCTAAAATTAACTTTATAGAAGCAGTTGACCTTGGCACAAAACCTGATGAAACTAAACTAACATTCCTTCGCATCTGATGTCTTCATATAAAGAGTTGGACAGTTTCCCATTGGTGTAGACTATTTCGTGAAGGTCGTACAATATATATATATATATATATATATTATATATATATATATATATATATATATAGAGAGAGAGAGAGAGAGAGAGAGAGAGAGAGGAGAGAGACGGAAAAAAATATCAAATAGCTTAGGGAATATAGCTTGATTTCGCTAGAAACGCACCTTATCCATACCCATAATCGATAGCACTAGAACCCACCTTACCCATAATCGTTAGCACGACAGAAAATCTTCGAAGCCCATCACATGATGGGCTTATACAGAGGTAGTTCGGGAATCATCAAGGGTCAAACTCGACTGAACGACTAAACAATAAGAAGAAACGCGATGAATTGGATAAGCACTTTGGTTCTTTGGATTGTAATTTCTACGAACAATTTTAATGGATATTCAAGTTACCTTCCGGGCTGACGCTGCAGTCGATAGAAAATTCTGTTCTCTTTTCTTCTGCACCCGCGTCAGTTACCTGAGTGCTGTCTTGAAAGCCACTTTGTCCACGACTTTTTCGCCACTGAGGATGTCTCCCGCAGGAGCAGACAAAACGTCTAGAAACAAGAATTTTCTGTATAACATGTTCGCCCAGCTCAGAAAATAATTTGAACAGTGAATCCAGTCGTCAAAGCCTACACACTTTGTTTTTTAATTGAATAATTACATGCCTTTGGTCAAGTAGGCCCTTGGCAGCAGATGAACTGATTGAGTATTACAAACAGAAATGAGTACATAAAAAGCTCACGCATCAAGAACAATCTATTTTATATGTTAGAATCAAATTCGAAATGTTATGGGGGGGTCGAAGAATGGTTTGGGCAATTTACGTTTTAGTCGGTTACGATCTGGATTGTGTTTACCAAGTTCAAAATGAAGCGCAGATGGAATTTTATTAATTTTGCCGAAGAATTTTGCTGAAATTTGTAGAAAAAAGTTTTTAATCGGAAGTATACCTAACTCAGAATGAATTTGTAGATTTGAAATTAACCAACGGGCTTTAACAATAGTTCTTAGGCAGGTATTCTGAAAACATTGTATTTTATTAACGTTCAGTTTAGATGCTGATCCCCAAATTGGACTCGCGTAGGATATTACAGGCCGAATCATTGTTTTATAAACTACACAGTTTTAGTGGCTGGTTTGTGCTGCGAGTGGTAGGGGGCTTGGGAGTGGTGAAGGCGCGAAGTGGAGGGGAGGGGCGTGGCATGCGGCGCAAGCATTTGTCTGCGCGTGTGCTGCGCGGCGCGGGGCTTTCTCTCTGCCAGCGGTGCCCCCCCTCCCCCCAACGCTGTCTGCGCGCGGCCACGAGGCCAACGAAGAATGGTCAGGGAGTTTCTTCAATCGAAGGGCTCTTCCTTATTCGCATCAACCGAGACAGGTGGCTGAGAGCATCAACTGATGTCACTGTGCTACCTCTCACCGGGAGGTCTAGTAGGTTTCAGCCCCGATGGTGGCAGGATTTTAGACAATAGATTGTTAGCTAGGTCGAATGCAGTCGCCGTCTGAAGGAGAATTCTAGCTATCGACTACTCTGATCGGTAGTTTTTCGTGGTTTCTCCGATCAACACCAGGTGAATGTCGGAGCTGTATCCTAACAAATGGGCCCCGGACCGCGCACAATCTTTCCTTCCTTTTTCTTTTCCCATCCTCACCCTTTACTTACACACATATACACACTAACATGTACTATATTACCGCACATTCCAGAAGACCGGTCGGGAGCTTGTCCCGGCTGGGGCAGTGCCGCGCTGGTGGGAAATACACCGTTGGGAAAACACCGATAATAGACGGTAGGGCGGCGCCGGTCTCGCCATCCAGCGGGGAAAGATCAATGCCATTTCAAAGGGAAGAACATGCACTACCCTCACTAGCAATCAGTCAATGGATCAATCAATAGGCGCCTACCTATGTGTGTTGGGCGGTCATGTTGGACTCTTGCATAAATTATTTGTACTTACCTTTGCTTGGGAGTATCTGTTTCGTCGTTTAGAATTTTTTGAAGCGATTATAGGACATCTAAGAGGCATGCTGCACCTTATCCACCGAGGCCCGGTCATATTTGTCCCGGAGAGATAAACATTTTCTTATTCATTATGAGGATTGGCTTTGTCGGTTGCATCCATGGACTAAACAAGATTGTTAACGTTGAGTTCTGAATTATAAGGTGATAGGATGAGGGATGAAAAAACAATTGCAAATTCATCCGTACCTACGGAGGATTCGAACCTGAAGCCTCCCCCCCCTCAGGCGACGAGATCGGTTCCCGCCACGGTTTGCGTCACTGGGGCTGTCCGTTTAAATCTTGTATTATTGAAATTATTCTTAAACCTAAGAGAAACTTTCCACTTGCAATTGCAAACTATGCTTACCAAAAAATTGGAAAACGTGCGCAAGCGCAATCACTTCGCTGGAACACTGTGTCCATGTATGCCCGTGCATTTTTCAACAGTTAGGGCTGCTGTCCATAACCATAATGCAATCATATTTAGCCAGCCTTCTGGGTTGTCATCTCTCTGCCTGTCGGTGTAGAGAACAATTGTGAATTTAGAGCATCGTACTGGTTGTTGAACTAGAAAGGGTTTGGCCCTGCGAAAATAAGCAAAAATGCGCCTCTCCCCGTGAACTATCTCACCTTCAAACAGTGCAAATATTTACAAAATACAAGATTAATGACGCAACATACAGTGATGTCACACACAGTTTGGTTATATCCACTCTGAAAGGGAAAATTTTCTAATAATTAAATAACTTAATTTCATATATTCGAATTATATATAGAGGTTTGAAAAATTATTTTTGCTTGTGTAATATTGTCTGGTGATCACCTGTCTGTTATCATTCTACTTAAACCCTGAGCTTCTTAAACCTTAAGAACTTTGTTTTGCAAGTAATTGTGTTTTTAGTTTCGCTTCAGCAATTAAATTCAGAGCAACTGGTATGCTATGAATTTTTGGGGCGTAAACTCAGTTTCGGTGACATGAACTTTTTAGAAGATATAGAATGCCTGATAATGAAAAAGGTATTTGATAAGTGAAGAAAATATTGGCAGATGTGAAATTTGTTATTTCGTAAGCAAAATTAAGTCGTAAGCAAACTTAAATTGCAATTCTAATCTAAAATATTCCTAGAATATATTTAAATGTGCTACAAAAATAAATACGATACATTCCATTTCAAGGCATTGTAAGTCTAAATAGGACTGTTTTATTGCCCTCGCGTGCAAAAGAAATAAACAAGAAACTCTTTTAACGTGCGTAATGCGACAGCAGTGCGTTGGAAAGACGGTGGGAGTTTTTTCGAAGGCCTCCTCGAGCGGCTAATCACGTGGCATCATGGCAGGGTCTGCGCCGGCTGCAGCGGGGCCGTTAGCCCTCCACACCCACATCCACCTCTCCCCTCGACCATCGCCTCCTCTGTTGTTCCCTCCCCCACCCTTCCTTTACGACATCTGCTCGACAACCCTCCCTGCTAGCCCCTTCTCGGCCATCGCCTCCTTTCTCTATTCCCCTTCCTCTACCACCCTTCATCCACCACACCCACTCCACAACCCCTCCTCCACACCCTTTCAACCACCAATCACTGCACCAAAACAATTTCTCTGTCTTCCCTATTCCTCCATTACTCAATCACCATTCCTCTGCCAGTCTCCTCTGTCATTCTCCCTCAGCCAATCGCTCTTCTCTAATTCCCTTCTCGGCCATCACCTCCGCTCTAGCTCTCTTTATCTCCTTTCCTTCGTCTCCCCTCCTTTATCGTACCTCCTCTGCCACCCTACCTCCATTACCCCTCCTCCACTACATCCACCTCTCGACCCTTGCTCCATCACTCCTACACCTTTACCTCTTCAAAACCATTCAACCATCACTCCTACTCCTCCATCCCGTCACCCCAACATTCCTCTGCCAGCCTCCTCTGCCATCCTTCCTCAGCCATTCCGCTTTCTGTCATTTCCTTCTCGGCCATCGCCTCCTCTCTTGCTCCTTTTCTCTTCTTTCCTTTGTCCGCCTCCCCTCCTTAACGTGCCTCCTCTGTCATCCTACATTAATCACCCTTCCTCCACCACCCTACCTCCATCACACCTCCTCCACCACATCTCTAACGCCACCCATTCCCGCAAAACAATTCTTCCATCACACCTACTTCTACGGGCCCTACCACCACCTCTATTCTCTGTCATTCATCTTCGGCCATTCCCTCGTCGTTTCTGCGATCATCACCAGACAAATGCCCGAGCAGTACTCTTACAAACGGACCACGGACCACGGCGAACGTTACCTGCTAGCCATCCAGTGTAGAACATCATTGCCACCTCCCCATGAAAAAGCATGCACTACACCTATGGGAATAATGACCTCAGTAGTTGACGCGCCCGGAATCACGAACCATCGTCACATCCATTCCGATTATGTTCCTGAAATACTCATGAATTTCTTAGCTCTTTGAGAAGGCGTATTGGACATTGTTAAAAAGATGTAATGATTTATGATTTTATTGAAAACGTAATACCTTATTACTCCCCTAATTAATAAATAGTAAAAAAAAACACTAATCCAACTTCACTAAAACCGTTCAGTAATTCTCTTTTTAAATACGTATTAATAAATATCACATAATATATTTTGTATCACATTCTAAACATTAATTAGAAATATACGCAGCGTTCTTCATTCAATCACCATTTTTATTTGATTGCTATTGACCATTGCAATCCAAAATATTTTACGAAATAGATATATTAGTGTACGTAGGTACATGTGACATCTTTATTATCACAATACATATGAAACAATGCTCGAAGGGAAATCACTTATGAGCAATAGAAGAATTAATAATAAAAATCGCTAAATTTTGTATTTAGTTTTCAAACGGAGATGAAGCGTTCTAAATATGAGTCAGGGAAAATAAACTAGTACCTTCACCGTACTTCTTCAGAACATTTAATGCATGCAATCTATTTATGCTTATGATGTTTAGTGTTGTGATAACTTTTAGTAGCTTATGATATGTAGTATACATCAGTATGCATTACAATAAAAGATTCAAGGCCACTAAATTTTATTAACGTTTTAAATGTCCAATCATATGTATAGCTAATCGCAATGAATCGTTTCTTTCCATTTCAAGATAAATAATTAATACTTGTTTTATTCCTATATTTACGTAATTTTATACAGCAAAACTTCTTCTGTCCCTCATATTTGCGTCGAAGGAACAAAAAGTCTGAATTTCTAGGTTTGTGCTTGGAATCCGCGAGCAAGAAGGACGGCTATTGTTTTTATCCCCTTTGTTTGATGCACGATGTATACGCAGGGAAAGCACTTTCGTGCATAAAAATATTAAGCTATACAATAACACGTATTAATTAGCTTTGTAATAACACGTATTAATAAGCGTATTAAATATGAGTCAAGGAAAATCAATCAGTACTTTCACCGTACGTCCTCAGAACTATTTAATACAAGTTGTCTACTATATGCTTATGATTTTCAGTCTTATGATCATAATGAAAGGGATCGTTAAGATTCTTTTTAGTAGCGTACGTTTCGTACTACATCATACGTATATCTGTATGCTTTACAATAATTTTATTCACGTCCTCCACTTTTTTCACATTATAAATGTCCAATCATCCCTACAGCTAAATATTTTCTTCGCAATTTTTTCTTCTATTGACAAGTAAAAAAATTCAGTTTATTTTATTCCTATATTTACGTAACCTTTATGCAATAAAATTTCTTCCGCCCCTCATATTTGCGTCGACGGGGAAAAAAATATTTCTGAATTTCGAGGTTTCTGCGTGGAATCCGCGAGCGGAGAAGGACGGCTATTGGTTTTATCCCCTTTGTTTGATGCCCGCTATATACGCAGGGAAAGCACTTATGAGGGAAGAATTTGTTTCTGCCCCCTGCGGGAGAGGCCTTTGAAACCCCGCCCTCCCTGGACGCCGGCGACCCTCCTCGCCGCCCCGCCCCGCCCCACGGCCGGCGAATCGCATTATCTCGCTGCGAGATGAAAGAATCGATTAAATTCCCAATCGATTAATCGAATTTTCCGGCGCGCTGGCCGGCAATCCCTCTTTGAGAGCCGCCGCCGGCGCGGCTGCCCGGGGCTGGCCAAAGTCAGCGGGGATTTTTCTCGCCTCGCCCTCTCTCTGTCGCTGACCAGACGCGCTCCATCGCGTCCCGCCTCTGCTCGGACCACGCTGCGTCTCGAATACGCCTCGATTCCACACGTATACGCCTCGCCTTCGCTACTTTTCTGGTCCGTCTCTTTCGTGCCTTTCCCCGCCTTCTCCCCCCTTTGCCGCCCTGCGTCTATACCGCCCCAACTCCGCCCCATCTCCCAACCTTCGACAAGCCTCATATCCGCCTCCAAACCGCCTTGGACCCGCCTCGAACCCGCCTCCGACCCGCCTCCGACCCGCCTCGAACCCGCCTCCGACCCGCCTCCGACCCGCCTCCGACCCGCCTCCGACCCGCCTCCGACCCGCCTCCGACCCGCCTCCGACCCGCCTCCGACCCGCCTCGACCCGCCTCCGACCCGCCTCCGACCCGCCTCCGACCCGCCTCCGACCCGCCTCCGACCCGCCTCCGACCCGCCTCCGACCCGCCTCCGACCCGCCTCCGACCCGCCTCCGACCCGCCTCCGACCCGCCTCCGACCCGCCTCCGACCCGCCTCCGACCCGCCTCCGACCCGCCTCCGACCGCCTCCGACCCGCCTCCGACCCGCCTCCGACCCGCCTCCGACCCGCCTCCGACCCGCCTCCGACCCGCCTCCGACCCGCCTCCGACCCGCCTCCGACCCGCCTCCGACCCGCCTCCGACCCGCCTCCGACCCGCCTCCGACCCGCCTCCGACCCGCCTCCGACCCGCCTCCGGACCCGCCTCGGACCCGCCTCCGGACCCGCCTCGACCCGCCTCGGACCCGCCGCCTCTACGGCTTCCCACCTCTAACCTCTACCTCTTCAGCTTGCTCTCCCCCAATGTGCCTCCGCTCCTCTCTACCTTCCCTTGGTATCACATCATGATGGCTTTTCTTTCACTCCAGACCTCCGCCTGCATACATCTACCTCTACTCTACGCAGCCTTATCTCTCGTCTCCCCCTTTTTCTCACCACTTGTCCCAATCTTTCTCCCCACCCTGTCCTGTCCCGCCATCTCTGCTGCAATACAGCCCACTTTCACTGATCTTTCTCCCTTGTGGCTTCCCCTCCACCGACCCGCCTCCAATCTACTCCCGCCACGCTTCAACCGCGCCGCTTCCCGTCTCCTGCCATGCTTCTATCCTGCCTAGATTCCGATCATGTTCATACCTGCTTCATCTTACAACTCGTTCCTGCCAGCTCCTCTCCACGCCTATTCCTGCCCCGTCCACCGTCCAGGTCTTACACGTTTTTCGTTCCGGTTCATGTCACGCTCATGCCGCTTCCATGTCTTGATCTGCCTTGACTCGCGTCATTGTCTTGCAACCATATACACACTTGTTTTTGTCTCGCTCTTCCAAGCATCGAAACGCTCTGCTCCTTCCCGCCCAGTCGAGGTTTCTCCCCGCCACACCCATGTTCTGCCCCCCCCATCAACCCTCTCTCCCACACCTACTCCACGCCCACAGTTCATTCTTCGGTTCACGCCACACTCACGCTCTAACTCATGCCCCATCAATGTCTTGAGTCGCAGCATTGTCTCGCACCCCCCTCCCGCACACAAACACGTTTTGTCTCGCTCTTGCAAGCATCGATCTGCTCCGCTCCATCCCGTCCCGTCGAGGTTTCTCCCCGCCCCTCCCACGCTCTCGCCTCCCTCCCACATGAACCCTTCTCTCACCCCCACTCGTCCCGCCGCTTCCGACTTTGACCGGCCACGCGACTCTCCAGCTCGCAGGCAACTTTACGGAACGCGTAAACTCTGTGTAAAATATGTCTGGAGGATTTCATTTGCACCCTAATGATTGCAGCGGGCGACGCGCTTGAATTTACAAGCTCGTTTGCGCGCTCTGCCTCGCGCCGGAAGGGAACGGAGATGGAGGACGCGGTCGCAATGCGTTGGCGATATGGAGCATTCGCAATTTGGGCTCCCGGACGTCGCGGTAGGGCAGTATTGGAATGAGCACATCTGAGCTTCTGTTCGGCTTGAGGATGCGACAGCGTGAAGATCTAAAACTGACGTCCATTGAATAAGAAGCCGTGAAGGTTTTCGAAGAAGAGAGGCACGCCCTGAGAACCATCGCAAAGAAGAATATTCTGAAAATTCAACAAGAAAATAAATCACACCTTACACGAAAGCAGTCGTGGCAAGGGCTTACAGAGGGGTGATTTAGTAGCTATCAAGAGAGCGCGATTCTGGTCTCCACTAAACATCCGGAAGAAATACCTTGGGCCATACAAGGTCAAAGGTCATGGTCGGTACGAAGAGGTTAAAGTCGGCAGTGAAGAGGAAGGTCCACGAATTGCCACGACAGCCGCCGATCACATGAAGCCCGTCCAAGTCCCTTCGGGGACCGAAGGGTTCCCAGGGTAGCCGCGTGTGGAATGAGCGAGTTCTGAGTTTAGGCGGAGGTGAAATTTGTATACTCTCCAGACAGACAAGAGACAGTAGATGTTATTATTGAAATGCGTGTTGTGGTTGCGAAATAGCATTTATACCAGTGTCTATGTGTTCAAGGTATAAAATAAACCAGATGGTTTGAAACCACACGCTTCTTTTAATAAACCCGACCCCACAGGGGTGGCTCCCGAAGTGGCCCTCGCCTCCCCCACCCCCTCGTCGCTAAGTGCCGCCTCATCTTGCGCTTTGCCATTAGGCCGCGTTTTATTGCTTTATTCTCCCCGGAGGCGCGTAGAGCGGGCCTGATCGGAATATATTTACCGTCACCCGCACCGCCCTGCGACGTGAATTAAATATCATAAAGTGCGCCTGCGGGATTTGTGTGTTCAGAAGCCCGCCCGCCCGCCACGCGCGCGGTTTATGATAATTGGCTTAAATCTAGCGCCGCAATCGGATACAAATTCACCTGGATCAGCTGTGTAACTGTACATTCTCCGTAGCGCAATCACCCTCGTTGCAGCTGACGCGGTACGATTGTGCGGTTTGTTTGGAATATGGAAACTAATGATGTCATTTCTGTCTGTTGGTTTTACGCGAACATCATATATTCCGTTCCACCGACGGCCAGGAAAACGTGGACATTACACGGGGTATTAAATGCGGAAAAATGAAAAAAAAATACTAGTTGTACGGCTAAATATCACGGCCCTAAAATCATTTTATTACTCTGTTAGATTGTAAAAGCTGAAGTTATAATGTAAATGTTTGGTGAAGGGGTACTTTCTTCCACAGGATTTATTAATTTATATATACGAACTTCCAAATTGTATTACTAGACTGCATCTGATCATCCTAATGCCTCCTAATTTACATATTCCTGTAACACCTTTTTAATTTCAATTATACGTATGCTTTTAGGTCTTATGGCGACATTTCTTTTCTTTAGAACAACATTATTCGTGAACAAATGTAAATTAATTTACTGAACAAAAATGCATTATACTTGTAAACTCTACTTTCATAATTCTGTTATTTCACATTCATTGTATGCCATACGTTAGTAATAAAACGGAAAGAATGATTTTTGTGATTCGTATATTATTAAAAGAAAATGTAAAAAATGTTATTTGGTACACATTCATGTATATTTTTTAAATACATTTTTATGTTGTTATTTTTGTAGTTTATATTTTTAAAACTGATTAAAATATTGTTTATGGGCGATACACACAATTTCATACGATATTTAATTATTAAATCTTTGTAAAATATCCGGAGAAACGCATACCTAATACATTACCTGTTGTTGATTGATTAGATAGCTAAGAGTTGCTCGTAAGATCTTTTGGACATCCCTGTGTGGACATCTTCCTTCCCCTCTCGTGTGCACCCCTCCATAGGGAAACTTCCCCTCACACATCGACGACCACTTTTTGGGCGTGGAGTCAGCCGTAAACATCGTCTCGTGTAAGGGGACATAGAGAATTAAGTTCAATTGTTCATATAAATGGAGTTTATTTAGTTTGTTTTTATAAATGTCTATGATAATTGCTTCACAGCCGTCATATCATTTGATGATTGTTATTAATGTTTATAAAGTATGTGTAAATTTTTAAAATGAATTTTCGGTAAAAAGGATTCTTAATTTATGCTGAATTTGCAGACATTCCTAACACTAATCTCGAAAACACTATACTTGTTGTTTTATGTGGAATCTCGATGTTTGTCATATAAATTAAACTACGCAAGTTCACCAACGTTTTGAAATCTTTTATTTCATCGTCAGGGCTGATAATTCAGAATAACACTTTCTAAATTTGCATTAATTACAAGTCAAATAATTAAATAATATATCAATAACTTTACTATTATACGTCTGTTACCCTCAGATGTAAACATTTTTATCAAGGAAATAAAGACAAAGAAAAAGAATACTAAATACCACTATACAATTAAAAATAAATTTGATTCTTGATAATGTGCCATATATTCAATACGTACCATATTCTGCTTCGTGATTTTTCTCCCTCTAATATGTCTTCCAACATATTTTAGTGTTATACAGTATTATACCGTGCAAAAACGTCGAAGATATCCAATCAAAACTATGTATTTCCAGTAGATAGATATGAAACTCATTTCACATCATGATTACATAAATCCATACTTCAGTGGAACTTATAATTAAACTACATTTTTTAAAAGATAAAGTATAGTGTTCTCTATATTTTTCTTCATATTAAATCTAAAATACGCTACAAACAGTACCAAAGTTTGCAGAGTGTATACACACTTCAGGGTAGCAAAACGCAATGCACATTTTTAGTCGCCGCAGCTGCAAGATAACACATTTTTATGTGGCCTTTGGAGGGAACATGTGGCGCATTTTCTCTTTTACTATTTCGTCCTTGGATTCAAATCGCACTTTGTATGTGAATTCCCAGAATAACCCGTGCACCGCTGTTCGCGCCGGGGCGCGACGGTGCTCGCGCTTCTGGCGACAAAGGTCGGCAGGGGGCGGGGGTGGGGGGGGCAGCCACCCCTATCACCCCCACCCTCCCTCCTTTCCGCCCGCGCGCAGCGACCATTAACATTTGACGAGCGGCAGCCGCGCGCGGCCTTCGCTGCTGCCATCAACGCCGCGTCACCCGCGTCGCCCAGCCCTTGCACTCGTCCGCTGCATGCCGCCTGTACTCTCGAATAACGCTCGCTCAAAAAAGTTTTGCCGTGTTAATATATCTTTGACGCGTTGTCTAAAGAGCTTAAGTCGGACACAACATTCCCTTTGCTTCTGGAAAAAACGTATGTCAATTAACGATATCAATAAACGGTATCAAATTAACGATATCGATAAACGTAGGTCAATTAAAGGAAAACTTATATTTTCCTTGTCAATATTGGGTGAAAAATAAAAATGAGCAAAAAAGTATTTAGGCGCTTTTGACCACGCACAAATGATATAAAGAAACTGATACTTGAAAGTACATTTTCAAAACAACATTAAATTCTTTGTGCTTGGATTTTCCTGAGCATTGTTTTGCCATATCGATATTGTTAACGTTTAAATTCACATTTATTTTATTTGTATTTTCTTTATTCGTATTCTTATTTATTCGCATTTATTTTAAGTTTTTTCAGAATTATGAACGCCAGCCCTTGCATTCGTTCACTGCATGTTGCCTGTATTCGCGAGTAACATTCGCTCAAAAAAATTTCCCTTGTTAATTAATATATCTTTGGCACATAGTCTAAAGAACTTAAGTCGGACACAACATTTCCTTTGCTCCTGGAAAAACGTATTTCACATTAAACGAAAACTTATATTTTCCTTGTCAATATTGGGTGAAAAAAATGAGCAAAAAATTATTTAGGCGCTTTTGACCATGCACAAATCATATAAAAACTGATGCATGAAAGTACGTTTTCAAAATAACTTTCAATCCTTTCTTGGATTAGACCCTTGGATTTTCCTGGGCGTTGTTTTGCCATAGCGATATTGTTAACATTCAAATTCACATTTATTTTATTCGTATTTTCTGTTATTTGTAGTCTTATGTATTGCATTTATTTTAAGGCTTTTCCGAATTATAAGCGCCGGCCCTTGCATTCGTTTACTGCATGCCGCCTGTATTCTCGAATAACTCTCGCCCCAAAATGTTTTCTGTGTTAATATATTATGATCTTGAGGCAATAACATGCTACACCACATTTATGATGAAATTGGTATATTAGTGTATTTCATCACCCCCATAGATATTGGATTTTTATTTTAAAGATTCGCCGCAAGATGACAGTGTAAATCATCAATTAATGTTCCTTATTCCAATATGTAGAATGCAATGTCTAAACCTTCACTTACCTTTTTCCCGAATCTTACGTGTAGTGGCGTAACATGTTATTGCTCCCAGGTCTTCATATCTTTGGAACACGATTTAAAGAGCTTTAGTCAGACAACATTCCCTTTGCTCCTGGAGAAACGTATTTCGCATGAAACGAAAGCTTATGTTTTTCTTGACAATACTATGTGAAAAATAAAACAGAGCAGAAAATAGTTTGTGAGCTGAAGTAATTTGTTGGACCAACAAGTGTTGTGTCTTTGTCAGTGGAGTCGGTAGGACACAGAGACGAATGAGTGAGTTGGTGCATGTGTGAAGGGAAAAGCTTGTCATGGGGTTTGGTTGGCAGCGCAGCGTCTGAAGAGCTGAGGGCTATTCTGAATGTTTCAGCGGCCATCAAAGTACATGGGGTCGTAGGTAGCCTCCGGCCCAATGCCCAGGCAGAGCACAGGGACGGGGCAGCAAAGAGACTCCACTCCCATTGGAGACGATGTGTGATTACACTCTACAGTTCTCGCTTCTGGTTATTGCAACTCGCGCGAGCAAAACTGCGTAATATTAGAGTAAACTTGTTCAATGTGGAAAGTGTATAAGGCGGAAATCTGTCTAATGTGAACACAAATCGCGATCCCTTCAAACATAATTTACTGCAGTATTACATTGCAAAATGCGAAATCTTGTTAAATACTGTCCCTGGAAGTTCAGCACTGAGTAAGTTTGGTTGTATTAAATTATAACGGCAACATGTAATCACCTGCGATACTCTTTATAATGAGAAACCTCAAGTGCAAACTAGTCTTGCCAGTCGGACCTGAGTGTATTCTTGTGAGGTTTTGCAGCCGAAGCACCTTGGACGTTGCGTGCAATCTAAGTCCAGCGCCTCCGCATCCGCTCGAAAGGAAGGGAGGGAAGAGGAGGGGAAGGGTTAGGAGGGGTGAGGAGAAGATGAGGGGAGATGTGGGGAGAAAAGGGTCGGGGAGAGGATGGGGGAGAAAAGGAGGAGAAGATGGAGAGAGGAGTTGAGGAAAGAGGAGAGAGAGGAAGAAGAGGAGAGGAATTGTGAGAAGGGGTGGACAGCGAGGGAGGGAGAGAAGGGGAGAGAATGCATGGAGAGAGGGAGGGTAGGGGAGAGGTGGGGATATGATGGAGGAGAGGGGGAGAGGAGGGCAGGAAGAAGAGGGGAGGGGAATGGAGAAAAGGAGAGGAGAGAAGGGGAAAGAGGAAGAAGAGGATGGGAGGGGAGGGGAGATGAGATGATGTGAGGGAAGAGGAGGGAGGATAGATAAGATGAGGGAGAGGGTGGGAGGGAAGATGATGTAAGGGAAGAGGAGGGGTGGAGAGAGAAGGGGAGGGAGAGGATGGAATGAGTTAGAGAGAGAAGGGAGGGAAGAGGAGGGGATATGAGGGAAGGAGGAGAGATGAGGGAGGGAGAGAAATGGAGAGATGGAGTGCAGAGAGGAGGGAGGATGAGAAGGGGAGGAGCTCGCCGCGGAGTTTGCTCGCCGCCCGAAGTACTGAAGGGCTGAGGGCTGCGCTGAATGTTTCAGCGGCCGTCAAAGGCTCGTGGCGCCGCGTCGCAGCGCGGCGGGGCTGGCGTCTCGGATGCAAAGGGCGAAGAAGGCGGGCGGGGGCGGCGCGTCGCGGCGCTGCGGCGCAGCGCGGCGTTCGCTTTATTGACTCACCTGCGTCGCCCTTTGTGAGGCGCCGCGCCGCGCCGCCGTCGCTTCTGCATTGATGAATGACGCTCCCGCCGCAGACGTTGTGTTTCCCAGCCACCTGCTCGTTTTCTCAGAACCATTCGCGCAGCGCGCTTCGTGAGGAGGAATTGCAGAACAGCGGCGCTAGGCGACCTGTATGCGTAGAAAACCAGATCGACCGGGGTACATCCATTTTGGAAGAAATCGTACGTATGGTTTAGGCGCTAGCAGTGTTCACAGACGGGCAGACAGACGGGTAGACAGACGGGCAGACAGACGGGCAGACGGACGGGCAGACGGACGGGCAGACGGACGGGCAGACGGACGGGCAGACGGACGGACAGACGGACGGACAGACAGACGGACAGACAGACGCGCAGACAGACGGGCAGACAGACGGGCAGACAGACGAGCAGACGGACGGGCGGACGGACGGGCGGACGGACGGGCAGACGGACGGGCAGACGGACGGTCAGATAGACAGACAGACGTACAGATAGACGGACGTTTTCCTTTCAATTGGTTTTTCGGTATCAAGGACCCACAAAAGAGGGGTTCTGGCTACATCACGTGTTAGGGGATTATTTTCTTAATTTAGCAACTGGTTTTATCCACTTTTTCGTTATCTGCGCCCGGCAACGAAATTTTTTCTGGCGAAAATTGACCATTTTTTTGCGCTGCATCACATTACTTTCCCTATATTACGTATATCACTCCGTGTGTACGTACGTATACGGGAAAGTAAAAAAAATGTAGTAGGAAATGAGAAACGTGCCGTTAGTACAAGTCTGTACATGAGAGCAGCTCCATCTGTTTCAAAGGGAAGTGTCAAGGACCATCTGCAAGGATTTCGTAATACCATTAGCGTTTTCTCTGAATTGTCGCTGAATGCAGGTTTCTCTAGAGTTTGAGAGGGACGAATTTTCGGCTCTACCTGCGTAGCTAGTTCAAAGTCAGCTGCCGTGTGCAGGAGAATTCTAGCGGCCGGCTGCTTTGATCGGTAGTTTTCTGTGGTTACGTCGATCAATACGTTGCGAATGCCGGAAAAGAACTTTCAAACACGTGCTGCAAACTGCGAGAGATCTTCTCTTTCTCAACCATGTCCCTTTCTATCTTTCTCTTTCTCACTGATACACACACACACACACACACACACACACACACACACACATTGCCACCTCCGGATATATAACGTGCACGACATTTACGAGTCTATGACCATAATATTTGATCCCACTGGAAACTCTAAATAATGAATAAATTTTTTGTACTAACTTCGCGGAACACACTTTTTGATTAGAGAAATCAATATATGGCAGCATACCGTTATAGACGAACTAACTACTTCCCTGCGACCTAAGGGGGGAGAGGATTCCCAGAGGCACATTATTTCACTATCATTAAGGCTCATCAACCATGCCAATATTATTTTTTATAGCCATAGGACCTTTGGAATTGATTACGTAGTATTCTCGTATGAAGCATTTCGATAATGAGAAATATTGAAATCAGCCTTTTCTTTTAAAGGGAGTGGATAATTGTTTTTCAGATATTACATGTCAAGAAGAAGATAGTAGCGTATTAGACTGTGAGACTATTAATTATAATTTAGGACATTCTACAAAATTATTTAATAATACGTTTCTACGATAATTTATTTGCATTTGCATTTTTATTATAAAGCAGTGGAATTGTGTAAATTGGGTGCTTTTTTTATTTCTCGCTTAATTTTTCTTTCTGAACAAATATATTCATTCCTTTGTAAATAATAAACAACTTGTATATTTCTGGAGTGTTTCTATTCTTCTATAATGCAAATGTTTGCCTAGAAATCAATTTTTCAAACCAACATTTAAGTGCTTATTGCGGCTAAACCATTCGGAATATCCACGTAGTTTTTTCGAAAAAATATGCTTACAATTGTCTTAAGAGCTTATTTTCGAAGTTTCGACGTTTCCTCCCCGGACACCCTGCATACAGTGGAACATGTCGAAATGCTCCGATGCGTCGACGTCGGCGATGTCGACGACGATGAGTTGCTGCGGCGACAGAGTGGATGCGGTGCACAGCTCTCCGCTCGCCTCGAACCGCGGCCCGAGGAGCAAGCGCGAAACTAGGAAATTCGCTTCTGAGAAGAGGAGCCTCTGGTGTTCCCCGAAAGAGGGCTCAGTTGATGCAGTTAATTGGCTGTCGCAAAAGCCGCTCTCTGCCCGGGGATTTCTCGGTCTATGAGATTGCTCTTGGCACAGCTCAGGGTGCACAGAGAGGGCCGAGCGAACATCAGGGGCACTGAGAGAGACTTGGCCGAATATGGGTTACAGAATGTACGTATATCACAGTCAAATTGATACTCACAGTAATGGTATTAATAATTACATTCATTCAAAGAATTGTCACTCCTAATGAGACTCGTACCCTGGTTTCATGGTTTGCCCCCAGTTGCTCTTCCCACTAATCTATCGAAACGACAAGTACTTCGAACGTTTTCAAGACCTGAGTATTGCCCTTTGTGATATTTGCCGCCACTCTGTCACCTTATTGGCAATGCAATTGTGTCGGAAATACGTTCCGCATCTGCAATATTGTAAATGCATAAAACATGTGTTTTCGTTACTGAGTGAAAAAGTTATTTATTTCAAGAGTAATAGTTTTATACACCTACAAAAACTCTGTTGCTCTTTCGAAGGGGTTTAAAGCGCCTACTAACATCCAAAGGAACCTTCTGTTAAATGATAGGTCACATCCAATCTCCAAGTAGCGACAATGAAGAGGAGGGCGATAACGTAAAAATGTCGGAACGGAAAGTTCTGTGCCTTGAGCCACATTGTCGCCTTCAGTTCGTACCACTCATGAACCGAGCCAGATCACATATCTCTTGCTTCCCACTGGGTCTTTTTAAGATTCTACTTCATAGCGAGTGTCATAACTATCACTGCCTTCATTCGTGCCTTCACCTCCCTCCCGATCATTTCTGTCATCCCTGTCCCAACCCTCTTCCAACACCCCATTCTAATATTTTGTTTCGCACTATCTCCATCACTTCCTTCACCTCCAATCCCACACTTGCGTCCACCCCATATTCACTTCACTCACTTTCATTCATTACTCTCTACCCTTTAATTCATCTCATCCCACACTTCCTTTTTCTCACTCCCCATTATTTCAATTTCCTATACCCCTCCTTTTTCCACCCGAACCTCACCATTTTCTTCAATCTCATCCCCGCCCTTTCCCTCACTCAATCTTCAGCCTTTCCTTCACCTTAGTTTATTGCCTTTTTTACCACATTCCCTATTCTTTCCTTTTCTTCATCCCCACTCTTTACATCAACTCTATTCACCTGCACCTCAATCGCGTTCACCTCCACCTGTCTCCGTCTCAGACCGTCAGCTTCGCTCTCGCTCCCACCCTCGCCTTCGCTCCCTGCGTCGTCTCTAAACGCCGGTCCTCTGCCTCCTCCCATTTCGCGCTTCCCCCATCCCCACCGCACACCGTTCCTCGCCTCGAACTGCGCCACCGCACTCTCTGCAGCTCCGCCTCCACTCCCACCATCAACCACGATCCCCTTGCCCTACCACATATCTTCCTTAGCGGTTACCGGTCAGTAGGCGGGAGGGGGCGGGGCGGACGGGCGGGCGGGGGCGGGGCGGGCGGGGCGGAGCGGGGCGGGGTAAGTGGGTGGGGGATTCAAGCAAACGGCCAGGGAATACGTGTGGTGAGTGGTGGGAGTGGGGTTGGAAGCAGGAGTGGGAGAGGACGTGGAGCAGCAGAGGAGGTGGTAGGGTGGGAGGAGGGACGCTTTCAGAGGTTACCAGTCAGTAGGTCTACTGAAATAAGGTCTACGTAAATAATGTGTAATATTTGAGGTATAACGACCCTTGGTCTACTTCTAAAATGTCTACATAATTAAATGTCTACATATCGCGCTAGTCTACATACAAATGCCATGTTTAACATATTGCAATATTCATTTTTGCGTGTAGACATCTCTGCCTGTATACATTTAGGCAACAAACATTTTTGTATGTGGACATTACTTGCATTAGACATATTTTCATGTCGACTAGCGCGAATGGGTAGGACATTTATTATGTAGACCTTTTAGAGTAGACCAAGTGTCGTTATCCCTCAAATAATTACACGTTATTAATGTAGACCTTATTTATGTAGACCTACTGACCGGTAACTCTCTGTAAAGCGTACCTTCACCCACCCCCCACCTCCTCTGAAGCTCCATGTCCTCTCCCACTTCCGCTTTAACCCCACTCCCACCACTCACCACACGTATTTTCTGGCCTCATGCTTGAGTCCCTCTACCCACTACCCGCTCCGCCTCGCCTCGCCCACGCCACTCAACGCCGTAAACCTGCGCGCGGTGCCGCTGCTCGGCGCGTAAAAGCTGCGCTTCTTTTTCGCCCCATCCTCCCTCACACTCCCGCCCTGCCGCCACGCCCCCTTCGCCACGCCATACTCGGCGCTCACCCCGCAACCGGGAGAGACTGCTCAGTGCATCAACTGATGCCACTGCAGTGCCTCTGGCCGGGAGGTCCTAGGTTCCAGACCCGACGGCGGCAGGATTTTCGACAACTACCTTCTCAGCTAGGTCGAATTCAGTCGCTGTCTGGAGCAGAATTCTAGTGGCCTGCTGCTCTGGTCGGTAATTGCCCTGGTTTCACCGATCAACGGAGCAGGCGAATGTCGAAGCAGTATCCTAACAAACGGACCGCGCGCGATCATTCCTTCCTCTTCCTTGTCCTATCCTCTCCCCTTACATACACACTTACACTAACATGCACTACACCAGCACACATGCCGGGAGACCTGGATTACAGCTTGTCCCGGCTGGGGAGGTGCCTCGCTGGTGGGAGATACCTGGTTGAGGGGAAAACCCCACTAGACGACGGAAGGGTCGATGCCGCATCTCGCCATCCAACGGGGAAAAGATCACCATCACCTCCCAATGCAGAAAACACGCACTACACTTATGGGACCAATGACCTCTGTAGTTGACGCGCCCGGAATCTCAATCAATCGCACCCCCGCCGTTCCTCGGCCCCCCCTTCCCGTCCCCGCCTTTTCACTCGCTTCGTGTCATATCGTGTTAAAATTTGTTTACGACCAGGTTTCTTCCCGGGATGCTGGATGGTCTGGAAAATCAAACCCGTTCGCTCCACTTTCTTCGAGGCATTGTAATTACTTGTATGCTCCTAAATTCTGAAAGCGGCGAAAGCTTAGATGAGTTTTTACGCGTCATTGATTTTCCTTGGTCTTACGTTGATATTTGCAATTGGGATAGATTACTTACCACAACAGAACACGTCAGACGAAAGATGTTACTCAATTTTTTGGTGAAAAGCCACGTTCATCTCTATTGTCACATAGATTTTACCAGCGGTTCACTCGTAAAAATATGTCAACACCTCGATTTTCGAAAAGTGATAATTGTGTGAAGTTCTCAAATATCGTGAGTGGTCTACTACTGGAAGGTACTGTAATTGCCAAGATGTGATGGTACCACAGAGAAGAAAGGAAAGTAACAAAGGTTATTGTGTATGAAAACCAAGTTAATGTTGATAAAAATCATCTATCAGTATCACTATCATCATTCATCAGTATTACTAGATTTGTAAATCTATATAACATGGGTTTCGGTGAAAATATTTTTGTTTTATTGAGTGAATGTGTAGATCGTGGAGCAATGTTAGTGTCATTGTTTATTTTCCTGGTAAAGAGGTGGAGATAAGGATGGAAGAGGAGGTGAAGGTGGATGGAGATGGAGGTGAAGGTCAAGGTGGAGGTGAAGGTCAAGGTGAAGGGGAAGGTCAAGGTGAACGTGGGAGTTAACGTGGAGGTGAGGGTGTATATAAAAGTGAAGGTTATCGTGGTGAAGGGGATGGAGGTGAAGGCGGAGGTGAAGGTGGAGGTGAAGGTGGAGGTGAAGATGGAGGTGAAGGTGAAGGTGGAAGTGAAGGTGAAGGTGGAAGTGAACGTGGAGGTGGATATAAAAGTGAAGGTGAAGATGGAGGTGGAGATAGGGATAGAAGTGGAGGTGGAGGTAGAGGCGAAGGTGGAAGTGAAGATGAAGATGGAGGAGGAGGTGAAGGTGAAGGTGAAGGTGGAGGTGAAGATGAAGGTGGAGGTGAAGGTGAAGGTGGAGGTGTATATAAAAGTGAAGGTGAAGGTGGAGATAACGGAGAAGGTGGACGTGAAGGTGTGTGCGTTTTGCCCCGCGCTCTACCCTCGATTCCACTCCCCGCCGCCGCCGCCGAGGGGCTCCTTTCTGGGGCATATTTCTTTGCGGGCGCCGCCGGGGGCGATGCGGTGACGCCGGGGGCGGAAGCCCCGACTTTTAATTTCCGCAGACGCCGCCCGCTCCCTGGGGGCGCTGCCCGCCCAAACCCCCTCTCACCGCCTCACTCCCGTTGCCCGGCGAACAGCCGCCCCCACCCATCTCACCTCCCTCGCCACCCCACTCCCATCCCTCGCCCACCCCTCCCACATCCCTCGCCAGCCTTTATTTTATTTATTTATTTAATTGTCAAAAAAACAGTAAAAACTGTATATGACGTGTGGGGAAAGATATTTATCTGCGCACATTTTCTTGAGGCCCAGAATTAAAAACTACGAAAATAGAACACGAAAAAAAGGAATTTAGAAAATAATTATTTTAGAAAAATAAAAATATTTGAAAAATGTTTGTTCCCGAGTTATAGGAAATCAATT